>CM038114.1:20869724-21031321 GCA_001642375.2 Mentha longifolia | reverse complement strand
CTTATTTCTACCTGGATTACCAAATGCTGCACATCCATAATGCCAAAAATGCAAGATTCTATTTTACTTCTAATTTATTTGGGGAGGGGAAAGCATTGGGGGGTTTAGAACCCTAGTCCTCTTTTTACACACGAGAGGTCACATCGCATGGTTGTCCTTATGAACTGTGAGTTTTTGATGCTCGAATTTTGAAAGTTTAAACGGTATATCAATTTCAGGCTTTCAGCAATTAGAAACTTACTTGCACTTTGACAGTCTTGAGTAATTCTTCAGAGTTCATGTTTGGGCAGAAGTGGTAGATGTTGCAACATTCATATGTGGCAGACGCAGCAATTTCTTCCACTCAATCCTGTTAGGGCCTGGACTGAGGACCAATTCGGGACAAAAGTGAATACTAATTACTTCTTCTGAAGGAAATAAGCCTCTTCCAAGAACAACCAACTGAGGTAAGTGACGAAGTACTAGTTCTTTCAGTCGAGGAAGCAAGGGGGTGTCATACTTCTCCATTTCATTTTCTTTAACTATTGATTTAAGAGATTCACAGTCTTCAATAATGAATGTCTCTAAGTTATAGAGACATTGAAGTACTGCATGAGAGGCAATGAACTCTAGCTTACCACAGGTACTGACCATCAGATACTTAAGTGCTTGATAGCTTCCTGTTGGTATGGGATCCTCCCAGATCTGCTCCAGTTTCCACAGATAATGCAATCCCAAATATTCGAGGTTTGGAAAATAACTTTCAGTTCTTTTCTCTCTTTTAATCATTATGTGAATATTGGGACACTCTCAGGACACAGAATTTGAGTTCCTTGAAAATAGAGATGTCAAAATCTGACAAACTCATGACATCTAAATGATGGTCCAAGTAAAATGCTGAAACACTCTCAAGTATACTTTTCATAATTTCAGGTATTTCATTTCCATTGCCATTCACAAATCTCAAGCACCGATCATACTGTTCATACTTGGATTCAACTTCATTTGGCACACGAGATATGATTCGTTTGATGTTGTGGCCAACAAGGAACTTAAAGCTCCTCAATCTATGCTCCCTCCATGAAAGGCTCACTTCACTGAAAGATTTGAGAGCTTCTACAGTTGGGAAGTAAAACTGAAGATACCTCAACATCTTCAACTTGGCAACTTGCTTGATTATGTCTCCAACGATACTTTTCCAATGCCGATCCTCTGGGTGCACAACTATGCTCAGTCCTTGCAAAGCCTGCAGCTTAAATATAGCACCTGACTGCACCATTTCGGATTGAGAATCAGGTTGATGAAATGATAACTGCAAGTGCCTTAGTTTTGTTAATTCACTTATCTCTTTTGGAAAGTAAGAAAGTTCTGTTCCCAAAAGATCAAGTGCTTCCATATTTATGAGATTTCTCATCTCAGGAGGAAGGCTATCAAGACAAACACAGCCTCGGAGCAAGAGCACTTGAAGGTTTATGAGCTCGAAAAGTGAACTAGGCAAGGCCTTGATTCTTGTATCTGATAAGTCAAGAAATCGGAGAGCAGGCATTTGGTTGAAAAATGAGGAGCGAATATGAGTTAGGCGACTGTTTCTTTGGAGGAACAATATCACAAGGTTAGGGCAATGTGGTTCCTCATTTAGCACGCACACCTTTTTCTCGATCAAATTCACAACTCCTGCTCGATGCCATTCTTCACATGTAAGCTTCTCTTGTGATCCAGAACCACTTTTATTCACAATTAGATCTCCAGGCAGTAAACAGGCGCTGTCAGCCGTGAGAGTTCTTTGGCTATAGGGCTTCTTCGTAGCAAAAAACAAATAACTATCCATCTTCTGATGCAGACCAAAGTCATTGTTCGGATCGAATGTCACTTGTGTAGGCGACATGCTTAAGATCTGTAGTCCTAGGTCCATGTACTTGGACATCTCACCATTTAGTAAAATCCGAATCATCATGCTTAATTCAAATTTATTATGGTGTTCAGTCTCTTGAGGGTTTTGTTGGGCTGGATTATTCTTGTCACGACCGCACTTTGCTAAGGATAGCTAAGACGGGAAACCGTGACTAGGGGTTGGATATAAGAAGCAGGGAAGAAAGGGGAAACGACTTGTAACTCAGTAATTAGCAAAATGAACAATTGAATAGACTCGATCAATAGAGATTTGAGAGATGAACGAAGTTAACGAGAAAATCTCATGGCTTAAATGTTATACAAGTATTCAAGAGAAGAAACCTTGCAAAGTCAAACATTATTCAAGTTCATGAAGGAATACGAGTAGAGTAGTTCTCGATTTACTGGTTCATGAAGCCAGTTAAACATAATTATCTAAATAAGATAATAGAAGCGTACAGCGGAAGTCTTTAACAAAATAGATACATATATGAAGATATGTATCTCTTTCTGAACCAAATTCAAAAGATGAACGAATCTCCTCTCAACACTGCCGCCTTTGACACCTCGCTCAACCTGCAAGTTTTTGGAAATACGAGCAGGGCTGAGTACTTGATGTACTCCGTGAGGTTATGCCCAAAAATAATTTTCAGTAAAATAATCACCAATCATGCATTTCACAGTTATCACAAGGTTTTATCAAAATACTTGTGTAACAAAATACTTTATTTCCATAAACAATTGGAGTGCACTCCCCATTTTCTTCCACATCTGTATTATCCATATCTGTAAGTACGCCGGCAAGGTGGCCACCTCACCGGACGTTTCCATGCATAACCGGCCCACCTCTGGAGCACACAGTCACGACTTCGTGTACACATCACCTGGCTAGCGACCTTTGTCTAACTCAGGCTCGATCGATATAATGTTGGCAATCCAACACAGATAGGCATCACACATAAAACCAAAAACATTTTATGCATGAAAGGGTTTTGAGTCAACTTGCTTTATTTTCAAAACATGCTTTATTATAGCAACAATATAATTTTCTTTGTTAGAACGCCCACCTGATTGCAAAGTGATAGATCGGTTCCTGGTTTCTTCTTCACGTTTCCTCGACTCTCGTCCCTTGCTTGACCTTTAGGGAAAAGTCTCGTTTTAGAAGAAATACATTATTACTAGAATTCTCGTTCTAGAATTTTTTCTCATTAGAGATTTTAGGAAATCATAACCGCTTCTAACTCATATCGCGTATTAGAAATATATTAATCGAGAAGATAGAAAAGTCCACCCGGAAAATTCAGCATGCCCTCGACGTTCGATAAGTCTACTCGATAATTCTAAATTATTTAAAATCAGCTAAAGTTGACTAATTCAAATGAAAACTCAATTTCTCCATTCGAACTAGTCCCAAGACTCGATCAAGACACTTAACAAAGCAGTAGAAGGTCCGTCATATGAAAAACAAGTTCAACATTCTAAGAGAATTTAGAAATTCTGCGACTCTCTAGGAAAATAATTGTTTCTCACTCAATATAAATCGAAACAGAGCATATGATATTGATTTGGAAAGATAACACATAGGGCTACAACATGTTTAAATTTCAGAATTTTCCCACGAGTGAGCTGGGAGATTGAAGCATTTATTTCCAGAACTCGGAATCTGAAAATCAGGAATTTGGCAGATTCTGGTACTAACTTTGAGTGAGGATTTCTCACTCGTTTCTTGATGGATTCAAATGAGTGAGATATCAAAACTGAAGTTCAGACAACAAGGAACAACTTTCTAGTTATACTATTTTTCATTCGACCAAAGGAAAGTGGTCAAAACGTGGTTGGAAAAACGGAACAGAAGTTGTTCGTCGGAATTTCCAGATTGGAGATACAAACTTTGAAAAATCATAGTAAATTCATACGAACTCCGTTTCAAGTAAACGAGATATGTATAGAACGCTAATGGAACGTACTTCGACGTGGATGAAGAATAAATGTCGAATTTCAAACGAGCTGTTCTCAGTTTAGCCCACAAGTGGGTTGTTTTCCAGATTTCAAAAGAAATGAGATGCGAATTTCAATTTGTCATAACTGATGCATATGAACTCGGATCAAGACGAAATTTTAGCTACGGATAGCTGAGAACATGAGCTAAAACTTTCATTTAGGACTCGAAATGAGATAGAGTCGGGAAAGGGTTCGAAAATGCTGAACAAAACGTGCACGCCAACTGTTCGATAAAAGGCCCGAATCAAAAACTTGAAGAAATGCTTACGGGTTCGGCTCTAGCTCATCTTAAACCATCATTTGAGCAAGGATTTGTCAAGAACATCATAAAGGGAGTTCATATAATAGCTATACTCATTTGGTTATGAAGGAAATCGAAGGGAGCTTCAACAATACATACATAGATGATCTTCAAATGATGAGAGGAACACAAATATGAAAGAATTATCATCATTCATGAACTTTTCTTGAGAAGGCCGAATCTTAATCATGATGAGGGGAGTTCGAATCATATCATACAACATGAAATCAAGTTCAAACCAACAAGAGGAAACAAGAACTACCTCAAGCTTGATGAAATTCGAACACTTGTTTGATCACCCAACTTTCGAACCTTGAAAGTCGAACTTAGAGCTTCTTGATCATGATTTCGACCTCGGATTCTTGTTCTATGGGTTGAAATATGGGGGAGGACAAACTTTGGGAGTGATCGGAGACCCGAGGAGTCGCCGGCGGCGGCTCGAAAGTTACGGCAATAGTGGCCTGCGGGAATGGTGATGAAGAGAGAAGGGAGAGCTTATCTCTCTCTCACTAAGTTTGGGTGGTGAGATATGAGGAGGATGATGTGGGTGTGTGGTTTGCATAACTTGTTGAGTGGTGGTGAGATGAACACCACCCTCTCTTTCACTCAACTTACACGCACACACACACTAGCACACTTACACAATTTCTTCCTTCTTTTCCTTTTAATTCCTCCCACTTACACTATTATAAATACATGTAGTCTTTTACTACTAAGTCACACATCTCATGTTATTTCTGTAAAATATTTACAGAATAACATTCTCCGCAAATCATTCCGGGTAATTTATTGCCTTGTCAAAATTCCTTCATTCTCAAAATTCTCGAGATTTCATTGGAATAATTTCAACATATTATTAAAAATTCCCATAAGCTCATTTTCGTCCGTGCTCGATCTCAAATACTCGGAAAATTTATTTCCTCCTTCGAAATTCTATTTTTTTCCAAAAACGGATTTTTACGGCTATTACAATTCTCACTTGTGAGATCTTTCAATTTGGGCTGGAGTTCAATGTCGGTAGAGCTTGTCGATTTATCATAAAAATCAGTCTCACCAATTGGCATCTTTCCATCTCTTCTCAGTAATATGTCTCTTAAGATAACTAGCTTGCTGGCACTCCTTATAGGCATACCTTTTGAAGCATAACTTTCTTCTGTAGTTTTCAATTCATGCTCATCCTGTAGGTCTGATGAAATATACTGATAACTCGAGTCCTTAGGTGAAATTTCCAGGATCGGAGCATCATGTACTTGAGAAGATTCGCCCTCTCTTCTTAATATTTGTGGAGCACCATAATAAGATTCTAGAAATGAAATGATCCCACTTTGACTTCTGATTGTCTTTGTATGATCGCCCTCTTATCAGAAGAAGCCACTTCCTTCTCCACATCTTGGACTTGTACACCATCTTCACTTGGTAATAAACTGGAATCTAGCAAACTTCCATCTTCTGTTTCATGCATCTGAGCTATGAAAGCCATCGGTTTGTCGTTCACATCCTCTATTGGGCAGTCCATGTTTTTAAAGATCCTATCGCACATCTCTTTCAACTCAGTGTATGCAAGATCCTTGTTGCTTTGCTGCTTTTTTAGGGAATCACTCACTTGACATTTCAGATCTGTAGCCCTCTTCAGCCATTGGTTTAGTTTCCTTAGTACAAGTCCTTCTTTGATCTGTGCCATCTTTATGTCTTCAACAATTACAATTTGATTTGAAAAATGAAGGAGATGCTCTTCAGTAGATTTTCAAATGTACTTAGAATCCATCGCATACATGGGCAGAGGAATATGATTCTCCCTCGGGCTACTCCGGAATCCATTGACAAGTGCTTCCAGATAATCCTCAAAAAGTGTAAAATCTAAAATTTACATGTTAAAATCATCTTAGGATCATCTATCTATATAATAAAATCTTGTGGTTTGTATTTATATAAGAATATTTCATGGAAATTACTTAATTGATTTCATTATCACGGTTTGTAACGAGTAATGGCATGCCAATAATAAATGTGTCTCCTATAGATAATCAATTTACCCTTTGGTATGCTTGTGTAGAAAATCACGGCATGCGAAATGCAAAATAAAGAATTCATTCGAAAATTAAACTATCAATGGCTTAAATAAATCTTATCACCTAAAAAACTAGTACTTCTTGTAATTAACTTGTATATGGTACAAAGTTCTAAAAACAATCTCTTCTAAAAAAAGAAGAAAAAGTTAAAACAATTTACGAGTTTAACAAATACAGGATTTAGTTAACTATCCTACTTAAATGTGCTTTGAATAACAAACAAAAAGAAAATTAACAAATAATATAGTTTTCTACCAATAATAAAAACAATTATATAATGATTAAGAACTACTAATTGTTTATACATAATTTAGGATAGGATTAATTAATTTTTCAAAAATAAAAAATAAAAAATAAAAATAGTTTTGTTAAAAGATGAGTAAAAACCTATTCTTTAAATAAATAAGGGATAAAAAACGCCTATGGGAACTCTGATTACCCTGAGAATGCTAATTCAAAACTATAAAGAAAATGTTATATAATACTAGTATTTTTTTAAAAAAAATAATTCCACATCATTATATTGCCCTAGTCAGGTTCCCGATATCAGAAAATCCGTCCGATGATTATGTTGCATAATCTGATGGTGAGCATATTTATGGAGACTGGGCAACAATAATGAACACTTGCTTCGAGCATTTCAGAAAAATCGAGCAAGCAATCATCATTAGCTTTGACTGTTATTTAATTAGCGAAGAAATCCCTAAAAATCGAATAGACAGCCTGAAACGGAGCAAGTATGTTTTTCAAGAGGAATGCTTTAAGTTTCTCCGATCAACAACCCCGTAATAATCATCCAGAACGTAACTTTGCTCTAATACATTAATAAATCAGTGAAGCGTATTCGAATATGTTGAATTTACGTACACATCAATAATTAAGATTTAAGAGAAAGTTGCAAACAATATATACATTAAAAAGAAAAATGAAGATGAAAACTTACCGGCGAAGCTCTGCATCTTCTTCCGCTGCAAAAATGCAAAATAATCTGTCGGAGCATGAGAAAGGCGGGTACCGTATCCTCTCGGCGTAAAATGGGTCCCACAATTGACTTAAAATTTTTTAGCAATCCTCTCGAGGACTTTTTTAATAATAATAATAATGATAATAATAATAATAATAGATTATTGTGTAATCTCAAGTAAAGTAAAAATATATAGATTCTATTTATCTTGACGAAAACATTTTTTCAGATATGTGGACAATCGCCAAACAAATACTCCCTCCGTCCTATTTTAATAGGCTTGTTTTTTTTCGTCACGGGATTTTAAGAGAGTGCGTATAGAGATAAAGTGTAGTGTTTAATATTTTAATGCAAATTTCATTATTTTAAAACTAGAGCATCATAAATTCATAAAACCATATTGATGTTTGATCTTAAATGAAAGATCATATCAAGACTTTTAATTTGGTATAAAAATCATAAATATCGGAGAACAAACGAGCAAGTTATGATAGTTTAAACTTGTATGATTTAAATTATATTGGGATACGTGCTGAGAGATGAGTGAGTGATGAGGTGATTAGTAATGGGTAATTCTTTTCCTTTTAGGAAACAATCCAATTCGTATGGGACGACCCGATTAGAAAAATAAGCCTATTTAAATGGGACGGAGGGAGTATCATTTGTAACGCGAAATGCGTGCCTTCCTTGTTATCAATCCAGATTTTTTTAATTCCATTTTTACATTATATTGTTGATATTAGAAATATTGTGGATACGTAGCGATCATATCCTGATACAATATGAGATCTCACACGAAAAAAAAAAAAATACAATGCTGATACAATATGAGATCTTACACAGAAATGCAATAGAAAACCTAAATTTAGTCAAAATGTTGATCATCTATTGTATTTTCTTGTGACATCTATTATATCATGGATGATTATCATGTGTCCACTAAATTTCACCAAATTATTATTAATTTGAAAAATATTATAAACACGCGGCGATAATGCCTGATACAATAATAAGACTTTCGCACACAAATGCAATAGAAAATTCGGATTATCGCATCTCCACGTGTTCACACCTTGCAGGCCGATGTATTTCTTATTCATCGGTTTGGAAATTACTCCAGTTGTTTCCGGATCATTGTGGGACGTTGTAACGAAACTTATGTAGATAAAATAATAATTACTTGATCTATGGAATCTAGATGTATTCTAATTTAAGGGGACGGACTAGGACTCGTTTGCGCGTAAACGGAAGGAGAAAACCCATGATAAATTAATTAATACTCCAAAATCAAAACTACTGGAATTTATGTAGCTTTTATATTTATGTATTCCATTAATCTATGAATTTATTATTGGACTAGACTATCCACATAATTTCACTCTTGTCCTCCTGAAGTTATAATTAAAATACTTTTTCCAGAGTTTGGTAGGTCAATAGTGGTTACCCAAATTAAGGATTTGAATAACCGTTGGAGGGATTTGGTGCAGAAAAAACGACCCATATTCCGGTCTTTTGGCTTCCAACAAGAAAAAAAAAATGACAAAGTCTTAAAATATAACTTTTAATTTGGATAGTTGAAATATGATACTAGTTATATTAAATAATATATATATATATTTTTTTAGCTACTAACATTAGAAATAAGTTTTTAGTCACTTTTAATATGAATCACTCTTACTGTCTTACACAACTGTGTTCCAATATTAATATTCTTTTTAATTTTTTTTTGTTCAATTTAATATATTATTCCTTCAATCCCCAATATACTGTATATGTTAGAGTTTAATTGATACGGGTTTTGAGAAAAACTCATAAAGCAGTTTGTTGTGAATGATAAAGTTATCGGAATGATAGAACGATAGAATATATTCACAAAGAAAGTTATATTCTGTGGGAACTTCTATAAGCACACACACACTATGTATTTTAAATTTTAAAAATAAAAGGTTTCCAGTGAAATGTCTCATTAATTAAATATATTTATTTATATGATGATACAGCGCGACTCAATTATGAAGACCTTTGTTATTTAATTAATAAATCATGTATTTATTGTATTATAAAAAAAGTCACCTATATATTTTTATATAAAATAAAGTCATCCAATGAAAATAATGAGGCATGGCTTTTATTTTATTTATTTAATTGTGTTGCATAATTTATTACGCTGACAGCAGCAGCTTGCTAGTCTCCGTTTAGCCTTGTAACGGGCGTTTAGTGTTGCTGTCACGAAATTGCATATTTTTTGAAATTATTAACCTACTAGAATTACTTTATTCAATAGATAAAAAATAATTGTGTTGACATTTTCATGCCTCTGAAGTTGCAGTCTGGATGGATCTACCAATTAATTTTTTAAAACAATAATGTTTAAAAAATGAATAAAAAAATATATTCAAAGTCTACCAGTGGGACTTCGTCCAAAGGAAGAAATATTGTAGAGAACTAGTAATGATTTTTTTTTTCTTTTTTTTTTCCCCTTATAGTTTATACTTTTTCAATGTTTAGAAACTTTAACTTTCTTTCAGGGATATCATCAATATATTAATATATTATTTCGTTGCGGATTCGAAACACCACGTTAATTTATATACATGTGTGGCATCACCTACGGTCTCCATATATATATATATATATATATATATATATATGGGTCAAAATTTAAAATACCCATTTTATAAATCAAAATGTAAAAAATACCCCCTTTTTATTAAGCATGTAGAAACTACCCTTTTTTTTAAAATAATGTAGTGGGGCCATTCTTTTCAGCTGAAGCAGCCGGCGGTGGGCATATTCCGGCGACTTCCACCGGCGGTGAATGTGGCCGGAAAATCACGTTTTTTAAAATAATGATATTCATGAATTTTTTATTTTTATTTTATTTGTTTTACTTAAATTTCTTAAATTTTCGCATTCATTAATTGATTAGTTTAGTTTTATTTTTTTATTTTAGGCATTGTTTCATAATATTTGCAATTAATTAGTTGATAATTAGATTAGTACTTTCTTTATGATTAGATTAGCATTAGATTAGTTCTTATAACAAAGCCCTTATTAGATTCGTATTTGTTTGCATGTAATTCGTGTATTTTATACAATTTATGAAGAATCTAATGAGATTAATAATGGGATGCAAAGTTTAGTGAAAATTAACCGCGGTTTAAATTGACTAAAAATGCAATCGAATTTAATTAACAAACTCCACTCATTTTTTTTTCATGGAATAGAAAATATAAATTTAAAATAGGAACAATTTTATACGAGGCGCGTATAAATTTAAAATAGGAACAATTTAAATAGGAACAAATCGTAACATATCATTAACTTAAGATTTCATAAAATAGAGAGACGAATTAAAGTATGTCAACTTAAACTATTGAATTTACAAGTACTAAAGCCTTAATTAATCATTTGTATATATACACTATGGAAATTAAACATGTAATTATAGATAAAATAATTCAATTCATAATAATATGGTATTCACCGCCGGCAAAAGTGGACGGATCTCTCCCACCGCCGGCGACACAATATTGCCGGCGGTGGGAGAGATCCGGCCACTTTTTCCGGCGGTGGATAAGTTATTATGCATTGAATCATTTTTTTAAACTCAAAACATATATTACGTGAATAATAACAACAATATTTCATGAATTAAGAGATTAATTAAAGAAATTAAATTTCATCTCTTGAATTTAAAAGTACTAAAATCGAAATTAATCATTTGTATACATACACTATGGAAATTAAACATGTAATTATAGATAAAATAATTCAATTCATAATAATATGGTATCCACCGCCGGCAAAAGTGGCCGGATCTCTCCCACCGCCGACGACACAACGATGACGGCGGTGGGAGAGATCCGGCCATTTTTGCCAGCGGTGGATAAGTTTTTATGCATTGAATCATTGTTTTAAGTGAATTTTACATGTTCACCGCCGGTGGAAGTGGCCGGAAATCTCCCACCGCCGGCGACGCCTTGGTGCCGGCGGTGGGAGACTTCCGGCTACTTCCACCGGCGGTGAATAAGTCTAGCTCAATTAATAAATTTTTTAATGCTCATTCTATATATTATTTTAAACGGATTCTCTGAAAGGCGTGATAACACTTTCAGATCGAATCAATTCGACGGTTCTATCAAATTATTCAATCGGATACAATTCAGAAATTTTCGAACTTTTGTATGAAATTTGTTTGAGAATGCAGAACCGGAAATCATACGAATCAAAAATTGATCAGCCTTTTTCATGAAAACTGATTCGTATATCAGTTTCAAAACGGTTTTTGCAACTTATAAAAATTGTAAATTAGTCCCTCGAAATTCCAAAAATTAAATTTCCGATGAATTTTCTACACAGCAATTTAATCGGAAATAAAAAATTTCCAAGCTGACCCTAGCCAGGGGCTCTGCCCCTTGGACCCCGCCAGGGGCTGCCGCCCCTTGGACTATCGGGGGCTCTGCCCCCGAACCCCGTCCTTTAATAAATTCATATAAGCGTGCACTCCGCACCACCAAACTTATATGATGTATTATTATAACGATACTGATCAAATAAGTCAATCCAATTACACTAAAATATCCAACATTTTACGTGCATGTGAGTGGAACAACTTCTTTTAATTCAGTGGAGTGGGGGCCTCAGACTTATCAACTTCCCATCGTCCGTCCGCGCGTGAGTAATTATCCGTCCGCATCCGTCGGCTGAATAATAAAATATTAGAATTTTTATATTAAACTAATAAAAGGGGCATATTTTACATACGTACTAAAAAGGGGGCATAATCAACATTCACATTTAAAAAAGGGGTAATTAAAATTATTAAGACTATATATATTGATTCTAACCAATGTTTTAAAAACCGTATGGACTAGCCGGTTTGACCGGTCAGACCGGGAAATGGGTATAGGACCGGTCCGGTTCAATAATTTCACCTCAAATTTAAAAATTTAATTATGAGGATTCGAACTCATGATAGACAATTTCTTATACCACTACACCACATCACTAATTAATGTATTTATGACTTACAATATACATGTATCCATTATTCAATCAGTTTTGAATCATTATCAACTACATTATATTCATTTATAAAATTATAAATATATTTTTTGAGTATAAATATATATAATTTGAATATGTATATTCTTTTTTATTGATTTTAATGCGTGTTTCTAATTTTTTTATTTTATGAATCTATGCTATATAAATCATGATTATTTTGATATTTATATATATATATATATATATATATATTTATTAATTTATTTATTAAACGGTTCAGTCATGGTTCAACCGCTTCAACCGATCGAACTATGACCCGAATAAAATTTCGTTAGGGTGTTTTTTGTTCCAAAGTGGCAACGTTGAGGGTGTCTTTGCTACTTTTCCCAAAAAAGAAAAAAGAAATGAAAGAAAAATAAAGTAAATTATTTTGAGCTCGGGCTATTTTCAGTTGATCAAGCTAAACTGTTTTTGAGTTATAATATTTTGGCTCTAACACTATTTCAATTTTGAGGTAGCACACCTAAAATATTTTGATATTCTTTTAGTTTGTATCAATAACTACAATTGGCAATTTTTGTCATGAAAAATATATATTTAAAATTTTTAAACACAAAATCAATTTTGAGGTGGCCCATTGACCAATAAAAATTCTAAATCCTTTTAGTATGTATCGATAGCTATATTTATCGAATTTTTAAAACAAAAAGTATATTTTTAATTTAAAACAATTGACAATATATTAGACACAAAATTAATTTTGAGGTGGCCCGTTGGCCAATAAATTTTGAATTTTTTTAATTGATATGTATCGATGACTATAGTTGTCAAATTTTTGTAACAAATTTTTTTTTTTTTTTTAATTTAAGACATTTAACAATATATTAGATACAAAATGAGCATTATTTCAACAATTTTCAGGCCATCCGTATCGGGCTTAGGCTATTTTCAGTTCAAATTGATCGGGCTAAACTATTTTTAGATTAACATATTTTGACCTTAACACTATTTCGACTCTGAGGTGACCCATTGACCAAGATTTTGTTTTTGAAATTATTTATCATGTATCGATAACTATATATAATTGAATTCTATTAATTAATATGTATCGATAACTATAATTGTCAAATTTTTATAATAAAAAAATATATTTTTAATTTAAGACACTTGATAATATATTAGACACAAAATCAACATTGTTTTCACAATTTTCAGGCCATCCTTTTCGGGCTAGAGCTATTTTTTACTTCGGTTTGATCAGACTAAACTGTTTTTTAGTAAAAAAAATATTTTGGCCCTAACACTATTTCATATTGAGGTGGCCCATTGGCTAAGAAGTTTTTGAATTTTTTTTTTGCTCAAACACTATTTTGATTTTGAGGTGGCTCATTGGACAATAAATTTTTGATTTTTTTTTGCCCTAACACTATTTCAAGTGGCCCGTTCGCTAAAAAGTTTTTGAAATGCTTTTAGTATGCATCGATAACCATGATATTTTTAATTATTAGACACAAATTTGATTTTGAGGTGGCCCGTTGTCCAATATATTTTAAAAATTCTTTTAGTATGCATCGATAGCTATAATTGTCAAATTTTTGTAACAAAAAGTATATTTTTAATTTAAAACACTTGGGAATATATTAGACACAAAATCAATCTTGAGGTGGCCAGCCAATAAATCTTTGAAATTCTTTTAGTATGTATCGATAGCTATAATTGTCAAAATTTTATAATAAAAGTGTATATTTTCAATTTAAGACACTTCACAATAAATTAGACATAAAATGAGAATCGTTTCAAAATTTTCCGTTGATCGGGCAGACCCTTTATACTATTTTCATTTTTAATAGGTATAAATAGAGTACAACTAATCGATAAATACTGGAGTATAATCTAATAAAATTTAATCTGACTTTGTAACACTTTTTTTTATAACAAATTATCGTAATACTACCATATTAATTAATAAATATTGTATAGTAAAATGATACTCCATCGAATTTCAACGAGACACAAGCTAGTTTCACATAATACTCGTTTAATTACAAAAAAAAGAAACTGAACCATGTATTTTTTTCATTTTTTTATTTTTATTTCTTTTCAAATCTAAAACCAGGTGAAAATTCAGAGTACTAATTAAATGCGTGGACTTGATTGATCATTACAGCAAATGGAGAAATAAAAATACAACGAGTCATGAAAAATAACAATAGTTAGTAGCAGTCCTGAAAAAATACGTATTCCACTGCCCAACAAAATGTATTTTAGAATATTTCAGACTTGGATTTTATAAATCTAAAGATATCAAAGAAGAGGCGTTGATCATCCTAATCCTAAAAGAAGTGTAAAACTAAATATGCGGGCTAATTAGCTCATGCAACAAAGAAAATAACAAAAAGAACAATTAATAATAAGCATTGAGTATTCTGTACATAGTGTTAATTAACTACACTACCCGACGCCTATAACGATGGAGGGAGGCGACGGCAAGTGGGAAGTGGTGCAACGGCGTGAAAGAAAGCAAGGAGGTCATCGGAAACTCACCACCACCACCTACTTCTTCAAGAACTTCCCTGAATCTTGTTCGGTGGAGAGGCTAAGGCAGAAGTTCGAAGAAGCGGGGAAGGTTGTGGATATTTTCATTCCAGCCAAAAGAGACAGGAGTGGTAAAAGGTTCGGCTTTGTTCGATTTGAGGGAGTGGAGGCATGCAACGAAAGATTGGGAAAACTTAACAACACTTGGATCGACTCTTTTGTGTTAAGAGCCTTCATTCCAAGATTTCCCAGACCGACGGAGGATAGGAGGAGAGGGAATACGAAGAGGGTCGCAGATGGGAAGAGGAGAGAGGCTGGAGAAACAAGGGTCGAAGAAGAAAAAAGCTTAGGGGCTGAGAAGATGACGTTTGTCGCGGCGCTCACCGGCTCGAAGACTAGCTCGGAAAAGGAGATGAGAATAGAGGAAAGCGGATGGAGGGAAAAAAGAAACTCAGGCTTTTCGTGCTCGGAGGAGGAGGGCAGTTGGTTAAGCGGTGCACTTACTGGAAGACTGAGAGATGATTTCCTATGGAAATTCCATGGGGAAGATATGCAAAATGAATGCTCCGGGAAACTGAAACTGATATAGATATGGGAGATCGAATGGTGTTAATCCACAGCGAAACGGAGAGAAATACAGAAGAGGAGCTACGAGGTTTTACGGAGTGGGCCGAACATTGGATGGAATGGTGGCGGCCGTGGAGATGCACAGACGTCAACCAGAAACAATTGGTGTGAACAAAATGGCTAGGGGTTCCATTACAGGCATGGTCGAGGAGATTTTTCAGCTGGGGTTGTGAAAAGGTGGGAAGGGTGGTTGAGGTACATGAGAACACCGCACTCCATCGGAAGCTCGATGCTGCCTACGTCAGGATCCTGACTGGATTGAACTCGCTCGACGGAGTCATGCAATGCAAAATTGATGGGAGATCTTTCAACATTAGAATCGAGGAGGTGAGGAGTTCAGAAAAAGATCTACTTCTTCAAAAGTGCTGGGAATCGGAGTCCGAATCAGGAATCGGTTCGGTGCTGGGATCGGTACTCGACTTCCCCGATTATATCGATGCTTTCATCGGCGTTCGCCCTCCGTCGGCAAGGGTAACTGAAGAGTCGGTGAATGGTGGGGTGGCGACCTTGGGTCCAACTTCGCATGCGTCTCGGGAAGAGGAAACGGCCTCATGGGAAGCAGGAACGAAGGCGGCGGACAATCAAGTTCACTCGGGACCGTTAGACTTGCTGCTTCCCGAGGCGGCGCGTGAAGAGATTGCAGCTGTTTGTCTCCACGCAAGCAAAAAGGATGGGCCCAGTTTTAACAGATCTTCTCCGGAAAATGAAATAGGAGAATATGGCCCTTTACGTACAGACCCTTTGGAAAAGTCAAACTCGGTTGGGCTTCAGAATAGAGCTGAGAGGCTAGAAGTGGGGTTTTTTAGGAAATGTGAGATTAATAGAAATTGGGCCCTTGGAGATGGGCTATATGGCAGCAATACCCATACCGACATCAACACTCACGCACATTCGAGTGATACTGTCATTGGGGATAGCCTACTAAGACAGGGTTCAGAAGACGGCGGGGAAAACGGTAGCAAGGAAAGAGAGGGGAATTCGGCCCCGGTAGCGGTGGAAAGGGAGGAAGCTAGCTATTCGCTTGATTCGAAGAGAGAACCTGAGAGAAACGGATTTGAGAGCATGAGGGGAGCAGGAAGTCGATTCGAGGAGGGTAAGGAGAGTTGGAAATTTGGTAAAGAATTGGGGCTTCGAGCTCGAGAGGAGGAAGAGGAGATCATTAGGGCGCTGCATTCGTTGGGAGGAGGAGATGAGAGGCTGGGAGACAACGAAGTTGTTCGTAGATGAGGATCGGCGCATGGAATGTGAGAGGACTGGGAGACGCGGCGAAGAAGGAAGAGGTGTATTCTTTTCTTACGAAATTTGATCTTGAATTTTGTTGTCTACAAGAAACAAAGATGGAACGATTCACGGAAAAGGACGGAAAGAGGATATGGAGAAAAGGTGCATTTAGGTGGAGCGTGGAAGACGCTGTAGGCAGATCGGGGGGGGATTCTGTCCTGTTGGGACGAGAGGAGGTTCGAGTGTGTGAGTACTTGGAACCTGGGGGGTGCGGTGATTGTTAATGGGTGGTGGCGGGCAACGGGCGATGATACCTACATCATCAACGTCTACGCCCCGTGCATTAGAGGGGAGAAACGAAGCCTTTGGGACAGACTTGCAGGGGCTGTGGCGCAGTCGGGCGGGTACCCCTCTGTGCATAATCGGAGACTTGAATTCAATACTAAATGAGGGGGAGAGAGTGGGAAGGCGTAGGAGAGAAGATCCAGGGGAAAGGAGGGAGTTCTGCGAGTTTGTAGAGGGATGTGGGTTGATCGATGTGCCTCTTCATGGGAGAAAATTTACATGTTACAAGAGTGATGGCTCTTGTAAAAGCCGAATCGATCGAGCTCTAATCAATGATAAATGGGCAGAGAGATGGAGCGAAACAGGGTTAAGGGGACTCCCAAGGTCAATCTCTGATCACTGTGCTATTCTTCTTCAATCGAACCATGTGGATTGGGGACCCAAACTTTTCCGTTTCATCAACGCGTGGATCTCCCATCCACAATTCAGAGAGTTAGTGGAAACATCGTGGAAGGGTGAAGGTATTCAGGGCTAGGGTAGCTTCGTGTTCAAAGAGAAACTAAAACGACTTAAAAGGCTCTTAAAGTCTGGAACCGAGAACATTTCGGGGACTTAGACTCAAAAATCAGCTCGCTCAGGGAGGAAATTCAGACACTAGATGCTATTGATGATGAGGGAAGAATGTCGGAGGAGGAGGCATCGAGAAGAAGAGAGGCTTCTGCTAAGCTTCTCCTCGGCCAACAACAAGAGAAGTTTGTTGGCCCAGAAAGCACGGCTGCGGTGGCTTCGGGAAGGGGATGTCAACTCCAAATTATTTCACAAAGCGATCAATTACAAACGTAACACTGTTTAGTATGTTTTTGTGTGAATTTTCTAGTGTTTTGAGAGTCGTTTTTAGTTTCTTTTGGTTCGTCTTTCTTGTTATTTTCTTGTGTTTTAGGTGAAGTTGGGGTCGAGAGGAGAATGGTTCGAAAGATTAAAGAAGAGGGCATGTTTTGGATGTTTTGAAATGAAACGGTGAATGTCAAGTGAAGAAGGATAAAAGGAATCGAAGCTTGTTGAAGAAAAGGAGAAACGAGAAGAGAAGAAGAAGAAAATAAGTGAAGAAGGCCGAAGAGGCAGGCCAGCGGGTCGCTGGGCTTCAGCGGGCCGCTGGGCCTGCCAATTAAGAAAAATCGCGAGAGGATTACCCAGCGGGCCGCTGGGCCGGGCCGATTCTTAATGTTATTTTCCTTATTTGATTAGGTTTTTGAAGACCTATATATATGTAAACTCTTATGAACGAGGGGACTTTTGATTCCTTAGATTTTTAGCTTTCTAAAAACCCTAGTTTAGTTTAGAGCATTGCTTGGGAAGATTGGGAATCCGGATTCAAGTTCTTGCAAGTTTAATTCAAGTTTTCATTTTTCCTTTAGTTCCTCGTTCTTCGTTCGTTTAAATTCTCGTAAGCTTAGTTAAAATTCTTAGATTAAATTTTAAGTGCTTTTCATGTTCTCTTGTTTTTATTTTTCTAAGATTCAAACTTTGTTTAGTTTTTTCTAGATTTAATTTAATAAGCATGTTTAGATTTCTTTGCACTAGTGTAGATTTATTTGCTTTCTTTATTGCTTTCTTTTCAATTCATGCCTAGGTAGATTTATTGCTTTTACATAGTTTTTAATCTCAAGGTTTAAGATTAATTGCTTTTAATTGCTTTCTTTCATTTTAAAGCCTAGGACTTAATTCAAATCCAAAACCCCCCTGTTTTTTACTTGCTTTCTTAGGGTAGATAATCGCACAATTGGTTTCCCTGTTAAGCTTTCCTTGAGATTCGACTTAGGGTTCATCTTACTGGTACTACGATAGACCTAGTCCTATTGCTAGCACTATTTTGGGTGAAACAAACACCAACAGGCTGATGGGTTTGGAGGTCGACGGAGAATGGACGGAAGATCCTGGAAGAGTGAAAGGGGCCGTCAAGGAATTCTTCAAGAATCTCTTTGCCAGGAAAGCTGCAAACTTGATTGAACTTCCTGATGATCTCTTTGTTGATCGATTGGATGCTACTGATGGGGAAATGCTAATGAAACCATTCGATGAAGATGAAATTAGGAAAGCGATTTGGGATTCGGAGGGCTCAAAAAGCCCAGGACCGGATGGCTTTGGCTCGGAATTCTACAGAAGCAACTGGGAGACCATCAAAGAAGATTTGATGAGAGTGTTTGCAGAATTTCACACCAACCAGAGGCTTGCTCGGGGCTGCAACTCATCATTTATAGCCTTGATCCCCAAAAAAGAAGGTGCAGACAGCTTGAATCTCTTTCGCCCCGTGTCTCTGATTGGTAGTCTTTATAAGCTACTGGCTAAAGTCCTCGTCGAGCATCTCAAGAGGGTGATCGAAAAATTGATTGGAGATACCCAATCTGCATTCGTCCAGGGGCGATCCATCTTCGACGGAGTGGTGGTTCTCAATGAAGCAATCGAAGATGTGAAAAAATCAAAGGCAAAAAGGCTTTTCTTCAAGGTGGACTTTGCTAAAGCTTTCGATTCAATAAGCTGGGACTTCCTCCTGGATGTCAAAAAAAAGATGAATTTCCCGGATCTTTGGATGCGCTGGATTCATGAATGTCTTTCAACGGCGAAGGCGAACGTGCTTGTGAACGGCAGTCCCTCCGGGGAATTCAATCTGGAGAGGGGCGTAAGACAGGGGGATCCCCTCTCGCCTTTCCTTTTCTTGATCGTGGCGGAGGGTCTGAGCTTGTTGGTGAAGAGGGCAGTTGATAGGGGACTTCTGAAAGCAGCGGAGATTGGTAGAAATAAGGTAAAGCTCTCTCATATCCAATATGCAGATGACACCATGTTTATCTTGGCTGGGAATCTTGAGAATGCAAAGGCGATTAGAAGGTTGCTGAACAACTTTGAACTCGCTTCGGGATTGTCGGTGAACTTCGATAAAAGCTGGGCCTTCGGAGTCCACTTAAGCTGCGAGGAGATGGCGGAGGTGGCAAAGGGGCTGGGATGCAGAATTGGAGAGTTGCCCATTCCATACTTATGCATGAAGGAGGGGGGCCGGTTACCAAGGATCGAAGGGTGGGCGGAGCTGTTTGATAAAGTGAAAGGGAGGCTCCGGAGATGGGACGTGAACTCGATTTCATTTGGGGGCCGGATTACAATCCTTAAATCAATCCTTTCGGCGATACCGGTTTATGGTATGTCGGTGCAGCCACTACCTAAGAAGGTGTTGAATAGGCTGAATGGGTTACATAGGAATTTCCTATGGGGAGGAGCGGAAGGGGTGAAAAAAATGGCTTGGATCAAATGGGACGACCTTTGTCGTCCCCTGAAACAAGGCGGGCTGGGACTCAAGGAGCTTAGCTCATTCAATAAGGCGCTCCTCTGCAAATGGGTTTGGAGGTTTCTAACGGAAGAGAACAGCCTTTGGAAACGAGTTATCATCTCCGGTCACGGAGGGCTGGAGAAGGAGTGGGGTGGAACGGGCCTGGTGGGAAGTAGCTCGAACACTACTGGATGGTGGCGGAAGATTTTAGGAACGGTCGTAGGCGAAGGGGGAAAATGGTTTTGGGACAAAGTTTCAAGAAAACTCGGTGACGGAAAGGAAACAAATTTTTGGGATGACGTGTGGGTGGGTGAGTCTTCATTAAAAAACAGATTCCCACGTCTCTATTACCTGAACGATAATCGTACGGCCAAGGTCTGCGACATGGGGAGCTGGGGATCTCATGGGTGGAATTGGGAAATTAGATGGAGAAGATCTTTGAGGGAAAGGGAAGAGGAAGCTGCGGCGGAGCTCGACGAATTGCTGCAGCACGTGACACTCACACAGGGCCGGAGCGATCGTTGGGTGTGGTGTGGATCGAAGCAGAAAGGATTCACGGTGAAACAGGCGTACGAGGAAATTATCAAAGCAAGAGATGACAACCATCAGAATACAATTGGAAATGCTCCTTACCGTAAAATCTGGAAAATGGCAGCACCTTATAAAACCAAGGCGATGGCATGGAGGTTGATCAAGAACAAATTACCAACTATGGACAATATCCGGAAGAGGCTCAATATCTCGGAGGCGGAAGAAAAGTATTGCTGCTGTAGTAATGAGGAGGAGTCAAGTCGGCATTTTTTCTTGGAATGCCCGGAGGTCCAAAAGATTTGGCAAAAGATGATCCGGTGGTGTGGAATCGATTGGGTGGAACCGCGAAATATCCTAGATCACTTCATAAGTTTCTCAGAGGCGTTAGATGGAGACAACACAAATCTGAAAATGGGAGGCTTGTGGATTTGCGTGGTGTGGGTGTTATGGAAGTGGCGGAACTCAGTTAAACATGATCAAATAGAGTGGAACTTCCGAAGAATCGAAGAAGAAATCAAGTGCCGCTTTTGGAGTTGGGGCACGATGAGGGGAGAAGGCAACTCGTTTCGTAGCTTTGATTACTGGAACAATTGTAGACTTTGTGATGTGTGGCTGAGGAATGCTTCTGTATGAGTTCGGTACCTCTGGTACCTTCTATTTTTTCTTCCAATAAAATTACATTTTCCGAACAAAAAAAATAAAATAATAAGCATTGACTAGGTTGGAGTTCAAGTCATCTCCGATGTGTGGTGAGTATTTAATTCTGTTGTACTAAATAAATAAATACTAATGACGCTTTCTTGATTCGACGGATTCCCCTCTTAAGCAGAATATATTGATGGTATCACATATCTTCATCCTCATCCATCCATATCTCTATAAATAATGTATAAATTTAAGATCAATAGATACAGGTCGAACATAATTCTAATCTTCTAAGATAGAACTCATAGTTACAACTAAATTAAAATGGATGATTTAGCTTAATTTAGTAGTCGGAACCAATCCTAGTGAAAATATAAATATAGCTAGGTTTTGTTCAGGTAAAAATTATTCATAGAAGTGTGGGAACCAGGAATTACTTTTTTTTATTTTTTTGTATGATCTGCTGTATATTTGCCATGAAAAAAAATAAACATAATTTCAATGCATAAAATTGCAGATTAGAGTTCTTAATTACTTGTCCCTTAGCTATATCTCATCTCTGGACATCCGCCAGTGATGTACAAGAACTCTCAAGTTCATGTAACTCATCAAGTTAATTGCTCAGGGCTAATACTAATTAGTGCAGTAACGTTTCTAACTACCAGCTTCCGAAGGCTAGAACCAGAAGCGGAGTACGTGTTCATGTAAATCTTTAGGAGTCGAGGGTAGTCCTTGATCATCAACTCCTTCAGAGTAGAATCCTCTGTGATTACATCAATCCTTTCCAGATTTTGACAATCCACCACGCCTAGCTTCTCCAGGGGTCCGAGACGAGAGAAGTTAACGCAATCGAGCTTGAAGCAATGAAGGACGCGCAGATGCTGAAGAGACTTTGGGAGTTAAATTTGTGAAGGACTTTAGGAGTTTAGTGAGGAGAGTATGAGAGAGATTGAGGTACCTAGATCAGTTTTCTCAACATGCATGCACACATCTTTAGACAAGTTTCGGATTCCACTTCTGCTAAGGTCGATCGAGCATATATTCATGGTGGCTGATTGTGGACCCCTTCTCTCTCCGACACGTCCACGTTGGACTCGGTTGCGCAGATCTGAGGAAGGCCGTGCAGCTTTTCGTGCTTTTTTTTTTTTTTCCGGTGGTGTAGGTAAATTGGGATCTTTCCCGCAGCTTTGAAAGCAAAGATTCAGTGGATTCGCTCAGCAGGTTTCAGATTTGAAAACAAGTCCTGCAGCAGAGCGCCGTCCATGCTAGCTGCTGATGACGATTGTACTTTGTGCTTAAAGAGAAGAACAGGCAGGTAGAGAAGAACATGCAAGTTATGAAACTGATCAGATAAAAATAAATTTGTCAAGATATATATAGTAAATTCTTCGTAAATTCAACCATGTGTTTGGATTGTGGGTGAAGATAAACTGAATCTCCAACGATTTTCTGGAAATCCGCGATGTTTGTTTGTTTGTTAGTGGTAATGGGGAAGACAACATAATTATGTGGGCTGCATATATGATATATCTAATCATGTGTTGAGAATTTCTTCGAAGGGAAATATATTTAGGCATATTATTTGACTAAGAATTTAGTATTTATATTTTGTTTTTTATATGTTAGACATATAATGTAAAATTGATGGAGAAGTATTCTCATATATACCGCTAACAATTTTTTTTTATATACCAGCAGAGGTAAACGTTGCACGTTTAACCATTTTTTTTTCTTTTCATGATAAAATGAGCTTATTGAAAATACACTATATAACATACATAATAGATTAAATATTTAAAAGGTATTCAATTAAATTATATAAATTCCTATTTTGATTGAATAATTATCATATATTATAATTCAGGTTAATTTCTCAATAGAAATATATATATATATATATATATATATATATAATCATATCACACATTATAAATTTATAGTAATATTCGATAACTCGCGATCAATAAATAATTTAGAAATATGATAAGAAAAATGTGCATATATTCTTTCACTCTAAACATAAAATTAAATAGGAGTGTTCGCAGTTTGGTTTGGTGCGGGTTGATACTAAAACCAAATCAAACCATAAAATTCGGTTTCTTAAATATTTGAAACCAAACCAAATCATTTAAACATGAAAACCAAACCAAACCAAACCGATAAAACGGTTTGATACGGTTTGATTTACGGTTTGCAATCTTATTGAAAAATCAAATATCTAAAATTATGTACGCATGTCTTTCTCTAACATAAAACTAGGACAAAGTTGATATCTTAATCTTACTAACTTAAATACGTTAATACCACATTAATTATTTTCTTGTATATATATACATACATGATGGTTAGAGTTGGATCCTAATGTTCCAGAATATGCAATTGAACTAAATGATGGATTCGATTAAATAAAATAGTGCTAAAGAAATTAATAAACCAATAGTCTCCCCTATTCTCTCGATTATTGCCGCAAGTCTCACCAACCAAAGTACCTAATTGAATATTTGAATTTCATATCAAAGTATTCTATATTCAAATCCTCAATTTCTGGGTATGTTTGAATCATCATAATAATTACGAGAATGTATTCGATCAAAATAGATTACTTTGAAATCAAAATATTAGAAGTTCATATAAAAAAAGAATCGTAAAATTAAACAAGAGAAATACCTTTTCTTTTGTCGTCTGTGTGACTTGTGTTACAGCGCCGTAATAAAAAGAAATTAGGTTTTAGCTATGAAGCACTAATACGCTCTGAAGGGTAGGCGTATTGAAAAAATTCGTATTTAATACTAATACGAAAATAATACGCTTAAAATACTTATTAAAAGTGTATTATTTATTTATATATTTATTTATTAATTTTTGATTAAAAAATACGTATTAAAATGTTAAGAATACGTGTGATGTGCAAAAAAAGGAAACATGTAATGGGAAAAAAATGGGATTTTGTATAACAATACAAGTTTAATTAGATGAATTATACGGTTTTCAAAACCTCAACATCGCGATTTAATATTTATGTTAATGTTCTAAAACTACTTTGACTTATTTAGTTATTTATGTCAATGTTCTAAAACTATTTAATATTTCTAAGACTTTTATAGTTTTATTGTATTAAGGCTAAGTAGTTAAGTATTCGGAGTTGCCTTATTTTGATATCTATAAGACTATATCACTCTATGTCTTTTTATAATTTCCATAATATTATTACTAATAATATATAAAAATATTATTAAAAAATATAAACGTATTTTTGACGTATTCGTTTGTGATTTTTGGAAAATTAACGTATTTGCGTATTGTATCGTATTCGTATTCATATTCGTATTCGTATTGGTGCTTCATAGGGTTTTAGGTTTTAGCTATTTCTATTAAAAATTATAGATACAAAAAAAACAATTTAATTAATAGAAAATCCTATTAAATATGGCCCAACAATTTAACTAATAGAGAATTCTTTTAAATGGCCCAATTCCATGCAAATATTTTATACTTAACTTTAAAAATAATTAATAATTATTAAATACATTACGGTTTACGGTTTAATTTGGTTTTTTATTTTAGAAAACCAAACCTAAACCATAAATCATAATTTTTTTAAAACAAAATCAAACCATATTTTTCAAACTATAAACCAAACCAAACCACACAAATACGGTTTGGTCTGGTTTGATTTACGGTTTAAACCAAACTGTGAACACCCCTAAAATTAAAGGCGTTCAAAATAAATGTTAGAGATAATGCAAACTGTATTAAAAAAAACAAGTGATTTTTCTAATTAGTTAAATAGTTTATTTGAAGCATGATTCATTTATGATAATTATTTATGTCTTGTTGTTATTTTATATCTATTTTTCAATTAATTTAAATATTCACAAATATATATAAGCTTCCTTGATTATACAGTATATTACGAACTTTGATATGTTCGAAACATAGAATGAGGATTCTCCACGGTTTTAGTACGAATATTTTGATTAAGAACTCAAACTTAAAATAGGAAATTAAATTATTTTGAACTTTAATTTCAAACATTTTTATTTTTCTAAACAGTAAGACTATGCACAAAAATAAAATGACACCCCTTCCATATATAAATAAAAGTTACAATTTCAAATACCGAAAATATTTCAAAATTTTCTCGAGTAAAATAGAGTCAAACTTCCTTACAAGAATGAAATGGCACATTTTAGCAAATAAAACATATTTTTAAATTTGGAACTATTCCATCACACCATTGAGCTCCGTAGACATTTACTTTGATAGATAAGGGTGGATTGACTAATTTTATCAAACTCAATTTCTTGTTTATTTTATAAGATTGTAAATTAGTGTAATCCCAAATACCAAGTGAGGTCAACACCCATACTTTCTGTCTAGATTTTAGATTATTCGTTGAATGTGAATATCACCCAAACACATATATATAAACACGTATATAATAGTGAATGCACATCAAAGTAAATGTCATCCTATATCTTGTCCCAAAATTTTTCTATCTCATCCTATATCTTATCCCAAAATTTCTCAATCCCAAAATTAAGTTATACATCAAGTTAATGCCCCATCACATAATAAAATATTCTTAAAAGAAACAATAATCATCTTTTTTAACCCAAGCATGGTATGGAGTAAGACAAAATAATTAGTAATGGATAACAATGAATATATTGTATAGTATGCATTATATGAATCTAAAGCCTCATGGCCTTAGATAATATTTAGAAAATTAATTAACTTAAAAATCGTATCAACATTAAAAAAAAACCATCCTATTGGATTAAAATTCAATTATAAAAAATTAGAAAAAATGTATATTTACCTCCATAAATGGTTTTAAGCGACACTTTAAAATTTTAAATCTGCCTAGAAATCATAGTTACATCCAAGTAAATTTATAGTTATGGTGATTAAAATATTAACCTTGATAATATAAAATCTTTATTGCTTTTGCCAAGATTTGTAGTTGGTTCATATTCAGTAGCACAACTTGAAATTTGATGCTAATAATTCTTCTCTCAATTTGTGTTGGTTTCTTTTTCCACGTTTTACATAACGAACTCGAAAGAAATCATAGTTACATCACAGTAAATTTATAGTTATGGCGATAGAAAAATTAAACTTGATAATATAGAATTTGTATCGCTTTTGCCAAGATCTGTAGTTGGTTCATCTTCAGTAGCACATCCTGAACTTTGACATTAATAATGCTTCTCTCAATTTGTGTTGGTGTCTTTTTCCACGTTCTACATAAAGAATTCTTAGACCCAAAAAGCATTCAATCGATAGAACAAATAATTTAAACCGGACTATGCTTGATCTGGTGAAGCTCATGTGTTACCTGGCCTAAACCTTATAGCACTTACTAATACTCACTCCGTCCACAAAGAGTCCAATACTCTTTCTATTTTGGACGTGTCCACTAAGAGTTTGATATTTTACATGGACTCACACACCCCTTTTATATTTTAAACCGCTTTCTTTTCATTATTTTTAAAAATATTACCACTTTATTACTCATACTTCACTTTTTATATAGTGTGCCTTATACCCCTCCTTGAAAAACTTTATCAACTCTAATCCTAATAATTTATTCTAAATCAAATAAAATTAATGTAGATTTTTGTTATTTCCTTGTTGGAAATTAGATGTATATTATTTAATGCATATCTATTTATATTTTGTTTTTATTCTAATAATTTATTTTATTGATAATATTATAGGCAAATCAAAATTTATAAACAACAAGACACTTTTTTTTTTAATAATAGTATAGAATAGAATAGATAATAGATGCAAATTTCACTTGACTCCTTTCTTAGCAGCAGCTTTTGTCACCTTAGCACCGGAAGGATCCTTCTTCTCCACACTCTTGATCACACCAACAGCCACAGTCTGCCTCATGTCTCTCACTGCAAACCTCCCTAGTGGGGGGTACTGAGCAAATGTCTCCACCACCATTGGCTTGGTCGGAATCATCTTCACCATCCCAGAATCTCCGTTCTTCAAGAACTTGGGCTCCTTCTCCAGCTCCTTCCCAGACCTCCTATCGATCTTGGTCAAAAGCTCAGAGAATTTCACTGCAATGTGGGAGGTGTGGCAATCAAGAACAGGAGCATAGCCGTTTCCAATCTGACCAGGGTGGTTCATGATAATGACTTGGGAAGTGAAGTTGGCGGCTTCCTTAGCAGGGTCATCTTTAGAGTTGGAAGCAACAAAGCCACGCTTCAGATCCTTGACAGCAACATTCTTGACGTTGAAGCCCACATTGTCCCCCGGTAGAGCTACCGGGAGGGCCTCGTGGTGCATCTCAACTGATTTGACTTCAGTGGTGAGTCCGGTTGGGCCAAAGGTGACCACCATTCCAGGTTTGATGACTCCGGTTTCAACTCTTCCAACTGGAACAGTGCCGATTCCACCAATCTTGTACACGTCCTGGAGCGGGAGACGGAGAGGCTTGTCTGACGGCCTCTTGGGCTCAGAGATATTGTCAAGAGCCTCGAGTAGAGTGGGGCCCTTGTACCAGTCAAGGTTGCTCGACCTCTCAATCATGTTGTCACCCTCGAATCCAGAGATTGGCACAAATGGAATCTTCTCTGGGTTGTACCCAACCTTCTTCAGGTAGGATGAGACTTCCTTGATGATTTCATCATACCTTGCCCTTGAGTACTTGGGAGTGGTAGCATCCATCTAATTAATAATAAAATCAAAATATTGTGAATATACAAATAATATATACAAATATTTCATATGTCCCTCATTTACTGACACTATTACTATATTGAGACGTTCTCCACCCATTTACTGATCCTATCCATTTTAGGACATAGGCCCCACAATTACTTTAACACTTTTTCATTCTATTTTTTAACACTTCAATATTTTAATAATATTAAAAATATTAGATGGACTCACAATTATTCCACTTTAATACCTTAACGTTTTAATTTATTAATAAATCAACAAACTACATAAAATCTCATGCCCAGAATTTTGGGTCAGTAAATCGGTGAAAACTTTATAGTCCGTACCTTGTTGCAGCAACAGATCATTTGTCTGACTCCAAGAGTGAAAGCCAAAAGAGCATGCTCACGGGTCTGTCCATCCTTAGAGATACCAGCCTCAAATCCACCAGTTGTGGAGTCGATGATAAGAACAGCACAGTCAGCCTGTGAGGTACCGGTGATCATGTTCTTGATGAAATCACGATGTCCAGGAGCATCAATGACGGTGCAGTAGTACTTGGTAGTCTCAAACTTCCACAGAGCAATATCAATGGTGATACCACGCTCCCGCTCCGCCTTGAGCTTGTCGAGAACCCAGGCATACTTGAAAGACCTCTTGTTCATCTCAGCAGCTTCCTTCTCAAACCTCTCAATCACACGCTTGTCAATACCACCAAGCTTGTAGATGAGATGTCCAGTCGTGGTTGACTTCCCTGAGTCAACATGCCCAATCACCACTATGCTAATATGAATCTTCTCTTTACCCATACCTCAACGCGTACAGTTAAATTAACAAGAGCAAAACCTGCATGCAATCAAAAAATCAAACCAGTAAGCAAAATCACAAGAAAACGAAAAATAAATCGATGCATAGGCGAAGCAATTAGTACCTTCAGAGAGTGAGCGACGAAAACTCAGGAAGCGCCTGCGGAGATGGTTTTTGAGGAGAAATGTGAGTGAACGTACTTATTTATAGTAACCAGGCTGGGATTTAGGAAAAGATATTTGTGTTGGATTGACTCTTATACCCCTTCTCATGCTTGGGGACCAAGCACATGTAAAGTCCGATTGACTCTTATATCCCTTCTCATGCTTGGGGACCAAGCACATCCAAAGTCAGCGTTCCTTATTATAACTAGAACGCCGTACCGTGCAATGCACGGTTTAAAAACTCATTCTATTAGTAAACTTATAATTATATAATGTTATTGACAGACACTAATATTAACTGTTTTGTATATGACAAAAATTTGGGTGAGGTCGGTCACATAGTGTGGTCGGGTCAAAGTGTCAATTTTTATACAGCAAAGTGCTAATCTATACGAATAAAAGTGCTAATCTTTAACATAATTATTTACGAATAAAATGCCAATTTTTAAAAGTGTCAATCTTTATACAGAAAAGTGCTAATGTACACGAATAAAAGTATCAGTATTTTAGCCGTCCGCACGATGCCTCTGGCTGACCCAAGTGTGTCTCTTTGTATATTGTGTTAGTTTCTTGGACTTCATAAAAAAAGAAAAAAATTCAGAAATTTTAATGATGGTAAAAGTAACATGCAATTTGTGTTATTCATTTTCATATACTGGGTAAATACTTTTTTATTGTAATCTATTTTATATTATTTTAATTGATAATTTATCAAAGCTTGGGAATATAGTAAATATACATTTTCAAACATCCATATAAAATTATCATCCTTGGTTTTGATTGCTTCATTGTATTTATTCTTTGTTTTCCTATTTTCAGACTTCTTTTTCGAAATGGTCCTCATTCTCATCCTTAATTTTGAATTTTTGGTTCCTTGATTGCCTTGAATTTTGATTTTAAATCATAAACTCGAACATTTCACAACCATATTCATGATATATATATATATATATATATATATATATATATATATATATAATAATAATGCTATAACATCATAGAGAATGGAGAAATTTTCAGAAAATGGAAAAGAAACTGATTATGAAAATTTTAGATACATTGAGAGACGACATCTAACAATTTTTTTGAATAAAGAATCATATAATTTGAGACTTTTAGTAGAGAAAAAAATGATACTTGTGGGAAAACTGTCCGACGATCATCTTATAAGAAAGGCAGACACCGAATAGAAAAAGAAATTCAAAAAAACTGCTCTTGTTCAATAACGCCGGATGTGAATATAGATGCTTTACATTTGTATTAAAACCTTACTCTTTAGCCTAGATGCAATGATAACAAAAAAATAGCCAAATAGCAAATCTAAAACAATGTATTTCTTCCACAATTGGAAAGGCCTGATCGTCCATCCACAGAATATCTTACGCAAATGAAAACAAATTATAGTGCTCCCTCCGTCTCACTTATATAGACCTGCCATTTTTTGGTGGCACATAAATTAAGATGAAAATAATTTATAATTTATACCAATATATAAAAGAGTCTTATTTTACAAAATATACATCGCCTATAATATCTTTATAATATAACATATACTACAAGAAAAACGCTAATAGGGGATTCTATAATATCTTTTATAATATAATATAGACAAAAATTTGGGTGAGGTCGGCCATATAGTGTGGTCGGGTCAAAGTGTCAATCTTTATACAGAAAATTGTTAATCTATACGAATAAAAGTGCCAATTTTTAACATAATTATTTTATGAATAAAATGCCAATTTTTAAAAGTGTCAATTTTTATACAGAAAAGTGTTAATCTACACGAATACAAGTGTCAGTGTTTTAGCTGTCCGCACGGTGCCTCTGGCTGACCCAAGTGTGTCCCTATAATATATATTACAAGAAAAACACTAATAGACAATGGGGAATCTCCGTTGTCTACAACGAAATTATATGTTGTCTACATCGGTGTTGTCTATTAGGCACAATAATAGACAACTGAAAAATCCCCGTTGTCTATTACACTGTAGACAACATGGAAAGCGTGTTGTCTATCATTTAAAATTCCATGTTGACTATTCTGATATAGACAACAGCATTCTCGACCGTCATCTATTATATAGAATTTTTTTATTTTTTATTTTTATTTTGTATTTCAATACTTGAAGATGCAAAAGCAAAAAACAATAAATATATGATAAATTAATATTTCATTTCATACAACAAGCTGACAATTACAATGGTGAATACACAACTTTTTCATAATATATACTGTATAAACCATTTAACCATAACAAATATTATCAAAGTAGCTACATATATATTTGTCCAGCAAAGCAATTGAAAAAGGAAAAGATAAAGTTGCTTCTGAGAGCATTAAAAAAATCTATATAAGAAGACGACCTTATTTCTTCAAGTTCACGTTCGCTAGCTTCTCCATCTGCATTTTCGGTTAGGAGCTCCATTTGCTCTTCACTACAAGCAGAAAATGATAGATAATTATATAAAAATGTACTCAAAATCCAAGTTAAATAAAATTAAATGGGCTAGAATAACATACAGTACATACAATTTCAACTTCATTCTAAACGACAACTTGAGCTCCATCTTTGTTAACCAACATATCACCATCCTTAAAAAGTCTCGAATTCTTTCCTACAAGTGTAAAAACAATCCAAAATTAAATACGAAAACATATGCAACTTATATCAGATTGTACAATTTATTAATATAATAAATAGCACTGTAGTAGAGTATGGTAGCTTTAGAGCTTTCTTAATGCATATAAACGAATAACTATGGAAGCAAAAATCAAATTCAATGTAATGTTTGACGTGTAATTCAAGACTTGACAATTAGCAATTAAAATGACAAAACCCTTAGATTTTGCCACACGAAAAAACTCAGCATGATGAACATAATCAACCAGTTCTTATAAACATGAAGAAAAAAGAAAAAAAAATTAACTGCTAAAAGTCTTCACAGAAACCTGCTATAAATCTCACTGCTGATATTTTCCTTTTTGGAGGAACAAGATTTTGTACTTCTTCTAATGTTACTCTTAGCTAGAGAGATGAAGAGCTCCTCTGTTCAGAAAGCTTAACTCTGATATTCTTGACTGACAAGATTCTAGAAAAAAGAAAAAGAAAAGAAACTTGAAATTGCAGTGCGCAAACAGCAAAAAGGAAATACTACCTCTCCTTCCTTTGCATCAGCCTTCTTCTTGCGACCAATTTCAACTCCATAATGCTGAAGACACCACTGTTTGACGGGTGCAGCATCCAGTTGGACGATAGCACACTTCACCAAAGTCTGGGTTCTAACCAGCTCGTTGTTGGATGCACTATAAACCACATCCATAATTCGAACAGTCTTTTTACTCGACAGCTTCGTGTTTGCAGGCTATCTGCCCAGCTCATACCTAGCCATCATAGATGAACAATCAACCAGTTAAACACAAACATGATCAAAATTTTCCCAAGCCAGTATACATTGAGAATAAACAATTGGCATCACTACTTTTGATTCGATGTGTGTGAACTGAACATGAGAAAGAATAAGCAATCAATAGAGCACTTTTCTAGAAACTACATCCAACAAATAAACAGAGTCGTCAATTTCGTTAAGTAAGAAAATGAGAAAAAAATCTTTTACTTTCTCTACCATTCAAGTTCAACTATTTAACAAACAAAGCACGAATCCAACAATTAGACACATCATATAAATTAACATGGCCCAAATTAAAAAAAAAAAAAAAAAATCTACAAATTTAATGATAGGATAAATTTTCAAAAACTAATTTCACATATTTTATCAACATTCGTTTACTATTGAGAATATGAATATATTAAAAGAAACAATTGCATTTTATATATATATATATATATTTTTTGCATAGATTGGATAATTCATAAAAAAGTCGCACGAAAATGAAAATCTAGCAGATTTAATAACTTCACGTATAAAACAACAAAACTGATCGATTCCACAGAAATCGAATAAATGAAGAACACAGAATGTAGGGATTTACATAAACAGAAGTGATAGGATACGGCCCAGCTCCTAGGCTCAAGCATCATGCCCAATATAATTAGGCCCCAACAGTTAAGCTCGGCCTGTGCAGCTTGACCCAACTAAGAATAAGAGACTTCTTCACTAAGACAATCAAGACTCCTACATCGACTACAACTCAAGCTCCAAGAGAGATCTAGAAGCTCGGTGTCTATCCATAAGAGGAGGATCAAACCAAAGAGTCCAAATAGAAGAACACTTTGTATCATAGTCAAACTTCATGTCATTACCTATAAATAGGGGCTTAGAATAGATTGAGAAAGGAGAACAATCTTGTAAACAACACACACATACTAGCAATAATATCCACACTCTCTTTTTACTCCGTGGACGTAGATCTATTCCGGTAGATCGAACCACCTAAATCCCTTGTGTTCCATTATTTTCGCGTTCATTTATTCTTTGTCAACGTTCATTAATTACCTACGAAAACCAGATCGATCACTGGCGCCGTCTGTGGGAAACATAAATTTATGATTTCGGATCAAAAGTTTTTTTAGGTAATCTATCGCCATGACAGGAAGACCTACATGATCAACCGCCGCTGCTGCTGCCGCCAACAAGGAAAAGGAGAATCAGCAAACCGGATAAGATCAGGCAGTAAATCCACCAGTCTGGGAAACAGAAATCCCCGAAGCAGAGGCAAGCCAGGCGCAAGATCCAAACCCTGCAACACGCCGGTGACACGGGAAGGAACACGTGAGAGACCAAACTCCAGACGGACACATTCAGCAAGTGCCGTTGGATAAGCATGGCAAGCCAATCTATCCAGAAGGAGGAGGTCACAATAGCAGCCAGGAAGAGGACGGCGTCCATCTCCAACCGGACGAGTTCGACAATGCTGTCAGGGGATATCTTGCGAAGAATAAACAAGATTTTCTCCAATTTGCTAAGCAACAAAAAGTCTAAGGTCGAGGTGGAGAGTACGAAGCTACCTCCGGATCACGACATCGGTATAAGTCCCCAAGCATCAGAATCGTAGGCGCACGGGATGCCAGGATTCTCCCTAGGAGATTTGAAGATCGCCAACAGGATCACCATCGTATCTCACCTCGGCGCGACGAGGACAATTACCAAGGAGGGAGGTTCGGCGTGTACGGGAGGATCTCTACCCCTTTCACCAACCGAATACTTTACACTCCTCTCCCGGATAAGTACAGAGTCCCACCTATCAAGCCATACAATGGATCGTGCGACCCGAGGAATTTCCTGTCCTAATACCAATATAACATGGTCAACCAGGGACTCAGCGACGATATCTACATGTGCAAGGTCTTCCCAGAATTGTTGGCAGACAATGCACGCATGTGGTTCGACAGTCTACTACCTCGCAGTATCGGGTCGTACGACGAGCTAATGGATGCATTCGAGCGAAGATTTTTCCAGAAAGCCGAGGCGAAAACCACCTCGGCACATCTCCTCACCATCAAGCAAAGGCGAGGTGAACCTATCAGTGACTTTATGACTAGATTCAATGAAGAAAGTCTAAAAGTCGAGCGCCTAACTGACGAGGTCTTAATCTCTGTCTTCCAAAATACTATCCAGTCGGGAGCCCTGTACAAGGAAATTATGAGGGACTAGCCTCGCACTGCAAAACAATTATGGATCATAGCAGATTGGTTTGCAAGAGCCGACAAAGCTAACAAACGCAAGCGCGAAGCAGACAAGGCCAAACTGTCGGATCGGAAGAAGGAGGATCCGAACGACCGAGGTTAAAGTCAGCGAAGTGCCTTTGACAGGCTGCAGCGTGTACCCCTGGAGTCCAGGCTCGGACCTCAACCAGGAGAGTCAATTCCCCCCGTTGATGAAGCCGAGGATAGAGATCTACGAACTGCACACTGAACTGTTCAAGAGACCTCGCCCTCTGTCAAAAGCGGGGGGAAAATGCCGATCTAAGGAGAAGTACTGTCGTTTTCATGAAGATCATGGATACGACACGGAAGAGTGCAGAAACCTCGCTATGGACATAGAGTAATTGGTGCGTGATGACACCCTCAAGAGGTACCAAAGTCGCGGTCATTATGAAGCCCGACGTTAGGGCAAAGGTAACCGCAAGCAGAATAGGGAGGGAATAACTGCAACCCCCACATTGATAAAAAAATGAAGCACAATGATGATGACGAGGACGAGGATCAACCTCAGTTTGACGGAATCATCACTGCCATCACTGGGCTCCCCCAAGATGCAACAAAGTCCTCACTCAAGGGGAGGCCCGAAGTCCCCAAACTGATGAGCCTTCCCATAAGAGGTTTTAAAAGGACGAGGCCATCACCTTTTCTGAGAAAGACCCGGTGCTAGAAAGAATACCTCACCAAGATGCGCTCATGATCGAAGCATTCATTGCCAACAAGCTAGTTCAGCGGGTATTCATCGACAGTGGAGCTTCAGTGAGTGAGAAATTTGGAATCGAAGAGGCACGCCTCGCACCAGCACCAATTCCCCTAAAGAGCTTCGTACAACAAGAGACGCGCACGGAGGAGATTATCCAACTCCCTATTATGGTGGGGAAACATCCGATGTCGTCCACTAAAGTGGTGAATTTCTTCATCGTCAACGCCAATTCCCCTTACAACATCATCTTGGGCAGAGATTGGCTAGTTGCGGTAAATGCTATATGCTCGGTGTACCATTTAACAATCAAGATCCCTTCAAAGGGAAGAGTCATCGTGGTTTGTGGGGATCAGAAATGAGCCAAAGAATGCTTGCAAATTGCTCTACGAGGTGTTGGAACACCTCAGCACCCACAAGCATAGCAATTACAGAAACAGTTGGAACTAAAAAAGACGTCGTCCGCATCGGACGAGCCAGTAGAAGATGTCACACTGTGCGAAAACGACCCATCTAAGGTCGTCAAAGTAGGTTTCGCTGGTGGAGCCGAACTCAGAAAGCAGATCGTCCAACTCCTAAGGGAATACAGGGATGTCTTCGCTTGGTCACCCCTCGACATGACCGGGGTCTCACCAAGTAACATCACACATCGGCTTAACATCGACCTGGGAGTGAAACCAATTCGGCAAAAGTAGCGGGTATTTGCAGCAGAATGAAGCCAAGTCATATATGACGAAGTGCATCAACTTCTGAAGGCACAGATACTCTTCGCGGTCAAATATCCGACGTGGATTGCCAACCCGGTGATGGTAAAGAAGCAAGGAGCAGGGTGACGGATGTGTATCGACTACACTGATCTCAACAAACACTGCCCTAAAGACTACCCCCTCCCTAACATCGACAAGAAAGTTGAAGCTCTAGTCGGCCATAAGGTTTTCAGCTTCTTGGATCTATATAAAGGATACCACCAAGTCCAAATGAGTGATGAAGATGCACCGAAGACAACCTTCATCACAGACTTCAGCGTCTTCGCGTACAAGAAAATGCCTTTCGGACTAAAGAATGCTAGAGCTACCTATCAAAGGATGGTTGTTAAGATATTCGAGCCTCACATCGGCAAAATCATAGAGGTGTACGTAGACGACATCATCGTCAAAAGTAAGGAGTTAGCCACTTCAATTGACGACCTCAAAATCATCCTCGGTCTTTTATGCGGGGTAAATCTTAAACTGAACCCCCAGAAGTGTACGTTCATGGTCCGATCTGGAAAATTTCTTGGGTGCTGGGTCTCCAAAGAAGGATTGCAAACCAACTCGTCCAAAGTTCGAGCAGTCCAAGAAATGAAGGTACCAAAAACCATTCATGACGTGCATAAATTGACGGGCTGCCTAGCCGCCCTGAGCCATTTCTTGTCAAAGGCCGCAGAAAAGCAACTTTCTTTCTTCAAGATCCTGAAAAAAGCGCCGGAGTTCGATTGGAAAGACAAGCATAGGTCGACATTTGAAGACCTCAAGAAATACCTTGCCAATCTTCCAAACCCTATCCATCCCAAAGGAAGGAGAAGCCATTTCTCTGTACCTTGCGGCCTCGGACGAAGCCATAAGTGCAGTATTAGTGAGGGAGGAAGGACATCGTCAGCTACCTGTTTATTTCATCAGCCAAACACTGAAAGGACCAGAGACGAGGTACCAACCACTCGAAAAAGTTATGTTGGCATTAGTGAATGCTGCAAGGAGGTTGCGACCCTACTTCCATGCACATCCCATATAATAACTGACCGACCTGCCACTTCGACAAGTGCTGACAAAACCGGAAGCATCGGGAAGAATCGCCAAATGGGCAGTTGAGCTCGGCGAACACACAATCTCCTTTTGCCCTCGCCAAGCCATCAAAGGTCAAGCCCTAGCAGATTTCTTGGTGGAAGCTAAGTTCACAGAAGTGCTGAAGCCGGCTGAACCATCCCCAAGCAAAACCGATGCCGAAGCTCCGAAAGAACCGCCTAAAGATTGCTGGAAAGTCTATGTGGATGGGGCTTCGGGGAATTTGGGAAGCGGAGCAGGTGTCATACTCCTCAGCCCAGATGGATAGGAGACAACTTATGCACTTTGGTTCGACTTCCCAACAATAAACAATGAAGTGGAGTACGAAGCTTTAATCACCGGATTTCGTCTAGCTCAGGCTCTCCAGATACGAGTTGTACAAGTTTACAGTGACTCCCAAGTCATAATGAGCCACATGCTAGGAAGGTACGAGGCTAAAGGTGACAGAATGAAAAAGTACCTCCACAAAGCTAAGACTTTACGACAGTATTTCTCGTATTTTGAGTTGATTCGCATCCCTAGGGGGGAAAACAACTGAGCAGATGCCTTAAGCAAATTGGCATTGTCATCCACAAGCTCTCCCGTGGAAGAAGTCAAACTCCGAAGTATAGACGAAGCCGAGGTCAACCTACTAACTGACGATGAGCCGAACTGGATAACTCATCTTCGAAATTATCTGGAGAAGGGAGAATTGCTCAGTGATAAGCTCGAAGCTAGGAAAATCTCGAGCAAGTCTCTGAAGTACATTCTTGAAAAGGGAGTGCTTTACAGAAAATCATACCTCCAGCCCCTCCTAAGGTGCATAGGTCCGAACCAGGCAGATTACGCACTGCGAGAAATACACGAATGATAGTGTGGAAGCCACATCGGAGCCAAAACACTCTCAAAGAAAGTCATGTGATGGGGATACTATTGGCCTACGATGTTCCAGGATGCAGTAGACCTCGTTAAAAAATGTCTAAAATGTCAGATACATGCAACCGTGCCGAGGTTACCACAAACCGACCTCACCAGCATACAAAGCCCATGGTCATTTATGTAATGGGGGATAAACATTGTCGGCCCGCTAGATAAAGCTCCTGGCTAATTCCAGTTTCTCATCATCGCCATCGACTACTTTACCAAATGGGTGGAAGTTGAACCCTTGGCAAAAATCACGAGCAAAAACGCCCTTAACTTCATGTGGAAGAACGTAGTGTGCCGCTTCGGCGTACCCCATATCCTCATCTCGGACAATAGGATGCAGTTCATAGACAGAACTTTCAGGGAATGGTGTGAAGAGCTTCATATTCAGCAAAAGTTCACTTCGGTAGCTCATCCTCAAGCAAACGGCCAAACTGAAGTTACCAACCGGACGATCGTCAAAGGACTTAAAGATGGCCTTGATAAAGCCAAAGGAGATCGGGTGGCAAACTTACCCCAAGTTTTGTGGTCATACCGCATAACTCCCCGGACCTTGAACGGAGAAACACCCTACAGTTTGGTGTACAGAACCGAAGCAGTGATCCCGGTAGAGATCGGCCTGCTGAGCCCTCGCACTATCAATTTTTCAGCCAAAGACAATGAAGAAGGTCTCCGAACCGACCTGGATCTGTTAGAAGAAAAATGAGAGCTCGCCTACATAAGAAAAGCTAAGTATAAGCAACAAGTAGCTCGGTATTACAACCAGAGAGTCAAGTACCAGCAATTCCAAGTAGGCGACCTCATTCTTCGAAATAACGAAGTCAGCAAGGCTGTAAGGCGGCAAGCTAGAAGCCACATGGGAAGGACCTTACCGAGTTGAAGAAGTCCTCGGCAAAGGGTCGTATAAGCTCGCCCACTTATCCGGTGAGCCAATACCTTGTACATGGCACATTACTCATTTAAAGAGATACTTTGCATAAGCTCGCCCATTTAGTTCATCTAGGTTACGAGTCAGGTCGTCTTGTGATTTTTGTTCTCTTTCGAACTTCAGTTTTTCTATTAATAAAGTCTTTATTTTTCTTTTAATTTGTTTGGTCTTGCATACTTCATTTTGCATTTATGAATATTACTACTCCACTTATGCATATTATCTCGCCCTTTCTTTAAAACCCTGACGAGGGTAACTTAATATCCTTTCGAGGATAAATAAACCCTAAAACTGGGGTAAAATCCAAAAGCGCGTAAGGGGACCACCCCTATCGATACCTCTCGACAAATAAGGAACTCAAAGCCAATCCTCGTTTCATACGAGGAAGAGCTATTTAAAGCCAATCCTCGTCTCACGATGAGGAAGAGCTATTTAAAGCCTAAACTCATCCTATGACGAGTATGAGCTATTTAAAGCCTAAACTCGTCCTACGACGAGTACGAGATCTTTAAAGCCTAAACTCATCTTATGACGAGTCGAGCTACCTAAAGCCTACCTTCGTTTAAAATAAGGAAAACTACCTTAGTTAACAACGAGGACGAAAAGCTTGAATACAAGTACATAAATTTCCATTTTATTTCATAAAAAGAAAAAGTACAATTACATCAAGACGAAGTATAACCTGAAGGTCTAGAACCAGAAGGCTTACTGAAGCTAAGCCAATCTCTGGCAAAGTCCCTACCAGAATTAAAGTTCAAAATATCATCTACACTAAGTCTACCTCTACCTCACCCTATTGCCGCTCCTCGACCTCCGGCCCTACCAGTTTGACCTCAGCTTCGGCGCCGTGCAAATGCCAACTCCCTTTCCTGATCCAAGAATTCACGAGGATGATGATCCACAATCCTTGAACTGGAGCCGGGATTGAGTGAACTCGAGGGCCCGGCCTCTTCGGAAGCAAGTCGAGCAGCCAATTTGGGACGGCGAGCCAGGGTTATCTTATACAGTTTAGCTATTTACTTCAGCTCGTTCATTTGTTCCTGAAGCTCCTAGGAATTGGCACCATATTGCTCTCTGTAGCCCTTGCACCGAGTCATGAGCTCTCTAACCCTCGTTTCCATGTCAGAAATAGTGAGCCCACCAGCTCGGCGGATAATTACTCCGTACTCCGCGTATTCTTCGCGGACCAGCTCGGCTTCTTCCTTTGCTATATCCAGCTTCTCCTTGAGCTCAAGAAAACAAGCTTGCAGCTCATCATACTTCTCTTGGGCCGTGGTTAGCTTCACCTCGGCCTCATTCCAGACGTGGCCAACTACACCCTTCCAATGAAGAACTTCGGCTTCTTTAACCGTGAGGGTTCGTGTTAGTTGTTTAATTTGTTCAACCCATGGAGAAGCATCAAAAAGTTCAGAAGAAGACTACAATAGTACGAAAGAGATTTCAATTAAAATTGGAATTTCATTAAAAGCCACTTCGGCAAAGAGAAGCGACATCCTAGCGATGTCGTAGTACAACAGTCTAAAATAAAATAAAATTGGGAGGATCAACTGACCCCTCCAGGATTTTCCTCTAGCTGAGCTTCGGCCTCGGCATTGTTCCTCGGCTCCTCAGCCTGTCCCACCGTCTCTTTGTCTCCAACCTCTTCGGCCAAGCTCGCGATTGCAGCCTCGACCTTCGGGTCTTTGTCAAACGGATGCTTTTGGCAGTAAGGACCGAGGATAGTGAAGAAAGCTTTTTCACTATTGGAAAGTCCCCCATGAACTCCGACAACACCACCGCGTACTCGCGAAGCAGCTCGTTGGACGATGTCAACTCATAACCATACTTAGTCTTATCCAAGTCTGGATAATCACGGGCAATCTCGTCAATGACTTCCGCTTTCATGACGGTGTTCAGAACCGCCGCCAGCTTGGTAGCTAGTTCGGAAAACTTCCTCGAGAGGAAGATCCTTTCTGCGAAGGCGCAAAGTACCTCCCCTTGTGAGGATGCCACTTCGGCCTTAATGCCGGCCGCCTTTGCCTTATCTGAGGCCACTTCCGTTTTCAGTGTGGCCACTTCAGCTCTAGCCGCCTCGGCCGCGGCTACCGACGCAGCCTCCCTCTTCTCGGTCTCTCTGGCCTTCTCTTCGGCAGCGGCAGCCTTATTAGCCAAGTCATCCTTAGCCGCCTTCACCTGGTTTAACTCCCGAGCCAATTTCCGATGCTCGGTTGCCAAGTCAGTGACCACCATCTCAGCCCGCTGCAATAATACCCAGTGTTAGGTCACGCAATAAATACACAAGTATTTCGAAGATAGAATGCACTACCTCGGCTAGTGACCTCGGTGAGCCTGATATAAGGGTTCCGCCCACTTCCCCGACAATGACCATGCCGGGTTCGATACGGGGTTCCTTACGCTGATGCGGGGCAAGCAGGAGAGGTGGACCTATCAACGGAGAGCCAGAAGGAGGGGATTGCCCCACCTCTAGGGTCCTTTCCAACGAGGCAGTGGACATCGGCTTCGAAGCCTCCACAGTGGGCCTCAGCCTCTTCTTGGACTTCTTGAGTTTCAACTCAAAGTTCACTGCAAGACAGAAAAGAGGGGGTTAGAAAGCATAAAAAAGAACCGATGTCACACAAGACACAAAGCAGGGCCTCACCCGGATCCACCATTAAGGTAGGGTTGTAAGGGCTCAGCCCTAGCATGGCGAGCTCGGCCTCGGAATATTCCTTGGAAGCGAGGCCGAGCTCTTTCAAATTTTTCTCAAGGTCACCGAAGTCCTCTCCGGTGCCTTGATCCTCTAGTTTATCTATATTCCAAATAAACTGAGGGACCTTTCAGATCGGCAGAAGAAGAATTTCTTCTGCCAGTTCATGTTTTTGGACTTCGTCTTCATACGGAAGCCGCGATAAGGGGAAAGGTAATACCACCTGGAAGAACTAGGCTTTAGTTGGAGAAACCTAAGGATCAACCCTAGGGTAAGTGGATAGCCGAAGTGACCAGCTTCGGCAGCCAGACCTACTAACTGCTTATATGAGTTCGGCATAATCTGCCCTAGGGAAATACCGAATTTCCTCAATAGCTCGGCATATACTAGAGGAAGGGGAAGACGAAGATCGCAATTTAAGCAGTCTTCGTAAATAGTAAAAATACCATCCGGAGGCGCACAAGCCCTATCCTCCGAATGGGGAGCAATGAGAAGAGCAGACTTCGGAAACATAAATTTATCCACAATTTCTCGAATCGACGAGGCGTTCAAAATAGACTAAAAATCATTAACCTTTCCGTAGTTCGACACAGGAGTAATCATAATAACCCTATAGATAATAGGGATGGCTGAATCTATGGTATAAGCCTCAATATCTACAAACGGCGACGGAATAAATGTCGCTGCCGGAGAACATGATGGGGAAGCAGACTCGTCACGGTTCCCGTCACTATGACTACCACTTACTCGGGAAGAAGAAGCCATGGTAAGAAAATAACTTACTTGCGTAAATGCTGTGGAAGATTCCGATGGAAAATGAGCAGCGGCGCTGCAAATCGCGAAAGGCAGAGAGAGAGAATTGCAGAAAATCGGGAGATTTTGAAATTCTGGGAAGTGTAAAGAAATGGCGTATAAGGGACGTTTTATCAACTTTCCGCCTTTTCAACTTCCCCCACGACCAATCGCGCCCTACTTTATCCGGAACCCAACCGGTGCATTAATTAAAAGTGACTCACATTCCGTGTTCGGTTTCGGCCACATGATATTCATGCCACTTCGTCAAATTTATTTTTCGACGGGGCTAGGCAACTCTTCATTACCTTGTCCTTGACGGGACGCGCAAATTTAACTTCGTTGAATTTATTTTTCGACGGGGCAAGGTTTATTCTCCAACCTCGTTCACACGGGGTGATATGAACTTGACTTCGTCAAATCTATTTTTGACGGGGCAAAGTACTTTTATCCGACCTCATCTCAATGAGGCAGTACGTGATGGACTTCGTCAATTCTACTTTTTGACGGGGTAACATACTTTACACCACTCCTACCTCAACTATTTCCCCTAAGTCACACCCTCGCTTCTACATCTTTTTGGGCGGGGGGGGGGGGGATGTGATAGGATACGGCCCAGCTCCTAGGCCCAAGCATCAGACCTAATATAATTGGGCCCCGACAGTTAAGCTCGGCCTGTGCAGCTTGGCCCAACCAAGAATAAGAGACTTCTTCACTAAGGCAATCAAGACCCCTACATTGACTATAACTCAAGCTCCAAGAGAGATCTAGAAGCTCGGTGTCTATCCATAAGAGGAGGATCAAGCCAAAGAGTCCAAATAGGAGAAGACTTTGTATCATAGTCAAACTCCATGTAATTACCTATAAATAGGGGCTTAGAATAGGAGAAGGGAGAACAATCTTGTAAACAACACACACGTACGAGCAATAATATCCACACTCTCTTTTTGCTCCGTGGACGTAGATCTATTCCGGTAGATCGAACCACGTAAATCCCTTGTGTTCCATTATTTTCGTGTTCATTTATTCCTTGTCAACGTTCATTAATTGCCTACGAAAATAAGATCGATCAAGAAGAGATAAAATGGAAAATAGAAGGGATTTCAGAACTAATGAATCGAAGACGAGAGTCACCCCTTGCTATCGCCATTAGGTCTAGGAAAAGTCTGTGCGGGCGTACTGTCCAGGCAGCGGTGGTGCGCTCCAGTAGAAGCGGTGGTGTCGTCGGAGCCTTTAGAGTTTGGACGTGATGATAGACGGCGGTGCTGATTCTGGAGGAAGATTTTGAGATTTAGGGGTTCCAATTTTGAGAAAGTGAGAGGGCTTCATAGGATTGATGGTCGATATGAGAAGAGAAGGTGATAGTGGCACTGGAGGCAGTCGGCCACTGTAGATCGGAAGATGAAGGAAAGAACAAATTTTTTTCTAGGGTTTTGAATTTGCAGTAGTATACGAAAGGGGGCTCATTATCCATAGTCAATATATTAAAAAGCAGTTATAGACAACGTGGCTCATTACGTGTTGTCTATATACTATATTACACGGTTATAGACAACGGGTTTGACATGTCAGTTGTCTATAACTTCACAGACAACATGAATACCAAAATCCGTTGTCTATTTGATGTTGTCTATTACCATTTTTCTTATAATTCAAATTAAGGGTAATACTGTAAAATGTATATTATAAGTTTAGTTAACTTATTTGTATAAATTTTGCTACCTAATTTTAAAATCTCGTAAATCTAAATTCTCTTACTTAGCTTTTTGATTTTATATTTTATATCAACATATATATCCTCCACTCGGTTGCTTCTCTTCTGCTCTTTAACCTTATATATTATTTCTTCTTTTATTGGTCATGTTTTATTGGAACATATGATTATGCTTTTATGTGAAGCCTTTGTTAGGTTTTTATTTTATTTTATTTTTTATCATTATTTTTTCTTGCTCACGTTCGTCTTCATAAGTAACAAGATCGACTGGTTTGGCTGAAAAATAATTATATCCAATATGTTAAATTGTAAAACTCTCGATCAATTTGGTATTATCAATAAAAATAGAGATAAAGAGTTAATACCAAAAATATTTAATACAGAGTATTTTGTATATGTCACTTTTGATTTTATTTTTGTATTATCAATGTATCAAAAATTATATTCACTGTAAGTAGTTCGCTAACTAAAGTTTACACAACATTTTAATTCGACGTTTATGTGTCATTATAAATGCGTTATAATATTGATACAAAATAAAACTGTGAATAAGCTTCAATTTAGCAACCTGCCAAAATATGAGATTGCTATTTATTTATACGTTATATATGTGAATGTCTTGTAAGTGACTTAGACGTTGTCATATTTAAATAGATTAAGAATGAAAGATGAATTTAAAAGTTATAATTATCATAAATTTTGTTGATAAATCTTGGTTTCATGGTTTTGTAATTATGTTATGATTTTAGTTATATTTATGGATGAATTAATGGTATGCTTATGTTATATCCATATTACTTACCAATCCGGGTATAAATAGAAATTTGAAATCAATTAAGTTAACTAGAGACTACACAAACTAAACGTGCAACGCACGTTATATTTGCTAGTAAGATAAAAATGTATGTAGAAGTTATATTCATTTTTTGTATTTTATTTTTAGTTTTTTTAATTTCTTTTTTCTACTTTATGTCCGAAAAATTATAGTTTTAGTGATAACTCTATATGAATGGGACATACCAAAAAGAAAATTAGCTCACTTGACTTAAGCCAACTCAGAAACTAATTATGAGTTCAAAAGTGGATGAGAGGGTAAATATCTAGTTGTAAACTTGTATTGAAACGTAAAGAAGAAATAAGCACTGCTTCATTTTATTAGTGGTAAGCAAGTAATTAGCAAGTGGTTAGCTGAGTCAGCAAGTGGTTATAGGTGCGGTTAGGAGTTGGTTAGACTACTTAGTTACGCATCACGTGACAAGCACGTGATGAAGGGTAGAGTCGGTTGTTCTAGTATAAAACACTGTAGCTACTGTACTTCGTCAACAATCAATTGAATGGAATTTACTTTTCATTTTTGCGTTTCCTATATTCTCTAAGATGGTATCTTGAGCCAGTCTGTAGATCTAGGGTTTGTTGATGTTTCAATCATCAAGCGTTTCTATCGCTCTCCTCTAAATCTCATTTTTTTCTCTTCGAGTTGGTTTATTCTGCTTCTCCGCCATGGATTCTCGATCCAATTCCATTTCCGCTCCAGTTATTCCCCAATTTCACCCAATCATGCTCAAGCTCAATCACAATAACTACTATTTCTGGCGCGCACAGGTTCTACCGACGATTTGCGCACACGGATTCGAGGTATTCATCGCCGCTACAGCCATGCCTCTGACGCTGCTTCTTCCATCTCAGTCCGGTGCGCCATCGCGTCCGAATGCTGACTACTCTGTGTGGATTCATCGAGATCAGTTCTTACTGAGCTGGATGCTCGCCTCTGTTGGCGATTCCATGCTCGGACATGTCGTCTGCTGCAACACTGCTCGCTAGTTCTGGTCTACTCTCGAGCGGCTCTTCTTCTCTCAGTTCAAAGCACGCACAATGCAGCTCGTATGGCACTTCAAACAACCAGGAAGGGCAATCTCTCTATCGAAGAGTATTTTATGAAGATGCGCAGGTACGCCGATCAATTATCTGCGGTCGGTCAGCTGGTCACTGATGAAGATCTCCAGATGTATGTTTTAGCTGGATTTGGACAAGAATATAAGGCTATGGTTGTGAATTTCATGCAACACGCATACTCTCCTTCGATCCAGGAAATGCAGATGGCATTTCAAGCATATGAGTTGCGTCTCGCACAGCAGCTGAGTCAGCTCTCACTGATGGATCCGAGTGTTAATGCCGCATTCTATGGCGGTGCCTGTGGTGCCATAGGCAGGGGTTCTTCTAGTGGAATGCGTGGTGGATTCTCGAAGAACTCAGCCAAGTCCATTCTGTGTCAACTTTGTGGCAAAATAGGCCACATTGCACTCAAATGCTTCAAGAGATTTGATGTTCATTTTACTGTACCTACTGCTACTGATTCTACTCCATGAGCATTTGTTGCAGATTCTATCTCACATAAAGGATGTGGGGATGAAAGCACTTGGTACTTGGATAGTGGTGCTACCAATCATATAACCAATGAATTGGCTAATCTGAGTCTGAGTGCTGATTATCAAGGACATGAAGCTGTCATAGTTGGAAATGGTAATCTTCTCCCTAAATCTTCTATTGGTGTGTCTTTTATTCCTCTTCCTTCTTCCTGCTCTAAACATTCTCTCCTTCTCAACAACATTTTGTATGTTCTTGCTATTGCAAAAAACTTATTAAGCATTTCTCAGTTCACTTTAGATAACAACGTACTAATTGAATTTCATCATGACTGTTGCCTTGTCAAGGACAAGCAAACACTCAAGGTCTTGCTGAAGGGAACTCTTGTTAATGGCCTCTACCAATTGTATCTGTCCAGTCTCTCTTTCAAGCCTGCAGCCTTGTGTTCCAGCTTGAAGTCCTTAACCAATTTTAGTTCAGTTGCTTCAAATGTAATAAGTTCTTTTCCTGTTGAAAATAATACTGTAGATGAAGCAAAGGGGGCTGTATCCAATTTTCTTTCTGTAGATTTGAATGTAATATCTAGCCCTACTTCATTTGTTGCTGTAAACACACTGATATCAATCTACTTCACAGAGTTCTTGGCCATCCTAATCATACTTCTTTGTCTAAAGTGTGTGCTAGTCTTCAAATTCTTTTTTTTCTGTGACCAAACTTAGTTTCCGTAAAGCATGCAAAATAGGAAAGGTGCATCAGTTCCCTCATGTCTCTAAACCAACTCATTCTACTAGCCCTTTGATCTCATACACAATGACTTGTGGGGACCTACTCAAACATCTTCCTCTCATGGCTTCAAATACTACATTCATTTTGTAGATGATTACACTAGGTTTGCTTGGATTTATCCTTTAACTCTCAAATCAGAAACTACACAAGTAGTTAAAAAAACTTTATCACCATTGTCAACACTCAGTTTTCTACAACTATTAAGGTTATACAATCTGACTGGGGTGGTGAGTTCAGACCCTTAACCTATTTTCTTCAGTCTCAAGGCATTTACTTTCAGCAGAGAGGAAACATCAACACATAGTTGATATGGGCCTCACTTTGCTTTCACAATCTTCTCTTCCTCTCTCATTTGGTGGGAATCATTTCATACAGCCGTTTACCTTATTAATAGACTTCTTTCTGCCACTCTTAAATTTCAATCACCTTTTTCTATGTTATATTGTTATGCACTTGATTACAAGTTCTTGAAAGTATTTGGATGTGCATGTTTTCCCTTCTTATGGCCATATAACAAGAATAAACTATAGTTCGAGTCCTCAAAATGTGTTTTTCTTGGCTACAACAGCTCTCATAAAGGTTATAAATGTTTACATTCCTCAGACAGACTTTATATAGCTGATACTGTTCACTTCAATGAATATGAATTTTCATATACTAGTTTATTTCCTAGTGGAATTCCTTTTTCACCACCTTCCTGCTCTGTGACTCTACCATATCTTCCTTCCATTCTTATACCTTCTACAGCTCATGTCCCTCCTCCCTCCTTCATCTCACTCTAACATTCATTCTCAATCATCCACTTCTTCTCTCATTCCACACAACCATGTCTCATCTGCAGACTCTTCATCATCTCCTTCTTCAGATTCTTCTTCTCCTTCATCATCTCCTTCTAGCACCTCTTCACCCTCTTCTACTCATCCTCCTTATACACAAAATAACCATCCAATGATTACCAGGTCCAAGTGTGGCATCTTCAAGACCAAAGATTTTCAAGCCTCATCCACTGGTCTTTTGCCTGTTGCCCTTACTAACACTGCAGCTGCTTTGGCTTCACCTGACTGGAAAGCAGCCATGAGGGTTGAGTATCAAGCTTTAATAGATAATCACACTTGGGATCTAGTTCCTTATGATTCTAGTATGAAAGTCATCACAAATAAATGGATCTTCAAGGTAATGACACACTCGGATGGGTCCTTGGATAAATTGAAAGCCAGATTAGTAGCAAGAGGCTTTGAGCAATATGTTGGGGTAGATTTCTTGGAGACATTTAGTCCTGTGGTCAAAACCTCCACTATTCGTTTTGCTTTTGCTCTTGCTGCTACTAAGGGATGGGGTGTGCAACAGCTAGATGTGAATAATGCATTCTTAAATGGTGTATTGAAGGATACTATATTCATGACACAACCTTTGGGATTTGAAGATGTGCAACATCCAGGCTATGTATCACTTGAGGAAGTCTTTGTATGGGCTACGGCAGGCTCCCAGAGCTTGTTATGATACCCTCACAACATCTCTTATGGATCTAGGGTTTAAAAGGTGCACATCTGATTTTTCTTTATGTTTCAAGAACACTTTTACTGGTCTGTTGCTTGTGCTGGTGTATGTGGATGACATTTTAGTCACTGGAGATGATAGTTCTGCTGTCATGCATATTATTGATTTGTTAAAGGAAAGGTACAAACTTAAGCATATGGGTAAGGTTCAGTACTTCTTGGGTGTTGAAGTAATCTCAGGACCTTCTTCTTTTGTGTTGTCTCAACACAAGTATCTTGATGAGTTATTGGAGAAAACAGGTATGAGTGAGTGCCATCCATGTGCTTCTCCTATGGCAGTCAACACCAAGCTATCAAAGTTTGATGGGGAAAGATTCTCTAATCATCTTCTGCAGAGAAACACTGTTGGTGCTCTCCGATATCTCACTCTCACCCGACCAAACATTGCCTTTACAGTAAAAAAACTAAGTCAGTTTTTGCATTCTCCCACCGTTGCTCATTGGATTGCTTGCAAGCGTCTTCTGCACTACCTAAAAGGAACAACTTCAATGGGACTTCAGTTTTCTTCCTCATCATCTCATTGTCTTGAAGTGTTTTGCTGATGCAGATTATGCTGGATGCACTAATGATCGTCGCTCTAATGGTGGCCATTGTATTTACTTTGGCGCAAATTTAGTGATGTGGAGTTCAAAAAAATAAGGGGTGGTTTCTAGAAGCAGTGCCGGTCACTAATTAACACGTATTTTATGTGCATGTCGAGTGTATTTCATGTGTGTTTGTGGCTCAAATTAGGGTTTAAATGATAGAATTGCTACGGTTTATGACTTGTAGCATATTCTATACTTTTCTCGTTTTCTTTCAGTTTTCGATCTATTTTTGTAGGAAATTAGAAGAGCATTTGAGTAACTAAGGATCGAGGGCCGGAAATGAGGAAGAAACGAGCTTAAAAAGGTGGAAATTCAAGTTCGAAAGTCGGTTCGGATGAAGAATGAATAAAACTGGAAGAAGGAAGCAAAGAGGAGAAAACCGGTCAAAGGGAAGGAAGGAAAACCGGCGGTCCACCAAACCGCCGTGTTCCCTCCTCTAGACCACCAGTAGGTCACGCATGGGACAGAGAGTTCGGCGGTCTGGGCTGGCGGTTGGCCAGACCGCCGGCGGTTCTCCAGACCGCCGGTTCGTTGTGTATCACCACTAATGGCCGAGTTTAGCTCGTCCGAACTCGGTCCAACTCGACCCAAAACTCAATTTTAATGTATATTAACCCCAAATCTTCCCCAATTGGGTATCTTTAGCTTGAATATACTCTCTAGAACCCTAATTACATTTCCCTCTTTCTACTTTGGTATTTTCATCAATTGTTGAAGATTTACTTTAAAGATTTGAAGATCCATCCACTATTTTGTTATATTTTGAATTCTCTATCTTTTGAATATGGTTTCATACATTTTCTATGGTTCATTTACTTTAATCATGTCTAGCTAATTTCCTTTGTGATTTCAATTATATGTAGATTAGGGATAAGTGATGGGATTAGGCTTGATCTATGAATTTACCTTCTAATTTTGTGTTCATTTCTCTTGAGGCTATGTTTTATTATGTAATTATGCTTGATCACCATAGTTGCATATGAAGTGTTTGATCTAATGCTTAGGAAGCTTAGATTAGATGTGTAACGCCCCGTACTCTAATTAACTAGTCAGCTAATTAATCTTGATTGATTGTAGCTAATTAATCGTAATAGTGAAGATATTATAAATTTTAGTATCCAAAATTCTAGAACAATTGCTTAGAGAGCAATAATCGAATCGAGTAGCGACTCGACTCCCATAATCAATTATTTCAAGTAATCGATTGAGAAGTGATGATAGAATCAAGTAGCAACTTGATTTCTATATTATTTAGTTTCAGTAAATAATTAGTGTTTTAATAAATAAACCGTTATTACTCTCGATCATATTTTGCTAATAATGACCGAATAAGCCAAGTAAGAAATAGTCGTTGACTTCTCAGTTTTATTTAATTGGGCCAAGGCCCAATTGATTTATTAGATCAGACCAAGGTCCAAATAATTACGAGTCGGGTCAAGCCCATAATTAGTACACTAAGATAAGGAGATATATATATATATATATATATATATATATATATATATACATATACCTTTTATAAACCAAGAAGGAAATGGATTAAATATTAGCAATAATCTCTTTTATTAACCAAAACAAGAATTGATTAAATTGTGTACATTCTCGAAATGTTACAAGTCTGTCAAGTCAGCTAATAAGATATCAAGTCTTAACAATTTCAACTCCCCTGAACAAAACAAAACTTAAGGAATCTCTTCCTTTAGTCTAAATATGGAAAGAGAATCGGGCCTTTTAGGACTTTTCTTTTCAGAACCACAATTTAGCATCCCTTATGCTACCTGCAATAGAAAAGAAAATCAGCAAGACATAACAAGTTTTGAAGAAACCAAAATCTACAGAAAGGAACAAACCAATTCAAATACCCTATGTCTAAAACAAGAAAGAAAACCAGCCTTAAGGGAAGCTTAGTACAGCCACAGGGACAGCAGCTTCATCACTTCCTTGATACCTGCAAAAGAGAGAGAAAACAACCAAGTAAGAACAAGAAGGGAGGAGAACCAAGGCTACACACTAGAAACCAAATAAAATCTGCAGGCAATCCTTCAAGAGAAAACAAAACAAACACCAAAATGGACACTCTAGAAAGACTACAGCCTTAGAGCCCCAAGTCAACATACCACATAAGTTCAAACCTGAAAATTTCAGCTACATATCACCACCCTTCTCCCTTATCCAACCTCACTTCACATTCAAACGTTCACAAACACATAGAGGGTGCAAGTAGAGGGAGAAGCAAGAGCTAGGAAGAGTGAAGAGGAGGAAGAGCTAGCCATTACAGCCTCATCTTCTCCAAGGTATTCAACCAATACCCAGCTCTAGAAGAGCATAAGCATGATTTCAACCTCATAGTACTAAGCTTAGTATGCTCAAACCTTTCAGCTTTGAATAGAAAGTATTAGTACACAAACAAGCATGCTATCTATCATTAATCTTGATTAAAGAATACCCAAGCCTAATCAACATCCTAACTTAAAATGAGAACACACGAATTTCAGAATTTAACTTGCAGCCTTATAACAAGTCAACCATGGCATGTGTAGAACTAAAGATTAACATAGACTAGAAACTTAAACAAATAAAACATAGCTTAAAATTGAGAAAGAAGTTTCGAACCTCTGTCAAGGCACGAGGCCTCGACGGCGAAGTACCATAGTGGAAAGGAACCTCGGCAGAGGGGCGAAGCCAGCAGTAGCAACGCTACGTCGCCATCCCCAAAATCTACAGCAAAAGGGTATAGAAAGTTAGTAACTCAAATCGAGTAATAAGCTAATCTCAGTAATAATCGAACCCTAACTAGCTAAATCACTCATTGATAAAACTTGAAATTAAAACGGGACGAATGTCCCCTAATTCAAAATGAATTAGGGCTTTTAATTTGAGGGACGAGCCCTGTAGAGAGAAGAGAGGAGCTCGCTGGAGGCGCGGGAGTTGCGCCAAGGAAGCGTAGAATCCGAGAGGGTCGTGCGACCAAAGCTGAATTGACGGAGTCGAACCAGGGTGCTGAGTGGCGCGTTGAAGCCGGCGCCCTCTCACCACACCAGCGGAGCCTCAGATTGTAGGAGAGCTCACCGGAGAAGGACGACGGAGGAGCGATTCCCCAAATTACGAATTAGGGCTCACAATTCGAACAACGAATCACGAAAGAAAATGGACGGGTAGATAGAGGGACAAGGTAAGGACCGATAGCGGCCTGGGAACGGCAACGCCATCCAGAATCGCCGGCCGTAGGCCAAAGAATCACGAAGAAGAAGAAAGAGCGACGGAGATCACGATTCGAGAGAGAGAGCTTCGTCCAGTGAAATGAACGAGAGAGAGAAAGGGGCTAGAGTCTCTCTTAAAAACCGGGTCGGGTTAACTCATGAGACGGGTTTAACCCGCGTAAGCGGGCTGGAGCCATAGTTGGGCCGAATTGCCCTTTTAATTGGGCCAGAGCCTATTTACCCAATTACGAACCCGACTCCCTAATTAATTATGAATCGAGATGCAACTAAATAAATCATTTTTCCCACTCTCGATTAAATCCCGATAATTCTTAACGAATTATCTTGTAATTAGAATAATTAACTTTAGATAAGTTAATTAATCAAGAATTAATAGTTTAGATTAATTGATTCAGCTAATCAATTATGCAATTAAAATTAAATAGCCCAGTTTCTCAATAAATCAAAGATTAATTTATATATATGAACCGTTCACATAACGGTAGTTATAATTCGAGCTTAGATAACAGTAATCACGTTACTGAATTTAGAATAACCTCCGATCAGAATTTAAAACTAAAATCTTAAATAAGATTTTATTCGTTAGAATACGAATCTTACCTTGATTTTTAATCGAAGGGTACGCGAAGGAGGGATAGTAGCAGAAGCATAGATCAAGTCACGTTGCAGTAAGGAAAAACAGTGAGGTGGGCTTTCTATAAAACAAAACATGTTTTATTAGATCAGTAGCTCTTTTAAAAGTACTGTCATGCCATAAATATTTTCAGTTTTTTTTTGTATGATGCCTATCTGTTAAATGGCGAAATGCCAATTCATAAATCGAATTCGGGTCCTTGAATGATCAGCTATTATTCTTGGACTAGTGTACACATCGATCGTGTCATTCAGATAGTGACCGATCAGGTGACCGAGTGAGGTGGCCAACTCCTCGGGCACAACAAACTTAGATATGGTAGATTACTACAGGACTTAGTCTGCGCAGACACTTTTAAGATAACTCAGTTTTTCGTGAACATAGGCCTTTCAATAAAACCCTATGCCTCACTATGAATGGCCTGACAACAAAAATATTTTGGGCATTGTGTCCACTGAGTACTCCGTACTCACGCCCTGTACATTATTTCCAATGTGCAGGTTGAGCTGGATGACGGAAGAGTGACCAGCGATGTTTTGTCGAAGATTAGCGATTAGTATAGTTGATGAACACTCTTGGTAATACGTGTCTCCATACACGTATTTCCACACATTTCCGCTGCGTACACTCTAATGTTCTGAATCATTTTCAATTTGGTTGTAATCTAAGTCAGAATCATGACAAATCGCGTCGTACTACTTTCAACTATTATGCCCAGCTTATCGATGTTGCTTCATAATTTGTTAGCGTCAAATCTCGAAATTTCACTTCCTTTTCTTTATTATTCGTTAATTCCACCATAGTCATAAATCACCGAGCTTGGCTATTAATTAGTAAAGTGCGGTCGTGACAGAGTGGTATCAGAGCTTCAGGTTCTGCTCTGAAACCCAAGAGTCTTCTTCAAAGTATAGTCTAGACTTGAATCGCTAGACTAAATAGAGTCCTTCGACAAAAGCTCGGCACTCCAACTCATCATGCTCAACGAGGGAGTGAGGAAAATGCTTTCTTCAATTAATTAAAAAATTAAATTTCTTTCGCAAGAACTTAGCCGAAACTAGTTCTTAGATCACTTAGAAAGAGAAAGTGACTTCTTAGAGAATATAGTGCTTTAGACATGTACTTCGAGGAAGTAAGTCTAAACTAAGATTGGAACGAAGTTCCTCTCTTCTCCAGGCAAGCAAGGAAGAAGATGAACAACAAGGCAAGATAGCAGACGACTAGATACAAGAAGCAACATGAGAATCGAGACGCTTTCGTCAAACGTTATAGTTTCCCAAGAAAAACCGTTACACTAGGCTGCTAATGCCTTTAAAATTTAGCATACAAGTAGAAATTAGAAACACGAACTTTGTGGCAACATAAAAATAAGTCCACCTTATTTAAACATGTTACCGCATGTTCGATAAAAGAAGAACTAACGAACTGAAGTACTATGGAACTAAAGGATAGATATATGCTAAGCACGTAGATGTAGAAGTTATCACTATCGCCTTCATATTTCTTTCGTTATCAGAACTGATTAGGATCATGTTTCGTGTAGGATGGCGGGACGGATGTTTACGCATAGGAGGCCGCTTCGCCTGGGAGCCACACCAGACGAGGTGATTCGTTACTACCGCTCCTACCAGATGTGCCACGGTGACAACGTGGGCCAGTTCTTGGCCACCTATCATCGACTTTGGGCCCGCGCCCACACACACGGGGTTGGAGAGATCGAGGGCATCCGTCGACTGGTGCCACTAATGCCTGTCAACTGGTAGGGATGGGCTGAGCACTTAGCCCAGGCACACACCCCGAGGCACCCGGATCGTCTAGAGGATGTAGGTGACTACTACGGCTTCATGACGACACTACAGACGACTTTCACTCGCCACGGTGCGCCACTGAGAGAGTTACCTGCGGTGGGTGGGGCGCCCGCATCGCCACTTGAGGCACCATTGCCCGAGGTTCCCCCACTGCCGAGCTCACCGCCACCCGAGCTCCCACCGCAGCCGACGTCACCTCCACCCCTAGCTGTTCTGCCTGCGTCACCCATCTTGGGACGACGAGAGAGAGATAAGTCGGACGAGAAGATGGAGCCTCCTCATACTCGAGCGAGGATCGCCCCGGAGCAGCGGGATTGGGCTACCTCATCTGGAGGTAGTAGCTCCATCGACTCGGCCGCCATGGATCGTTCAGTTGGGCTCTTACGAGCACTGCCCCTCAGAGATGGCGATCGCAGGAAGGCCCCAATTGTGATTAGTGACAGCCCGGGGGAGGAGCGAGGGGACCGAGAGGAGGAGTGGCGTCGATGCCACGAGGAGCTGAGCCGCGTGATCTCGGATGCGAGGCACAGCTTTGGCAGGGACGACGAGCACCTTAGGCGAATATCCGAGGATTTCGAGCGCTTCGTGAGTCAGCAGGAGCATGAGCACCATTTGGAGCAGACAGACGAGGACCATGAGCGCCGTATGAGGCTGATTGAGGAGTTAGACCAGTCCACTACCAGGGGTAGGACGGGCAGAGGAGCGACGCCGACAGTTCGATATGGCGAGAGGCATCCTTAGGGAGATCGATCTGGTGAGATCTCGAGACTCGGAGTTGGATCGGAGGATGAAGGCCTTCCATCAGGAGACTGAGGAGATTCAGAGACGCATGGCGGAGTACCGTGCTAGGTACGAGCGTTCGCGTCAGTACATGGAGAGCCCCCGATAGCCAGGGAGTAGTTGGACAACCCTAGTCCGACAGCAGGCCGATCTAGCCCGAGCGGATGGGGAACACGTCCGACGTGTTGACGAGTTTGAGAGACTGAGGCTACCCGAGCCTGAGCCTGTGCCAGGAGCTGGAGCGGGAGTAGGGGCAGAGGATCCCGATGAGCCGGATTCTAGTGATGATGAGGAGGATCCCGAGGAGGGCCCCGAGGAGGATGTTGATGAGGAGGACGATCAGGTCGCCCCTATGGCGGGGGTATTTGAGTTCAGAGCAGGCATCGAGGATGATGAGGATGATGAGATAGGTCTTCAGTTCCACTTGGGAGATGATGAGGACCCTCAGGACTTCAGCCTCCACGATGACGAGGACGACCTCGAGGACGAGGTGGATTACGGCTCAGACCACAGCACCATAGATTCCGAGTGACCGACCCTTGTACCCTTTTGTAGTGGTTGAGAACGGCGCCTAGTAGACCGTACTCACCCTATTTTCTTATGTTCCAGTATTATGTATCTAGACGAAAACGATTAGATCGTTTCGTAGTATCGTAGCTATGATCAGTTAGTACGGATGTTAGATACTCCGTGACTAAGTACCTGAGGTGATGTCACATAGCTGGTAACATCATGTTGTGTACTTAGACAGTGCACCTTCTGTTGAAGTGGTTAAGACCCCTTTTGGGCAATTTTCTCTTATATATATATGATGCCTATTATAGTTTATTCCTTCGTATATAGAAATAATTCAGAAATATTTTTCCCACCTTATCAAACGACAATTATGAATAACTATATTATAACCGTGTAGAATACAAGAGGACGAATGCTATATGTCTATATACAAGTATATCTGTGTATGCGTACCTTGGGTTGAGGCAAGCCTCAAAGAGGTTAGAATTTAACCGTTGTTGATTCAGCAGGATGCCACCAAGGAGAGCACCCGGACGTCCCAGAAGGGCACCCGTAGCTGAATCGGTAAACCATGAACAAGGTAACCAGGGAAATAACAACCCACCTCCACCTGAGTGGAGAATCGAGGAGCTATTCCTTAGACAGAATCCACCCGTGTTCAATGGCATCGGAGACCCAGCCGAGGCAGAAATCTGGGTACGAGCCATGGAAAGGATATTCAACTTCCTACACCTGCACTGACCATGAACGCTTAACCTGTGTATCCTTCCAGTTGTCGGGATCAGCTGACTTCTGGTGGGAGGCACGAAGGAAGACCATGACCCCCGAACAACTTGAGAACCTCACATGGGACCAGTTTAAGACTGGAATTTACGACAAATACATTCCAAAAAGTTACCGAAAGAAGAAGGAGAATGAGTTCTACAGTCTGAAACAAGGAAAAATGTCTGTGACTAAGTACGACAGAGTGTTCTGTGACATGTCCCGCTTCGCGCCGGATCAGGTAGACACCGACGAAAAGATGGCTGAGAAATTCTGTGCCGGTCTGAGGCACGAGATCAGAATGGCGCTTGCAAGCCATGGCGGACTATCATACACTGAGTCTCTTGGAAGAGCACTGGACATCGAGGCAGCGATGCCTGGCGACAAGCCTGCGTCTACCCCGACGCCAACCCCCACTCACTCTCAGCCACAGCACGACAAGGGAAAACGGAAGTGGGATAATAATAATAATCAAGGAAATCGAGGTGGGAAGAAACCGTGGCAAGGACAACCACGCCCTCAAAACTCTGAAAAGCAAACTGCGCCGGCTCCGACCGGGAACTTCCCAACCAGACACGCCCAATGCCCCAAGTGCAACAGAAGACATGAGGGAGTCTGTAGGGCGGGGAGCGACAGTTGCTATTCATGTGGACAGAAAGGGCATTTTGCGAACAACTGCCCCTAAGAAGCAGGAGGGAACGACCTCGAAGTCAGGTCAACCTAGCCAGAACCAACAACTTCGAGCAATGCAAGCCCAGCAAGGACCGCAGCGGCAACAACCCCCACCGCCTCCCCCGCTTCCACCGCAACACCAACAGTTCCGGCAACATATGCAAACAACAGAACGCAAAGGTTCATGCAATGAAGCAGAAGCAGCCCGCTAAGAATCAAGGAAATCAGGGAAACCTGGCAGGTATGGGCATACTCCGTGAGATACCTGTAATTGTTTTATTTGATACGGGTGCTTCGCATTCATTCATCGCAAAAGCATGCGTAGAATATCTAAGTCTGAGAACGGAACCAATAGGGACGGATATGCGAATTACATCGCCTGTAGGAGGGAACATCACTCTTACGCACCGTTGCTCAAATTTAGAACTGAACCTAGGATCACACAAACTCCTAGCAAATAATCTGAGCGTCTTACCGATGAAAGACGTAGACATAATCTTAGGAATGGATTGGCTAGCCGAAAACTACGCCACCATCCTCTGCAAGGAGAGAAAGATTTCCTTTAGAATGCCGGGTAAAGAACCGACAACTTTCCGATAAGCGAAAATCGGTGATTTCCACCATCCAAGCAGCAACCTTGATAAGAAAAGGGAACCCAGCGTACCTCGTTTACCTGAATGAGGAACCCAAGGACGAGAAGGAGAAGAAGATCGAAGATGTTGAAATCGTTCGTGAATTTCCCGATGTTTTTCCGGACGTACTACCAGGACTACCACCTGATAGGAAGATAGAGTTTACCATTGACTTGGAACCTGGGTCAGCCCCGATATCCAAGGCACCATACCGAATGGCACCAAAAGAACGGGAGGAACTAAAAGTACAACTCCAAGAGCTTCTGGACCTAGGTTTCATCAGACCTAGTGTGTCACCATGGGGAGCACCAGTACTGTTTGTAAAGAAGAAGGACGGCTCCATGAGGATGTGTATAGATTATCGAGAACTGAACAAGCTAACCCTTAAGAATAAGTATCCATTACCAAGGATCGACGATCTGTTTGACCAACTCAAGAGAGCGAGTGTCTTCTCAAAGATAGATCTTAGATCAGGATACCATCAATTGAAGATCCGACCGAAGGATATACCCAAGACGGCATTCCGAACCAGATATGGACATTACGAGTTCGTAGTTGTACCATTTGGGTTAACGAATGCGCCAGCGGTATTCATGGATCTCATGAATCAGGTTTTTCACCCGTACTTAGACAAATTTGTCTTAGTTTTCATAGATGACGTCCTGATTTACTCAAAGAGCAAACAAGAACATGAGGACCACCTGAAGATAGTATTAGGAACTCTGAGAATAGAGAAGCTTTACGCCAAGTTCAGCAAGTGTGAATTTTGGCTAGAAGAAGTAGCATTTTTGGGTCATATTGTGTCAGCTGAAGGAATTAAAGTGGACCCCGCAAAAGTCGAAGCAGTTCAGAACTGGAAATCCCCATCAACACCAAACAAAATCCGAAGTTTCTTAGGATTAGCTGGCTACTATCGAAGATTCATAGAAGGATTTTCTAAGATAGCCAGACCAATGACACAGCTCTTAAGGAAAGGGATCAAGTACACATGGACACCGGAATGCGAGTCAAACTTTCAACAGTTGAAGGAGAAACTGACTACCGCCCCAATTCTGGCAGTCCCAGACCCGGACAAGGAATATATCATTTACACAGATGCTTCCAAGAATGGGCTAGGATGTGTTCTAATGCAAGAAGGGAAGGTGATAGCTTATGCTTCACGACAGCTTAGACCACACGAGCTCCACTACCCAACCCATGACTTAGAATTGGCAGTAGTGGTACACGCCCTGAAGATCTGGAGACACCATCTCTACGGAGTACGGTGTGAGATTTTCACAGATCACAAGAGTCTCAAATACTTTTTCGAGCAAAGAGACCTTAACATGAGACAGAGAAGATGGCTCGAATTAGTGAAGGACTATGATTGTGGAATCAACTACCATCCGGGCAAAGCTAACGTAATAGCAGACGCGCTAAGTCGCAAGGCACAGTCAAAGGTAGCATTTCTTTTAACTGAAGAAGAGAAACTTATCCTAGAATTTGAAAGGATGAACTTAGAAGTAGTACTGCCACCAGCAACGGTAGAAGGGATAATTGCCACCCTAACCGTAGAACCCGACTTGAGAAGTCGAATTCTTCAGGCTCAGAGGAAGGACGAAACACTCGAGAAGATACGCTTGAAAATCAGAATGGGAGAGCCCGGAGAGTACCGCGAAGAACCAGATAATGCAATAACGGTCGAAGGAAGACTGTGCATCCCACCTAACGAGGAACTCAAAAATGAAATTTTGAGTGAAGCACACGATACACCGTATACCGCGCACCCTGGTAGTACAAAGATGTATCAAGACCTCAAGAAGAAATTCTGGTGGGATGGCATGAAGAAGGACATAGCATCGTTTGTGGTAAGATGCCTAGCCTGCCAGCAAAGTGAAAGCTCTACATCAGCGACCTTATGGCAAATTGCAACCCCTAGAAATTCCACAGTGGAAATGGGAGCATATCGCCATGGATTTTGTTACAGGATTGCCGAAATCGAGAAGAGGAAATACAACCATCTGGGTGATCATAGATCGACTTACAAAGAGCGCACACTTTCTCCTGATCCCAATAATGTACGGGTCAGAGAAACTAGCTCAGTTGTATGTTCGCGAGATAGTACGCCTCCATGGAGTACCAATCTCGATCACGTCAGACCGAGATTCAAAATTCACCTCTAGATTTTGGATGAGCTTACAAAGAGAACTTGGAACCAGATTGAATTTTAGTACTGCTTTTCACCCTCAGACCGATGGGCAGTCAGAAAGGACCATACAAACCTTAGAGGACATGTTGAGAACGGTAGTACTTGACCGAGGTGGTCATTGGGAGCTAGTATTACCACTGATCGAGTTTGCCTACAACAATAGCTATCGGGCGACCATAGATATGGCACCATACGAAGCGTTGTATGGAAGAAAGTGTAGATCACCGCTTTATTGGGATGAGGTCGGTGAGAGAAAAATGTTAGGCCCTGACGCGATCAGCGACATGATCGAGATCGTGCGCTAAATTAGAGAAAGAATTAAGGAAGCTCAGGATAGACATAAATCTTATGCCGACAATCGTCGAACCGAGATTCAGTTTGAAGTAGGAGACAAGGTGTTTCTAAAAGTATCTCCTTCCAAGGGGATAATGAGATTTGGAGTTAAAGGAAAACTGAGGCCACGTTTCATCGGACCTTACGAAATTTTAGAGATAATCGGACCAGTAGCCTATAGGCTGGCGTTACCGCCAAGCCTTGGAAACGTGCATAATGTTTTCCACGTTTCGCAACTTCGGAAGTACGTGCACGACCCAAAGCACGTAATCCATCAAGAGGAAGTTGAACTTAATGCAGATTTGAGTTACGAGAATAGGCCAGAGGCAATCCTAGACCGAAAAGTACAGCAACTCAGAAATAAATCCATCACTTCGGTAAAGGTTTTGCAAAAGCACCACGATCAGGAAGAAGCTACGTGGGAGCTTGAGGATAAGATGAGAGAGAAGTACCCAGAACTATTTAACGAAGGTACGTAAATTTCGGGATGAAATTTTTTTAAGGGGAAGAGGATGTAACGCCCCGTACTCTAATTAACTAGTCAGCTAATTAATCTTGATTGATTGTAGCTAATTAATCGTAATAGTGAAGATATTATAAATTTTAGTATCCAAAATTCTTGAACAATTGCTTAGAGAGCAATAATCGAATCGAGTAGCGACTCGACTCCCATAATCAATTATTTCAAGTAATCGATTGAGAAGTGATGATAGAATCAAGTAGCAACTTGATTTCTATATTATTTAGTTTCAGTAAATAATTAGTGTTTTAATAAATAAACCGTTATTACTCTCGATCATATTTTGCTAATAATGACCGAATAAGCCAAGTAAGAAATAGTCGTTGACTTCTCAGTTTTATTTAATTGGGCCAAGGCCCAATTGATTTATTAGATCAGACCAAGGTCCAAATAATTACGAGTCGGGTCAAGCCCATAATTAGTACACTAAGATAAGGAGATATATATATATATATATATATATATATATATATATATATATACATATACCTTTTATAAACCAAGAAGGAAATGGATTAAATATTAGCAATAATCTCTTTTATTAACCAAAACAAGAATTGATTAAATTGTGTACATTCTCGAAATGTTACAAGTCTGTCAAGTCAGCTAATAAGATATCAAGTCTTAACAATTTCAACTCCCCTGAACAAAACAAAACTTAAGGAATCTCTTCCTTTAGTCTAAATATGGAAAGAGAATCGGGCCTTTTAGGACTTTTCTTTTCAGAACCACAATTTAGCATCCCTTATGCTACCTGCAATAGAAAAGAAAATCAGCAAGACATAACAAGTTTTGAAGAAACCAAAATCTACAGAAAGGAACAAACCAATTCAAATACCCTATGTCTAAAACAAGAAAGAAAACCAGCCTTAAGGGAAGCTTAGTACAGCCACAGGGACAGCAGCTTCATCACTTCCTTGATACCTGCAAAAGAGAGAGAAAACAACCAAGTAAGAACAAGAAGGGAGGAGAACCAAGGCTACACACTAGAAACCAAATAAAATCTGCAGGCAATCCTTCAAGAGAAAACAAAACAAACACCAAAATGGACACTCTAGAAAGACTACAACCTTAGAGCCCCAAGTCAACATACCACATAAGTTCAAACCTAAAAATTTCAGCTACATATCACCACCCTTCTCCCTTATCCAACCTCACTTCACATTCAAACGTTCACAAACACATAGAGGGTGCAAGTAGAGGGAGAAGCAAGAGCTAGGAAGAGTGAAGAGGAGGAAGAGCTAGCCACTACAACCTCATCTTCTCCAAGGTATTCAACCAATACCCAGCTCTAGAAGAGCATAAGCATGATTTCAACCTCATAGTACTAAGCTTAGTATGCTCAAACCTTTCAGCTTTGAATAGAAAGTATTAGTACACAAACAAGCATGTTATCTATCATTAATCTTGATTAAAGAATACCCAAGCCTAATCAACATCCTAACTTAAAATGAGAACACACGAATTTCAGAATTTAACTTGCAGCCTTATAACAAGTCAACCATGGCATGTGTAGAACTAAAGACTAACATAGACTAGAAACTTAAACAAATAAAACATAGCTTAAAATTGAGAAAGAAGTTTCGAACCTCCGTCGAGGCACGAGGCCTCGACGGCGAAGTACCATAGTGGAAAGGAACCTCGGCAGAGGGGCGAAGCCAGCAGTAGCAACGCTACGTCGCCATCCCCAAAATCTACAGCAAAAGGGTATAGAAAGTTAGTAACTCAAATCGAGTAATAAGCTAATCTCAGTAATAATCGAACCCTAACTAGCTAAATCACTCATTGATAAAACTTGAAATTCAAACGGGACGAATGTCCCCTAATTCAAAATGAATTAGGGCTTTTAATTTGAGGGACGAGCCCTGTAGAGAGAAGAGAGGAGCTCGCTGGAGGCGCGGGAGTTGCGCCAAGGAAGCGTAGAATCCGAGAGGGTCGTGCGACCAAAGCTGAATTGACGGAGTCGAACCAGGGTGTTGAGTGGCGCGTTGAAGCCGGCGCCCTCTCACCACACCAGCGGAGCCTCAGATTGTAGGAGAGCTCACCGGAGAATGACGATGGAGGAGCGATTCCCCAAATTACGAATTAAGGCTCACAATTCGAACAACGAATCACGAAAGAAAATGGACGGGTAGATAGAGGGACAAGGCAAGGACCGATAGCGGCCTGGGAACGGCAACGCCATCCAGAATCGCCGGCCGTAGGCCAAAGAATCGCGAAGAAGAAGAAAGAGCGACGAAGATCACGATTCGAGAGAGAGAGCTTCGTCCAGTGAAATGAATGAGAGAGAGAAAGGGGCTAGAGTCTCTCTTAAAAACCGGGTCGGGTCAACTCATGAGACGGGTTTAACCCGCGTAAGCGGGCTGGAGCCATAGTTGGGCCGAATTGCCCTTTTAATTGGGCCAGAGCCTATTTACCCAATTACGAACCCGACTCCCTAATTAATTATGAATCGAGATGCAACTAAATAAATCATTTTTCCCACTCTCGATTAAATCCCGATAATTCTTAACGAATTATCTTGTAATTAGAATAATTAACTTTAGATAAGTTAATTAATCAAGAATTAATAGTTTAGATTAATTGATTCAGCTAATCAATTATGCAATTAAAATTAAATAGCCCAGTTTCTCAATAAATCAAAGATTAATTTATATATATGAACCGTTCACATAACGGTAGTTATAATTCGAGCTTAGATAACAGTAATCACGTTACTGAATTTAGAATAACCTCCGATCAGAATTTAAAACTAAAATCTTAAATAAGATTTTATTCGTTAGAATACGAATCTTACCTTGATTTTTAATCGAAGGGTACGCGAAGGAGGGATAGTAGCAGAAGCATAGATCAAGTCACGTTGCAGTAAGGAAAAACAGTGAGGTGGGCTTTCTATAAAACAAAACATGTTTTATTAGATCAGTAGCTCTTTTAAAAGTACTGTCATGCCATAAATATTTTCAGTTTTTTTTTGTATGATGCCTATCTGTTAAATGGCGAAATGTCAATTCATAAATCGAATTCGGGTCCTTGAATGATCAGCTATTATTCTTGGACTAGTGTACACATCGATCGTGTCATTCAGATAGTGACCGATCAGGTGACCGAGTGAGGTGGCCAACTCCTCGGGCACAACAAACTTAGATATGGTAGATTACTACAGGACTTAGTCTGCGCAGACACTTTTAAGATAACTCAGTTTTTCGTGAACATAGGCCTTTCAATAAAACCCTATGCCTCACTATGAATGGCCTGACAACAAAAATATTTTGGGCATTGTGTCCACTGAGTACTCCGTACTCACGCCCTGTACATTATTTCCAATGTACAGGTTGAGCTGGATGACGGAAGAGTGACCAACGATGTTTTGTCGAAGATTAGCGATTAGTATAGTTGATGAACACTCTTGGTAATACGTGTCTCCATACACGTATTTCCACACATTTCCGCTGCGTACACTTTAATGTTCTGAATCATTTTCAATTTGGTTGTAATCTAAGTCAGAATCATGACAAATCGCATCGTACTACTTTCAACTATTATGCCCACTTATCGATGTTGCTTCATAATTTGTTAGCGTCAAATCTCGAAATTTCACTTCCTTTTCTTTATTATTCGTTAATTCCACCATAGTCACGAATCACCGAGCTTGGCTATTAACTAGTAAAGTGCGGTTGTGACAAGATGCTAGGAAACAAGAGATTTGCATGCTAGAGATAGTAGGGCTAAAGAACTCCATAAGCTATTGGGAGTTAATGAATTGCTTGATATCTTAGTAGGAATTAAGCCTTTCATTAATCTAGTTATCTTCATTACAATGAGAATTGAGTGAATCATACTTAGGAGGTTTCCCAAATGAAATTGGATTAAAATGGCTAATTCTAGTTAAAGTCCTACATCCCTATCACTTAGACCTAGTTGAAGTATAATTGGAGTCACTTTCATTTTCTTATTGAAAATTCTCGTTCTTTGAATAATTGTTGATTGTTTATTAGAACTTTAAGCTAGTTACTTACTTTCATTGTCATTAGTTAAATTAAAAACACAAAAAACATGTTAGTTGGTAGCTTGAATAGTGGTTAAGTGACTAGGTTACTACTTTAAATTCATATGCCAAAACATTCTTTGTGGATTCGACTCGATTATACTAAATCGATTATCATTGCTCTCTCTCTACCCTCAAAAAGTAGATTGATCAATTTTTGGCGCCGTTGCCGGGGAATGTTTAGTTTGAGTCTCAATAGTTGATTTGGTTATTGAGTTACTAATTCAAGCATTTGTTTCTTTTGATTTTTGTTTTGTAGGTTTATGCAAACAAAATCCAAGGGAAGACTTGTTCAACCTTTGATCTTGAACTTTAAAAGAAGGCATAGAAAAAGAAATTCTATTGAAGAACAAGAGATGTGAGCTAACATACCGAATATGGAAGCTCTAATGAAGGAATTTGAAGATATGAGGGTAATGCTTGATGAGCATGAACGAAGAGCAAATGAGGAGCCTCTACCTCCACTAAACCAAATGTTTGAGGCTCCGGTCCAACAATTCCAAGAAGGAGCATGGGGTCCTCGTATCAATGCAAACAACTTTGAGATAAGGACCGGCCTTATCCAAATGGTCCAATCGGAGCAATTCGGTGGGAGGCCAAATGAGGATCCTAATGCACACTTGAGCACATTCTTGGAGATTTGTGATACGGTGAAGCATAATGGAGTGCCAGAGGATGCTATAAGGATGAAGCTCTTCAACTTTTCTTTGAGGGATTGAGTCAAAGAGTGGTTTAAGAACCTTGATAAGAGCGAGATCACCACGTGGGAGAAGTTATGCAAAACATTCCTTGCCAAGTACTTCCCTCCTTCAAATGCTCAAAAGCTCATTTCGAAAATCTCACATTTCTCACAACATGGTGATGAGACTCTAATTGAGGCATGGGAAAGGTATAGGGACTTGCTACACAAGTGCCCTCAATATGGTTTTAGTGAAGCACAACAAATAGTGTACTTCTATAGTGGACTCTCTCCACACACAAGGAGCATAGTAGATGCAACATCTGGTAGTTGCCTTGTGAATCGGAATGCCAAGGAAGCATTAAGGATCATAGAGAAGATGATGGCCAATAGTTATCAATGGTCAATAGAAAGAGGCCCTACGAAGAAGGTGAATTCGATTCTTGAGGATGCAAGATATGATGAATTAGTTTCACAATATACTATTCTAAAAAGGGAGTTCGAAGAAAAGAGGAGATCAAAGAAAGAAGTTCAAGTGGTTTAAGCTCGAGAGAGTGAAGAATACAATGGGAATGAAGATATGAGCTATGTGAACCAAAGGTCCTATGGTAATTACAACAACCAAGGTTCTCAAGGACCTCACGGAGGATTCCAAGGAAATTATCAAGGGGGGTTTCAAGGGAAGCTACAAGGAGGCAACTCCTATGGTCAACAAGGAGGTTATCAAGCCTACAATTCCAACAATCGAACTTATCCCAACCTCTCCTATGGAAATCCTAACAACGCTCAATTTCCACCTTCCGGATTCTCCGTCTCTCAAGGGGTGATTGAAGAACCTAAGAAGACATTCCCTTCTATTGAGCAAATCGTGCAACAAATGGCCAATCAACAAAGCTCCTTCATCACTCAAACTGGCCAAAAGGTCAATGCATAGAGAACACGGTGTCTTCTTTGTCAAAGCAAGTCAAGATGATGGAAGACCAAATTAGCCAAATAGCTAACCAAATGGCATCTCAACACAAAGCTGGAGAATTTCCGAGCAACACTCAAGTTAATACGAAGCAACAATGCAACGCAATCCATGTGGTGAGTGAGGTACTTTCCAAACCCTCACAAGAGATTCAAGAGGAGAAAAAGCCATATGTGTCATATTATATGAGGAAAAAGTGGGGTAGTCAAAGCGTCCCTCCTTGGGATCCTTCTCACGATCATAGCCTTTATGAGAAGGAATTAACACTAAAGAGTTTCGCTAATGATATATACTTCTTGACGGTCCCGGATTATTGGCCTCATTTGGAAGACATTAAAAGCAAGTCGAAGAAAGAGATTCATGAATATCATAAAAGAATGAAGCTCAACAATGGAATTCCGAGGTCGAATGATGAGAATTTGATGAGTAGAAGAAGAGGTGCTTATTATGCTTCCGAGCTAAAGAAGTTCATTGGAGAAGAGGAGTTTAATGAGAAGGCAAAGTTCTATAAGAAACCACAAGGTACTACTCCTACTCCAACTCATCAAGTTTCTCATGAGCATGTGGAACCGAATTGCTTGGATAGTTTAGCATTGCCCCTTAAGTCGAATGATGAGAACTTGCATGAGAGGAAGGGGAGTAATGCCATTACATTGAGGAGTGAGAGAACTTATGAGAATCAAGCTCCATCCGGAAGTAAAGAAGAGAAAGTTCTTATGGGGGACATACCCTATGAAGAGCCTCCAACCAATGATGAGGAATCAAGGAAAGAAGTTCAAAAAGAGGCTCCAAAGGAAGTGCTAGTAGAAGCTCCTCTTCCCACCAAGGATGTGATCACAAAGGCTCCATTCCCTCATCGTCTAGCAAAGCCGAAGGTTGATGAAAAGATGAAGAGGTTCTTGGTAATCTTCAACAAGGTACAAATCAATCTACCCTTGCTTGATGCACTTAGTGATATGCCGGGTTATATGAAATTTCTTAGGGATGCCGTAGCTAATAAGATGAAATTTGGTTCTTTTGAGACTATAAGTCTTACGGAGGAGGTTAGAGCGGTTATCCAAAGGAAATTACCCTTGAAGCAAAAAGATCCGGGAAGTTTTACTATTGCATGTGAAGTAGGGGGCAAACATTTGGTAGATCGTTGTGTGATCTTGGTGCTAACATCAACTTGATGCCTTTGTCTATTTATTGGAGGTTGGATATTGGGGAAATCAAGCCTGCTAGAGGAATAGTGGAAGATGTTTTGGTTAAAGTTGTTAAGTTTATCTTCCCGGTCGACTTTGTTATTTTGGACATGCTGGAAGATATAAGGATACGCCACTTATCCTTGGAAGACCTTTCTTAGCAACTGGTTGAACTCTCATCAATGTGCAAGAGGGAAATCTCACTTTTAGAGTGAATGGCGAGAGTCTCACCATCTCAATCTTTGATGCAATGAAAGGCATGGATAAACCAGAGTTTGAAGAGCTTGGTGATGAGTCGGTGCTTGATCTAGGAGGGACGTCGTTCCAAGTCCCTTGAAAGGGCAAAGAGGTATCTTCGAGCTAACGACGTTAAACTAAGCGCTAGTTGGGAGGCACCCCAACAACTATCCTTTTCTTTTTCGTTTTAGTTAGTTTTTAGTTTGATTTTGGTTTTTGTTTCTTATTTTTGATTTATTTGTTTCTTTTTTCCTATTTTTCCCTATTTCTATGCTAATACTTCATATTTTTAAGTTCATTTCTAATTCAAAAAGTTCCATGTGTTTCATTGTCATTGAACGAGGTCGAATCGTGATTGGAACGAGTGAAGGAAGAGAATCAAACTGATAAACCAAGCAAAGGAGTGAATGACTTTCAAAACCACCTTCAACATAGCTATGGACCTTTGTAAGTGTAATTTAAATTTCTTATTATTCTTCCCTCCAAACTCATTTTAGTCTTTATGATCTAAAATAAGTTTGGGGGAGGGGGTAGGATAAGAAATTTAAATTACTTTACTCTTGGATTTTCAAGTTTCTATTTGAGGTGGTATCATTATGATTTCATTGATTATATGATTGTGGTTGATTGGGGTTAATTGGATGATTCTTGCTTGTTTAAGTTGGTTTGGTTGATGAGTTTCGGTTGATGAGCTTAATTGATGAAAATTCCTTTCTTTGGTTTGTTGGTTTGTTGAATGTGAGCTCATAATGGAGAATTTTTGGAATTTTTTTGAAAAATTGAATGTTTAAATTGGATGTTTGCATGCTTGAGTGCGAAAGCACGAGTTAATTTACTCAAGTGCGTTCGAGTGAGGTGCCGATGATTGATGCAAAAATTGACAATATTTTTGAAATTTTTCAAGTTAAAGTCGAGCATGATTAGGTCACTTCACTTCAATTGCTTAAATGATTGATCTTAGGCACTTAAACTCTAGGCAAATAGCTTGGGAGGATTTTGAGCATAAAAATTATGCATCTTACATAGTTAATATCCGTTTTTGAGAGATTGATCATGCATTGCATTTTCTTTGCTAAAACTTGCCTTGATACTCATGTTAGAAGTGTTACATGTGTGTATAATTAGGAGATGATCTTAGGCTATCATTGTGTAGCCCATTTTCCCTAAACACTAACCTATCTTTCGTTACCATTGTTGTCCCATTTTGAGCCTTATAGAGCCTCTTCTTCTAAAACCGGATGATAGGGGATGAAGGATGGTTAAGGGAACCTTGGTGAAAGTTGAAAATTCATGAGGAATGGTGGGTGGTGGTGAAGGGTCTTGAGATTTGCTTTGAGTTGAAAGAACACTCATATAAGCTCAATGTTAGAAAAGAAAAGAATAAGAACAAAGTTCTTAGAAAAAAAAAAAGAGTAAGAACAAAGTTCTTACAAGAAAAAAAAGAAAAAGAAAGAATAAGAGCATAAAGGAGTGTTTCTTTTGATATGATGAGATGTGGTAGAAGCTTGGGGTTTTATTTGATAAAAAGGGGTTGGATAAGGTGGAAGATGAAGAAATTCATACTTAGAAAGGTGAAGAAAGGAGGTGAAGGAGATTAGATGAAAATTTAAGCCACTTAGCCAAAAAAAATTCCCTACCTTAACCAATGTCCCTACATTACAAGTTTAAGAAAGATCTTTTTGATCCTAATTTGTGCATGCATTGTAGTATTGGAAACTTGAGTTGATAGGCAAGCTTATGGTTAAAGTTGTGTATTGCATGATTTCGATGAGTGCTTGTCCTTGTCCCTATATCGAGTGATCGAGTGATACACACTTCTTGTGAGGTCTAGGGATGAATGTACCAATGTGATTGAGTTCTAAGTTAGGATAGTGAGTGATTCTTTGAATGCTTGGCTTGACTTGATAATTTCCTTAAATTAAAATGTTTATGGTGAGAATTTCTGAGGCATCGTTGATCTCAAATGCACATCCCATACGTGTTAAGTGTTTTGATTGTTCATTTCATTGTTCAGGACGAACAATGGCTTAAGTTTAGGGGAGTGATTAACACGTATTTTATGTGCATGTCGAGTGTATTTCATGTGTGTTTGTGGCTCGAATTAGGGTTTAAATGATAGAATTGCTAGGGTTATGACTTGTAGCATATTCTATACTTATCTCATTTTCTTTCGGTTTTCAATCTATTTTTTAAGGAAATTGGAAGAGCATTCGAGTTACTAAGGATCGAGGGCTAGAAACGAGAAAGAAACGAGCTTAAAACGGTGGAAATTTGAGTTTGAAAGTCAGTTCGGATGAAGAACGAAGAAAACCGGAAGAAGGAAGCAAAGAGGAGAAAACCTGTCAAAGGGAAGGAAAACCAGCGGCCTGGGCCGACGGTCCACCAAACTGTTGTGTTCCCTCCTCCAGACCACCGGTATGTCGCGCATGGGACAGAGAGTTGGGCGGTCTGGGCCGGCGGTTGGCCAGACCGCCGGTTTGCCGTGTATCACCACTAATGGCCGAGTTTGGCTCGTCCAAACTCGGTCCAACTCAACCCAAAACTCAATTTTAATATATATTAACCCCAAATCTTCCTCAATTGGGTATCTTTAGCTTAAATATACTCTCTAGAACCCCAATTATATTTTTCTCATTCTACTTTGGTATTTTCATCAATTGTTGAAGATTTACTTTGAAGATTTGAATATCCTTCCACTATTTTGTTCTATTTTGAATTCTCTATATTTTGATTATGGTTCATTTACTTTAATCATGTCTAGCTAATTTCCTTTGTGATTCCAATTATATGTAGATTAGGGATAAGTGATGGGATTAAGCTTGATCTATGAATTTACCTTCTAATTTCATGTTCATTTCTCTTGGGGCTATGTTTTATTATGTAATTATGCTTGATCACTATAGTTGCATATGAAGTGTTTGATCTAATGCTTAGGAGACTTAGATTAGATGTTAGGAAACAAGAGATTTGCATGCTAGAGATAGTAGGGCTAAAGAACTCCATAAGCTATTGGGAGTTAATGAATTGTTTGATATCTTAGTAGGAGTTAAGCCTTTCATTAATCTACTTGGCTTCATTACAATGAGAATTGAGTGAACCATACTTAGAAGGTTTCCTACATGAAATTGGATTAAAATGGCTAATTCTAGTTAAAGTCTTACATCCCTATCACTTAGACCTAGTTAAAGTATAATTGGAATCACTTTCATTTCCTTATTGAATTCTCGTTATTTGCATAATTGTTGATTGTTTATTTGAACTTTAAGCTAGTTACTTACTTTCATTGTCATTAGTTAAATTAAAAACACAAAAAACATGTTAGTTGATAGCTTGAAAAGTGGTTAAGTGACTAGGTTACTACTTGAAATTCATACACCAAAACATTACTTGTGGATTTGACTCGATTATACTAATTAAATCGATTATCATTACTCTTTCTCTACCCTCAAAAAGTAGAGTGATCAGTCACTTGCGAATGCAGCATCCGACATCATTTGGTTGAATTCTCTATGCTCTGAACTTGGGATTTCTACATCCACACCTCATCAATTATGGTGTGATAATAGTAGTACTGTATCCTTGGCTTCCAACCCGAGGTTCCAAGCTAGAACCAAACATATAGAAGTTGATGTCCATTTTGTACGTGAGAAGGAGCAATCAAAGTTTATTGAAGTCGGCCATGTATCAGGCGTTGAACAAGTTGCAGATATATTTACCAAACCTCTCACGAACGAGAGGTTTGCCATGCTGAGACAGAGGTTGTGCCCAGTTGATGCGAATGGCGAAGTAACCTAGTTCATATTCTGTGGGGGTGTATTAGTGATAAGCAAGTAATTAGCTAGTGGATAGCTGAGTGACCAAGTGGTTAGAGGTGCGGTTAGGAGTTAGTTAGACTAGTTAGTTACGCATCATGTGACAAGCACGTGATGAAGGGTAGAGTTGGTTGTTCTAGTATAAAACACTGTAGTTACTGTACTTCTTCAACAATCAATTCAATGTAATTTACTTTTCATTTCTCATTTCTGCGTGTCTTATATTCTCTAACACATTTACGCCGGATGTTTTGTCTGATGCCACTGTTCAACTATGATTTAATGAAAAATTTCAGAAGTTTTTGATTATGAAATTTAAGGGAGAGAAACCTTCTGGTGAAAGTCCGCGTCGGTCTATGACAAAAAAAAAAAAAAAAAATTAAAAAATTGTCAATTTTTATTAATTTAAAAATTAACATAACTGCTTATGCAGGAAAATGACGAAAATGTCCTATGTACTTTGCTTTGTATATAATATATAGATTAAGTAATAAGAGTCTCACTCCATTAAAAGATTAAGGCAACTAATTATATTGTTGTTAAAGAATAATTATTCCATTTAAAATGTCACGTCCGTACAATTTTTTAAACCTCATTTTATTCTGTAGGTTTTTTTTTTTTTTTTTTTTTTGAAATCTTGAAATGAATTTAATCAGTTTTACTAATCATTTAATCATTTTTAGTAATTAATGTAAATCAGTAAATGAAGAAAAATGTTTTTATTTGGCTAATGAATTTCAATAAAACCTGGAACAATAAATGAATTTAAAAAATGATCATAAAAATTATTGTTAATAAAAAAAAATCCCAAAATCTAAAAACATTTTTGGGATGTACGGAGTATTTTTTATGCAGAAACGCCCCAATGCCCATCGTGGGCACACTTAACGTGCCCACCGGTGATGTAGCAATGCCACATTGGCAATCTTTCCCATTAGGGTTTAGTTTGTCTAGGTAGGGTTTAGTTTTTTATAGTATAGTTTTATTAATTTTGGTATTTTTTTTAATTAACTTCTATAATTATACCAATGTCAAGTCATCCGTTGGCACATTAAACGTGCCCACTGTGGGTATTGGAGCATTACTCATTTTTTATGAGCACATAGTTATTTCATTTTACTTTTATAGTAGTATCTTAAAAAATATTTATTAAGTTATTGAAATGATTTTCTTTGCAATTTGCAGAAATTCAATTTGCGATAATTCATATTGGTAAAAATAGTGAACAACCAAAAGATTTAATTGTAAAAGGCACCCATTAATTTATATTGCTCTATTTATCTTCCGAAAATTACAAGTGCACGTGAAAAGAATTATTATAATAGTTAAATTTTGATGTGTATTTTATGTGAGGTGTAAAATATTGTTTCGGGACTAATAAAGCAAGACAAAAATAGTAGGTTTTTTTTTTTTTTTTTTTTTTTTGCATTTATATTTTACTTTGTAGTTATAGTTATAAATTTTAATTATTTACTATTCTGCATTAAATTTTTTTGCACTTTTCTGAAATTTCATATATTGTCATCATTAAGGATAAAATTTACAATGAAGTGTGCTTAGTAGACTAGTTCAGTAACTAAAGTTTACATTTTACTTCAATAATTTTTTGTAATCATTTTAATTTCCAATTGCATCCGAACTATCGAGTTTCACCATTTTTTTTTTAAATTCTACTGTTTTGATGTTTACTTTATCTAGATATATAAAGTCATCAAGAAGAATCCTTGATAGTTGATATAATGTCATATTATTGTCATGGTTCAGCTGCAGAACGACTTCTTTAATTGGAATTATTGATCTTCAACCATTTACATTTAATGCGCATTAAATGAAAGGATATGTACGCACTAATAATGATACAACAAGTCAACAAACTCAAGGATCCTTCCCGAATTACCTATCTAGATTTGGACACCAAAGTCGTCTCGCTAATTAATTCGAAAGTTAATGGATATGCATAGTAGAGTAGTTATAACCGTTTTCGCTAAACAATAATACCACAAATCCTTCTAATTCATCATCACAGACAAACACAGCCATGCTTCGCCTTCTTCCCTTCTTGATCTTATGCTTGCTCTGCCCACAAGCATCATCATTTTCGAGCAACGTAACCGATTACCGTTCGTTGCTCGCCTTCAAATCCGCCATTGATCTGGATCCGCGAGGAGCTCTATCTTCATGGAACCAAACAACTCATTTCTGCAGTTGGAATGGCATCACATGCAGCCTAAGGCATAAGCACAGGGTCATTGCCATAAACTTGACGTCTCAAGGATTGATAGGCTCTCTCTCCCCTCACATAGGTAATCTCTCTCTCCTCAACTCCATCACTCTCAAAAACAACTCCTTCCATGGCATCATTCCTCAACAAATCACTCACTTAAGGAGACTCGAATACGTGGAGATTAGCTATAACTACTTCACCGGTACAATTCCATCAAATTTATCCAACTGTTTCAACCTCGCTTACCTCAACTTACTCCACAACGATGTCTAAGGAGCCATACCAATCGAGCTCGCCCCCATGTCCAAACTCGAAGCTCTAGGGTTAGGTCATAATGGGTTTTTTGGGCATATCCCTCCGTTTCTGGGAAAGATAACATCACTAACAAAGCTCTCATTAATAACTGGTGGATTCGTAGGAGAAATCCCAGCATCTTTCTCTCAACTACTAAACTTGAAATTCCTCCAGTTAGCTGACAACGAATTAACAGGAGCCAGTCCTCTTGCTCCTTCAATCTCTCAGAGATTCAAATATTTGTTGTTGCGAGTAACCATCTCCATGGAAGCATACCTTCCACCATCGGCCTCACCCTCCCTGACCTGAGGTCCCTTGATCTGTACGAAAACCAGTTTACAGGTCCGGTCCCACCTTCCATCTCGAACGCTTCGTTGCTAGAAATTGTGCAAGTTAATGAGAACTACTTTTCTGGGCCAATGCCTAGAATGGGAAGCCATCTTCATCTTTACTCCTTTTCGTTTCAAAGGAATCTCATTGCAGATGACGTCACTTCTTTTGTTTCATCATTGATTAATTCTTCCAATTTGAGATTTCTTGAATTTAGTGGAAATTTGAAGACTGGATCGTTGCCGGAGTCCATAGCTAATTTTTCCAAGAAAATCATGATCGTGGATGCGGGGGAGAATAAACTTTCCGGGAAAATCCCTTCAGGTATTGGGAACCTCGAAAATCTTGCTGAATTTTATGCTTTGGGTAATTTTCTTGAGGGTGGGATTCCTGTTGAGATTGGAAGGCTTTCCAATTTGCGTAGCCTCGTCTTGGGGAGGAATTTTTTGTCAGAACAACTGCATTTTTCATTTGAGAACTTCACCTTCTTAACTCGGTTGCACTTGAATGAGAACAATTTCTCGGGATATGTGCCTTCCACTCTTGCCAACTGTTCCAACTTGCTAGGGTTAGACCTCTCTCATAACAATTTTTATAGATTAATACCTCCTGCACTTTTGGATCTCCCATCCATCTCAGTTACATTGAATTTCTCATACAATCACCTTGAGGGTTCGATTCCACAGGAAGTTAGTTCTCTGAGAAACCTTGCAGATTTGGACTTGTCGAATAACAAATTTTTGGGAAAGATTCCAAACTCTTTAAGCAAGTGCATAAGCTTGGAGAAACTATATCTCAATGGTAATTTTCTTCAAGGAGAGATACCTCTAGGGTTGAGTAGTTTGGAAGGCTTACAAGAGTTGGATCTTTCAATGAATAATTTGTCTGGTCAAATCCCCAATTGTTTGGGGAAACTACAACTTCAAAGACTCAACTTATCATCCAATAGGCTGCATGGAGAGGTTCCAACGATAGGTGTTTTAAAGAATAGAAGTTGGATTTCTGTTGAAGGAAATGAAGGAATATGTGGAGGAATTCCAGACTTGAAGCTTTCTGCATGCCCTTCATTAGAATCCCAAAAGAAAAAATATTCAAATTTGAAAAAAATCTTGATCCCTATAGGTATTTTTGGAGGGATATGCCTAATACTTTCTGCATTATGTATTTACAAGCAAACCTTGTTTTCAAAAGAGGTGACTCCCTTTGTTCCATCAATCCTAAGCATCCAAATTTTGAGGCTTTCTTATTCGGATCTCTTGAAAGCCACGAATGGATTCTCTGAAATGAACTTGCTTGGTTTCGGAAAATTTGGCTCGGTTTACAAAGGAATTCTCGAACAAGATCAAACAGTTGTTGCAGTGAAGGTTCTTAATCTAGTTGTTAGGGGATCTTCTAGAAGCTTCTTGGCAGAATGCAATGCACTTAGAAATGCGAGGCATAGAAACTTGTTGAGAATATTGAGTGTTTGTGAGAGCATAGACTTCCATGGAAATGAGTTCAAAGCCTTAGTTTATGAGTTTTAGCCTAATGGAAGTCTTGAAAAATGATTGCACCATAGTAGTGAAGAAGAAGACGAACTCAATGCCGAAAGGAGTAGCCTTAATATGATGCAGAGGCTGAATATTGCCATTGATATTGCTCAAGCAATGGAGTACCTTCATTTTGGTACAGATTCATTAATCATTCATGGTGATTTGAAGCCCAGTAATATGCTTTTGGATGACGATATGACTGCATATGTTGGTGACTTTGGATTAGCCAAAATTATTTTAGACGTAGTTTAACAACATGAAATCAACACTACTTCAAGCGGGATTAAAGGTACCATAGGCTATCTCCCTCCAGGTATGATTCAATAATCTCTTCTCTAATAAACTCTTCATATGCCAATTTTTTTTACTTTTTTAATTTCTCGTTTGTTTGGATGCAGAGTATGGAACGAGCGGTCTTATGTCAACAAAGGGTGATGTGTATAGCTATGGAGTCGTTCTATTAGAGATGTTTACGAACCTAAGACCAACAGATGATTTGTTCGAGGAGCGTGTGAATCTTCATGGTTTTGTTAGGCAGTTTTTGCCCGATCGAGTAACGGAAGCTGTGGATTCACAACTTCAAACTTTGATGATGAATAATGAGAAGATGAAGAAATGCATGGCTTTTATTTTGAGCATTGGAGTATCATGCTCACAAGAGATTCCCTAAGATAGAATGTCAACGGCAAATGTTGTGATTCAACTGCGTATCGTACAAAAATTGTTATCTAACTCGCGAAGAATTAATTAAGTAGAGCATCACTAAATAAGTTAAAGGTTGTATTTAGATCAAGAGAAATGATATGCTACTCACCCAATGGTGGGTACCTTCGTCGTTTCTTCGATTTGGCATTATTTTGTTCAATTTTTTCGATTGTGTTATATTCTAGTATCATAGAAATTAATATACAAATCATTAAATATACAAAATAAATAAAAATCAAAGCTCGATTTGTCTTATTACTCATTTTTCGATGTTAGAAAGAAAAAAGAACAAGTCGAGCTTTGATTTTTTTATGTTTTTTTGTAAATTTAATGATTTCTATATCAATTTATATGGTACTAGAATATAAAACAATCGAAAAAATTGAACAAAATAATATCAAATCAAAAAAATGACAAGGTGCCCATAAAAGTGTCTACCATTAAGTGAGTAGCATATTATTTCTCTTTAGATCAATACTTAATATTAGATGTTGCATCTAATTTATTTCATTATAGAATTGTAATTTAGTCGGAAAAAAAAAAAAAAAAAAGCTTGATCTCAACTACAAGAATCAATAGATTGTGTATATATTTGCTATACTTTATTAGTTACAACAAATTGAAGTATTTGTATTTATTTGATTTGGCAATAGGTTCAATTGGAATTATATGTATTGTATTTAAAATGTAATTTACTCTCTTTTTTTTTCCTCCATATAACAGTGGTTAGAATATATAAATTTTGCTTGATTTGGATGTAGTTTTTTATATTTGAGTACCAAACTAGTGTCCAACTACATATTGGAGAAGGTTAGACCAACTAAAATGTTTTGTGAAATTTAAGAAATGTACCACCACACTGAGCAAGAAGGGTGAAAGGGAAATTGTAGAAAACCACCTTATGCATGATATCCATTGGCCAACTATATATGAAGAAGCAAAACTGAAAATAATAAAACCACACAGAGAAATTATTACCACATAAGCATCGAATACACGATCCGATATATCTCACTCTCTTCTATATATTAGCCCACGTCTTGGATCGATACGAAATTTGACAGCAGCATAGAGAGGTCATACGTACTATACTATACGGTGAATGCAGTCTATAAAAGAAAAAGAAAAGAAAAGGGAAAACCAGAACCAAAACCAGAAAGATTGCAAGTTGATCCTGCAATTTCAGTTCCACATACTTGGCTGTATTAATTTAGCTTAGCATCATCTTCTTAAAGGGTAAGGAGAGCAACACTCTATCACTCTAATGCATTGTCATACTACGGAACTAAACAGCAGAAGGTCATGAACATTTTGAGTGAAAAACTGCACGAAGCTTTTCCAACATATAAGAAACTAACAATAAGAAAAAATAGTATATGCACTAACCTCGATCATCATACCTGTGCATGAAACTGAAGACTTCAACGCTTTACTCGTTTCACATTTCAAAAAAATGGCACGGAGGAGCTCACTCCACGCATTAGGGACACCTGGCAGACACCAATGGCTGCAGTCTTGTCTTTGAATAGTAAGGGACCCACATTCAACCTAAGTAATACAAAGAAGAGTGCCCATCTTTTCTTCGTGTAGGATGCTAATGTTTCGGAGAAAATTGTGCATTTGGTCCATGTTTGAGATGGTACCAAAGAAGAACCGAGCTCCGTTGACCTACTGAAGTATATTTCACTTAACCTTACTGAAGTTAAATTGATGAAAGAGAGCCATCACTCCTTGCAGAAACTCCAATAAAGCTTTTTAATTGAAAATTCCATCTACATAGCTTGCTATGCAACCATATGATTATACATAGCTTCAGAGAGAAGCTGATCAATTTCTACACATTTCACATAGTCCTATTGTCGACAATCATAGATCTAATTTAACAACAAACTAAAGACTCTATCCACCTTAAAAGACAACTGATATATCATAACATTGGTTGAACATGAAATTGATCAGCTTGGCAATCTATTTGTTGAAATCTGAACCACATACAAGTGAAGAGTAGCAAGGCGCATGTCATAATATCAACAATCAGATTAGCTAATTTATCAGAAAACTCTACGACTATATCCACCTTAAACAACTGCTCAATTACCATACCATTTGTAGAACATAAATTAGTAACCGTAAATGGTAAACCTTGTCAAGGATATCAAAACCATGAAGATACTAATCATCAAACAAGTTCTTGGGAACAAGTTTTTTAACCTTAGCAAATAGAATGCTATCTTTCCCATGCTCTTGTACATGTGGAAGCAACATCTTTAAAGCACCTCGATGCAATATCAGTCTCCTCTCTCCATTTCATCCAGTAGTGGAATCGCATCCTCGATGTTGTTCCCTTTGGCATAACCATGGACTAAAGTACAGTAGGTCCCACTATCAGGCGAGCATCTGGTGTTTTCCATTTGCACCAGCAAATCCTTTGCCTCCTCTAAATTCCCTTCTTCACAAATTGCACCAATAAGGATGCTATATATTACAACGTTTGGCTGCAGACCTTTGGACCCAAGTTTATTGAAAAGATCCTTTGCTTTCTTAAGTTTCTTGTCATCGCACAGTCCCTCGATGAGAATACTATATGTTACTATGTCCGGAGTAATGCCTTCATTTTCCATCACATTCAAGAAGAAAAATGCTTCATCCATTCGATGAGCTCTGCACAACCCATGCAACAAGATATTGTAAGTCCTTAAATCGGGAGACATGTTTCGGTCTTGCATTCCTCTATAGAGCTTTAAGCCCTCATCATATCTGCCATCTAGAAATAAAGCTTGCATCAATGTAGTATAAGAAACCACGTCGCGCTCTAACCCTTTGGTAGGAATTTCTTTAAAGAGATGCAAAACTTCATGAATTTGACCCTTTTTGCAATGACCGTTCATCAAAGTGTTATAGCTCACGATATTAGGCTTGAGCCCCGAATCCACTGCTCAGTCGAAAACCTTTTCTAGCTTTGCCCATTTCTCCTCGAAGGCAATATCCATCCATCAATGTTGTGTAAGTGAAAATATCGGGTTTGATACTTCTTTCCTTCATAATTTCAAGAATTCGCTCGGCCTCTTCAACCCGTCCTTCCTTACAATATCCATCCGTTAAAATGTTATAAGTGAGTAGGTCTAGATAATCCCCACGAGCCACCATCTGATTCCATATGTCTTCCACCTCTTTCTATCTACTGAAATTGCATAGTCCCCGAATCATTGCATTGTAAGTCACAACATTAGGTAATACGCCTTTATCCATCATAGTTACGGAGATTTGGAAGGCATCGTCAACCATCCGCTCCTTGCACAGACCGTCAATTACAGCAGTGTAACCATACACATCTGGTTTGCATCTCCCTTTCTCCTCCAATAGCCTTAACAGCACGAGGCCTTCGAGAGTACACCCAGATTTGCACAGCCCACTTATCACCGTATTATATGTGACTTCGCTGGGTTGACAGAGATTCTCATCCAACAACTTCTTTAACAATTTTCCTGCTTCACATATCTTTCCTTCCTTGCAAAGCCCATCGATGAGAGTGGTGAATGTCATCACATCTGCTTCGTAGCCACACTTAACAATGCTGCCTAAGATTGCAAATCCAAAATCAACTCGATTCAGATGGCAGAAGCAATTTATGGCAATATTAAAGATGAAGATATTTATAGGAACATCTCTTTGGAGCATTTTGTCGAGCAGGTAGAGGGCAGCTCTGTACTGGTTGATCTTCACCACAGAGCTCAGCAATTATGTGAAAGCCATAATAGAAGGCCGCGGCTCCGACATCAGCATCTGGCGGAATATAACGACAGCATCATCGGGGTGGCGTATAGCATCGAAATCAAATCTGGGTCTGCCATGGTTGAAATGCCTAATTTGGTGACTGACATTTTTATAATTACTATTATTATTATCGAAATGGAAGAAGCGGGATGCAACAAAAGTGCAACAGTGTGAAGAAGCACACGATTTGAAGCAAGAATCTGAAAGAATTCTTCTGAAAAAAATCATGATGATACAATGATTCTTGAGTGAATTTGATTTGAGGGCGTAATTCTTGAGAGGATTTTTCTTTTTCAATATTGGAATGTTGTGCCGGGCGGCGGCAGTGGTAATTACTACCTTAATTGAGGGGGCGTCTATTTTTTTTTTTTAATTCTTTTTAGAGTGGTAGTAGTGGAAACTTCTAGAATGGAGGTCTCTGTTCAAAAATAATAATATTTTAATATATTTTGGAGGTCTCCACAATTCGTTGCGGTGTAGACTTTCAATATCAATATGTTTCTAATATTTTATTATTATTATTATTATTATTATTATTATTATTTTGAAATAATTTTTGGATGATTCAAATAAATTGAGATGAGACTTTTTTAAAAATTGTATCACATGTTTGGAAAATTACAATATAATTTAAATATAAAAAAATAAAAAACAATGCATAGAAAAAATAAAATAAAATTTTCAGGGCTGGAGGGATGCCGAGCTTGTTGCGAAGCCACCTTACATAGTCGAGATGTAAGGCTTTGACCTCGAGAGTCATTTGGGACGTATCCTTCGTGAGTATCTCGTAGTGGGTCATAATGTCCATCGATTGGGCGAATTGTTGCAAACTCTCGTCTGCTTCTCGGACCGCGAGTCGTCGGAGTCGGACGCCTTCTTTTTCCCTTTCGCCGCTTGTGATCCTTGGGGCTAGGCTCTGTAAGTGCTTCCGGATGCATAGGATGCTGATATATCCGTCGATGGAGTACCCTCTCGACTACTTTCAGTCGAGAAAGTGCCGTTGATGCTAGTTTTGCATCGATTGACGGCATCGATGCTTCCAGTGGAGGCTAAAAATTTGGGCATTCCGCGCACCCTCTCCCAAGTGTTGAAATGTCGGAACGCCTTCTCAGCAAGCCCCTGATACTGAGCTAATGCATTCTTCAAAATATCCTCGCGGCTTTTGCTGCTGCCCAAATTGCGCTCACATCCAAGATAGTACGATTCGAAAACTTTGATATTAGCCATCGCACGCTTCCAATGCATGCACAATCTTTCTCTAGTGCGAAAACCCTTGTACGTGGGGCGAAGGGAGTTGTAGCGATTGGCAATTCAAACCCACATAGCTTCTCCCCTTTGGTGGTTGCCCCTAGCTGCATCGTGAGATATATCGACCCAAACACGACTAAGGAGCTCAATCTCTTCTATGTTATATGGGAGGGCGCCCTCCGCCGGTTCCTCCGGCTGTTGCGCCCAGACCCTAACAGTTCTTCCTTCTCGAGCTGTGTTGCATTGCTTGCCATGTCTTCCTCCTCCGCGGTGTCCTCCTCGAGCTCCGCGCCCCGGAGGCACCGCCGTCACTTCTTCCTCATCAGCTGGTGGATCGGACTCGTCGGCCAAGCTCATTGCCGGTTGTGAGCCACCGGCTTCCTCGTCTAGTCGGAAGGGAGAAAAGTTTTGACACGCTCAAGGCAACGGCATTTGTGAATGACCCGTTGGCGAGGCAAAATACAGGAATATCGGCACCGGTGAGTACGCCGCTTGATATCCCCCTTGCGGTAAAAAGTCATAGTTCAAGCTTCCAGCGAAAGGAAGAAAACCTAGTGGCCGGGTAGGTGTTGGTGTGTGAATGGGAGTGTTGATGAGGAAGAATTTGAATTATTTTGGGTTGAATCTTCGTAATTTGAACCAAACCAGTGTTCAAATTATTGGGATCCATGATGCAAGAGATGAAAATAGAGAAAAATATTCTTGAAATGGAAGAAGATGAAGAAGAAAATAATGTAGAAAAAATGTGGGGGAGAAGGGGTATATATAAGTGAAAATTGAAAAATAAAAAAATAATAAAAAAAATATTAATTAGTCAACGGTTGAAACTATTGGCCAATCGGGAGCCGACACGTGTGTAGGGACCGCGAGTTGGAGAAGGGCTCGGGAGAGTCCGTGGTCTCTAGACCGCGGTGGTTGGCAACGGCAGAAAATGCAGCGGGACCGCGGTCCCAGCGTCAGAGACCGCCGGGCGCGGTCGCCGTTGCGAGTACTCTTATAAGCTTCGATTAACACACAAATCGTGCCAATTTTCTCATATTTTTATTTCAGATTAACTATTGATGATACCGAAAATGAAATGGTCATTTATCTTTATGTCAATACATTTAGTTGTTTAAATATATATAAATATATACATATATATATATATACAAATTATATAATAAATAGTTTGTATCCTGTCAAAATTCGACGGGGTATAATTTTATTGTATATTTATCAAAATAGTAATATTATAATAATTTGTTAAAACGATTCTCATTTTATTTTTAATTTATTGTGAAGTGTCTTAAATTAAAAATATACATTTTGTTACAAAAAAATTACAATTATAGCTATCGATACATACTAAAAGAATTACAAAAATCTATTGACTAATGTGTCACCTCAAAATCGATTTTATGTCTAATACTCCCTCCGTCTCTCATATATGTGTGCTTATTACCCGTTTGGGACGTCCCACATATATATGTGCATTCCATAAATATAAAGATTTTCTTACCAAAATTACTTATTCACCCTCGCTTTATTTTTACTTTTCCCACTTTCTACCTACTTTTCTCACTTTCTCCCTATTTTATCTTATTTTTCTCATTTTACACTAACTTTGTCTTAAACTAAACTGAATGCCGTTTCTCCCTACACATATATATGGGGACGGAGGGAACATATTTTCAAGTGTTTTAAATTCAAAATATACACTTTGTTACAAAAATTTGACAATTATAGCTATCGATACATACTAAAAGAATTTCAAAAATATATTGGCCAACGGGCCACCTCAAAATCGAATATGAGTCGTCCATGGCTACACGCACCTGCTGTAATCGGATATAGTCGCCTGTGGCTAGGTGCACCTGCTACATTCGCCAATTTAAGGGTCTAACAAACCTCCCCTACCAAAACTCAACGACGCTCTCGTCATGTGGGATAAGCCTCTTGTCTTCTGTTGGAAAAATGAGTACACAAACTTGCCTTCGGGCGAAATGACAATTACAACGTAAATTGAAGATAATTACAACGAACAGAAATGTAGATCTTTAAGCCGTTGATGTGTCTTTTTATTATTCTATTTTTTTAGTTATTTTTATAGTTTTAATAGATTTGATTAGCATTTTATTTGTGTTTTTGTGTAGGAATTTGCAAGTTTTGGAGAAGGATGAGCTTGGAGAAAAGTTATGGAATATTGGGAAACTTTTGCAAATATGAGAAGAATTGAGGAGTCAAGAATCAAGCAAGGACTTATTTTTATTAGTGTAGGATTTAAATTATTATTATTATTAGTTTTTATTTTCTCTTTGGCGGTAGACTTAAGAAAAAGGGAGTTATTCCTTAGTGAAAAAAAAAAAGAAACCAGCTACGCAGTAGGAGATAGTTTTTAGTTCAGTTTTCTTTCTTTCTTCTGGGGGGGACTGGACGGGAGAAAGAGGCACTTTAATTCCAATTGCAAAACTTTGTTTAGTGAATCGTAGCTTTTAGAAAGAAACTTGGTAGTTTTACTTTCTTTTCTTGTTGTGAATAGTTTACATGATTGGTGCTTGACGTAACTCTTGGGTGGAGAAATCAATTGGTACTTTACTTCTTCAATTTGTGAATCTACGAAAGTTTTTTGCACGATTATTAGTCAATAATTGCTTTAAATTTAACTCATCTTGTTCTTTCTTACGCTCTTAGGTATAGTATTATTGTTATCGATATTTTAGTTTCTTATCGTTTAATTTATTTATTATGAATAGCTAGGTTTTTAATTCGGCAAGAATAATGAATCACTAGGCTAAAATTCTGTGAGACCTAATTGTGTTATAGTTGATTTCCATGGATTCCGAGTTATTGCTTGTATTTATTATTTATTCCGATTTTGTTTAAGCCTGATCAACTTAGATTTAATTGGAATACAGTCAATTAGTTCCCCCAATCCGTAATTGTTGGAATAGGGCTAATTTGTGGCAAAGCTATCGTATTGGTAGTAGGAATAATTTGGTAGATGAGTTATTACTTGCGTTCTTGGGTAACTTGTCTAATATCGGGTTCCTTCTTGTTTAATGCTATTGAAACATTAAATCTAGAACTGGCGTTACCAACTAGGTTGTGTTTTGATAAGAGGTTTAGCCAGTTTAAGCGTCTCTTGCTAGCTATCGAAAAAGTATGTAGGAATTAGGGTACGTCCGTTGCATTCACGGTATCCTATAACTGATTGATCCATAGGAGTTGATTTATTATTGCGTCGATGATCAGAGCCATTAGACTAGTGAGGAGTTATTCTATGCCGGATTGTTTTTAGTATTGATTTATATCTTATTTGCATTAGTTTATTTCTTATTTTCGTAGTTGTTAATCAAACTCACTTTTTAAGGCGTGGTGGCTACACTGAATTTAATCTTTAGGAAATTTAAGTAATTAACCTGTTCTCTGTGGTTCGACCCTGCTTATTGCTTTACTAATCATAGTTCTTAGTAAATTGCAGGAATTATTTGGTGGTAAACGACGTCCGCCAAAATGGCGCCGTTGCCGGGGAACGGTCGTTAATTGTTTTCTTATTTTTCCTATTGATTTTTTTTATTTTGTGTTGTTTATGAGCAGGTCTTCGAAGCCGAATCTTTGATTTGATCCCGAAATCGAGAAGACTGCGAAAAGGTTAAGGAAGCTGCAGAAACTGTCAGAATCTCAAAACATTCGGTCTGCCCAGACGGAGTGCTTTTCAGAAACTGATACCTGTTCTGAGTCTGAATTTGATTTAAGCCATCTGTTTGTTCAAACAGACGGTATTCTTGAAGTTGAAACAGAGGAACCAGTCCAGAATTTTTTCGTGGACATTGAAGGTGAAATGGCTGAACCAAGATTGTGTGATCTTGCAAGTCATGATGCAGATGATCCTCCAACTCCAATAAGGATGACAGAGGTTGAAAGGTCTATTGAAATTAAGCTTGGGCTTCTCAATGTTTTACCAAAATTCTATGGTAAAAAGAACGAGGATCCTTACAACTTTTTGAGTGAATTCATCAAGATATGCAAGGTTCAGAAGCGCCCTGAAGGAATTACAGAGGATCAGTTCAAGTTGGCTGCATTTCCGTTCACTCTAACAGCAGAAGCGAATGCATGGTTCAACGGTCTCGCACCAAACTCGTTACTACATGGACTGAAATGAAGAAGTTGTTTTTGGAGCATTTCTTTCCTCCAACAAAGACAAATGCATTGAAGAAGGAGATTACTGGAGTCCAATAGGAGTTTGAGGAGTCACTAAGCAGCTATTGGACACGATTCAAGAAATTGGTGGATAGTTGTCCGAATCACAAGTTCTCTGATGGTGATTTGCTGCAATATTTCTACCAAGGAATGAACACTGACACTAAGAATCTTGTGAACTCATCAAGTGGAGGAGGATTTTCTAACAACACAGTGAGCGAAGCCAAGAAGTTGATTCAGAACTTGGTAGAAGCAACCAGAGAATACGATGAGCCTAATATTCGGTTGCTTAAGAGAGTTGCACAAACGAGCTCCTCTAACTTTGAGGAGAAGTTTGAAGAGAGGATGGGAAGAATGGAGGAGGTACTAAACACTGTTGTCGAGAAAGTAGCAAGTGTTGGACAGAAGGAGAAACCATGTGGTACTTGTGGAAAGTTGGATCACTCAACAATTCAATGCCGCATGACTGAAGGAGATAGCTTTGTTCAAGAGCATGTTGATGGAATTTGGGAAGCTCAACCACCAAAGAGAGATCCGTTTTCGAATACTTACAATCCTGGTTGGAGAGATCATCCCAATTTCCGTTGGGGAGGACAAGGCAATCAAGTGCAGCAACAACCTCAACATGCTCAGCAGCAACAAAGCTACAGACCTCCTCATCAACGAGGATTTCAGCAAGCACCGACCCCTCCACAAGGAAAGCAAGGGAAATCTCTTGAAGACATGATGGGAGATTTGATTGGCTCACAACAGTTGCTTACAAACAATTTGCAAACCAATAATGAAGCTGTGCATAAACTTCAACAAGCACAAAAGGAGCAAAAGGTTTGCATTGATGGTTTAGCTCATCAAATATCTCAACTCGCAGTGTCTGTGAATGAGATAAAGGGGAATCAAGGCAAATTGCCTTCGCAAGTTCAAGTGAATCCAAGGGAGCATGTGAGCCAAGTCACCTTGAGAAGTGGCAAGGAGCTGAAAAATCCGCCAAGCAACACTGTGGAAAAAGGTTCACATCCAGAACCTGAAGATATTACCTGTCTGCCCAAACTGGCCGAATTCTCTGGATATCAGATTGGAAATAGTTTGCCCAAACAGGATAAATTCCCAGAATCATCTTTGCCGAAAGAAATTGAAGTTGAAGGGGAGATTGAAATGGAGAAACCCCCAAACGAGCAGAAACATTTGAGTTCATCGGATGTTGTTCCTGCACCTTTTCCTCGAAGGCTAGCAAATAAGAAACCAGTGGAGAACACCATCGATTTCATGACAGCTTTTGGAAAGCTGCAGGTTAATCTTCCATTCCTCCAAGCTATCAAGCTATCCCCGTTCAGCAAATTCTTGAAGGATTTTATTGCTGGGAAACATAAGGAGGCGAGCAAGGTTATTATGAGCGAGAATGTGTCAGCTGCCATACAGAAGAATTTGCCACCTAAATGCAAGGATCCAGGTATGTTTTCTTTACCTTGTTACATTGGAGATACAAAAATTGAGCATGCTATGTGTGACTTAGGAGCTTCTATTAATGTCATGCCTTTATCTGTTTATAATAGATTAAAGGGTGTGGAATTGGTAGAAACTAGAATAGTTATCCAGCTAGCTGATCGATCATGTGTCTATCCTGAGGGTCTTTTAGAGAATGTTCTCGTAAGAGTGAATAATTTTGTCTATCCTGCTGATTTTTATGTGGTGAAAATGAGTGATGTGTCGTCTAATGGATCTGCGGGTGTTCTGTTGGGTCGTCCTTTCTTAAAGACTGCTAGGACGATAATTGATGTGAGTAATGGTACCATATGCTTAGAGTTTAATAAAGACAAATATACTTTTAGCATTGATGATGCCATGAAGAGTCCTACGGATGTTGAGAATGCTTTTGTTATTGATGTTATTAACCCTCTTGTCCAAGAACATCTTGAGACTGAATTTTTGCAGGACAAGCTGGAGCTAACCTTGATGAAGGGTCTGACTAATTTTGATGTGGACGAGTCGACGGATGAAGAAATTAAAGAAACCATCATGTCTCTTTATGCTCAGCCAGAATTTTCAGAATCTGGAAAAATGTCCAGTCTGCCCAAACAGGACCCCAGCGACAGACCATTGCCCTCCGATGTGTCTCCACCCCAGTTGGAACTTAAGCCTCTTCCTGAAAATCTGAAGTATGCTTACTTGGGAGATAATGAAACTCTTCCGGTCATCATCAGTAGAGAGTTGAACACAAATCAAGAAGAGAAGCTAATCAGCTTACTGAAGAAGCACAAGAAAGCTATTGGATGGACTCTCGCTGATATCACAGGAATTGCTCCGGATGTATGTATGCATTACATATTGTTGGAATCTGATGCTAAACCCTATCGTGATCCACAACGGAAGCTGAATCCGAATATGAGGGAGGTTGTTCTCAAGGAGATACTTAAGCTGCTTGCCTTGGGAATAATTTATCCTATATCCGATAGCAAGTGGGTGAGCCCTGTCCACGTGGTTCCGAAGAAATCTGGATTTCAAGTGGTGAAGAATGATAATAATGAGTTGGTTCCAATGCGTCTTGTTACTGGTTGGCGCATGTGCATCGACTATAGAAAGTTAAATGCTGCCACCCGTAAGGACCATTTTCCCCTGCCGTTCATCGATCAAATGTTGGAGAGGTTGGCTGGGCGAGTATACTTCTGTTTTTTGGATGGTTACAGTGGATATTTTCAGATTTATGTACATCCAGAAGATCAAGAGAAGACAACCTTTACATGTCCCTTTGGCACATATGCTTACCGAAGGATGCCGTTTGGTTTATGCAATGCACCAGGAACCTTTCAGAGGTGCATGATGAGCATTTTCTCAGACTTGATTGAGAAATGCATTGAGGTGTTCATGGATGACTTTACAGTCTATGGGGATTCGTTTGAGGAGTGCCTTGAGAATTTGGATCAAGTTCTGACCCGTTGCGTGGCTAAGAATCTGGTGTTGAATTATGAGAAGTGCCATTTTATGGTAAAAGAAGGAATTGTGCTTGGCCACGTAGTTTCGGAAAGAGGAATTCAAGTTGATAAAGCAAAGGTGGACTTGATAGCAAAATTGCCCTACCCCACAAATGTGAAGGAGATCAGAGGTTTTTTGGGGCATGCTGGATTTTATAGACGGTTTATCAAGGATTTTGCGAAAATTGCACAACCTTTGACAAAACTGTTGCAGAATAACGTTCCGTTTGCCCTGACGGATGACTGTAAGGTTGCCTTTGATTTGTTGAAAACGAAGTTGACTTCAGCTCCTGTTATCCAGCCTCCTCAATGGGGACATCCTTTTGAACTTATGTGTGATGCGAGTGACTATGCAGTGGGCGCAGTTCTTGGACAAAAGTTGGATAAAGAAAGCCACGTGATTTATTATGCTTCCAAGACACTAAATCCGGCTCAATGCAATTATGCAACAACTGAGAAAGAGTTGTTAGCGATTGTTTTTGCCTTTGAAAAGTTCAGATCGTATATCTTATGCTCAAAGGTCATTGTGTACACTGATCATTCCGCATTGAAGTACTTGCTCACGAAGAAGGAGTCTAAACCACGCTTGATGAGGTGGATACTTTTGTTGCAAGAGTTCGATTGGGAGATTCGGGATAAGAAGGGGGCTGAGAACAATGTTGCTGACCACTTGAGTCGTCTAGTTCGAGAGGAAGACAAAGCTCCCATCAAAGAGACTTTTCCGGAGGAGCATTTATATGTTGTCAGGAACGGAAATACAGCCAGTTTGGCCAAACGGAGCGTATTTCCAGGAGCAGAATCTCAAACTTCTACAGGTAAGTTTCCTTGGTATGTAGATATTGTTAATTATTTAACTGCTAAGGAAGTTCCTTCCACTTTCACACGAGCACAAGAGTTTAAGTTAAAGAGTGATTGCAAGTATTATTTTTGGGATGAACCTTACTTGTGGAAAGTTGGTGCTGACCAAATTATACGTAGATGCATTCCTGAAGAAGAACAAGGTGATATTCTCTTGCATTGTCATTCTTTTGCTTGTGGTGGTCATTTTGGTCCTAAACGAACTGCTCGAAAAGTCTTAGATTGTGGTTTTTTCTGGATTACATTGAATAGAGATGCATATCTTTTTTGTAAAAGCTGCAAAAGATGTCAATTAACTGGAAATATTTCCCGTAGAGATGAGATGCCCCAAGTTCCCATGATTTTTTGTGAAATATTTGATGTGTGGGGTATGGATTTTATGGGACCTTTTCCAAATTGACATGGAAATCTTTACATCTTGCTTGCAGTTGATTATGTGTCGAAGTGGGTGGAAGCAAAAGCCACCCGAACTAATGATTCTAAGGTTGTTGCAGATTTTCTGAAAACTAACATTTTTAGCGGATTCGGAGTTCCAAGAGCTGTGATAAGTGATCAGGGCACGCACTTCTGCAATCGAACCATTGAAGCATTAATGAAGAAGTATGGTGTTCATCATAGGTTGGCCACTCCTTATCATCCACAGACGAATGGCCAAGTAGAGGTATCGAATAGAGAGGTCAAACAAATTCTTGAGAAGACGGTGAACACCTCTAGGAAAGATTGGAGTTTAAGGTTGGATGACGCCTTATGGGCATATCGTACAGCCTATAAAACTCCAATCGGAATGTCTCCATACAGATTGATTTTGGAAAAATGTGTCACTTGCCGGTTGAATTAGAGCACAAAGCCTTTTGGGCTGTAAAGCAAGTGAACATGCAATCAATCAAGTGTGAGGAAGAAAGGAGGTTTCAACTTCAAGAACTTGAAGAACTTCGTTTGGAGGCTTATGATACTGCTTTGTGGTATAAGGAATGAACAAAAATGTGGCATGACAAGAATTTGAGAGGAAAATCATTTCAAGTTGGCCAAAAGGTTCTCTTATACCAATCCAAGCTGCGGTTGATGCCTGGAAAGCTGAAAACGAAGTGGATTGGTCCGTTTGAAATACTGTCAGTTTGCCCAAACGGAGCAGTGGAAATCAAGAGTTTGGACACCGACAAGAAGTTTACGGTGAACGGGCATAAATTGAAGCCGTATTTCGATGCATCTCATATTACGACAGTGGAAGCAATTTCACTGTTACCTCAAAAACATCGTTGATTGCATCGTAAAGTCTAGCCAAAGACTTAAAATGAAGGCGCTTGTGGGAGGCAACCCACATTTTTCTAATTTTTAGCTTAGATTGTTCTTTTCTTTTATTGCAATTTCCTAATATAAATTACTCTATATTTTGTTTAGGTGATGGAAGGAATGTAAAAGGCATAGAGTCATGTTGCAATGGAGAAGAAATTTACTAGGTGGAGTCGCTCTATTGTGTTCAGGAGATGTTCTTGGCCTAATTCATGAAAAGAGGGAGTTTTACATTTCATAATTTTTATTTTCATTGTTTGTTGGATGTACTTGTTTAAGAACTAGGATGTTAGTGAGTAAAAAAATAATAAATAAATTAATTAATTAATTAAAAAAAAAAAAAAATTGTAAATATGCCTTAAATTCGCTGAAGTGTTATAGGAGTAGTGTTTGTGTTTTTATATTAGATATATTTCTTTTAAGTAGGTCTTCAATTGCAAAAAAAAAAAAAAAAAAAAAAAAAAAAAAAAAACCAAAAAAGGGGGAAGATACGGGAATTCATTCCCAAATTGAATTGCTATTTCTCAAACCCTATTTTCCTCTTTCTTTCCATCGCAGAAGTCGGAAGTTGCAGAATCAAATGGCAGCCACCACTCACTCCATCTACCATGCCTCCGAAGAAGAAGGTTGCCAAAACCAAAGCCAAGAAGCACGAAGAAAAATCAGCCACAACGAAAGCTATTTCCATTTCTGCGATTCCGGCTACCACTACCGCTGCAGCTGGAAAACGCAATTCCACCTCCATTGTTGCAGACCCACCACCAAATACCCCATCCGGCTGCAAACGACCGCCTCCATAGTAACTCAATCAGAGTTCGATGACTCCGATTATGAAGCTGAGGCACTCTTACATGCTTAGAAGAATCGTTGATCGATTCAGCGACATCGTTGGCAGCCTTGGATAAAAATCTTGAGCCAAACAAATACATAGTGACTCTCACTGATCCTGCAATTGATGCCGAGTTGCTGCAATTGATGACTCAGCGATTTTCTACTTTGGGAGAGTCTATTCTCAGTGAGCTGCGAAAAAAATAAGTCCAGGTGAAATCCTTCCTTTTTATTTTGTTCTATTGTTTTTCTTTCTTTTGTTTTTCATGTCAGTTTCTTGTGTTGTGTTGTTTAAACTTCTTCATACATTTTGTTTGCTTGAGGGCAAGCAAAGTTTAAGTGTGAGGATGTTTGTATGTGTTTTAGTCGTTCAGTTGTGTGTCAAGTAAGCCGAGTTTGCCAAATTTGTTAATATCTGTGAATTATCTCTGATTGTTGAGTCAAGTTATTTACTTTGTGAGTAAATATGCCTTCAATTGATGAAATGAGATTCCAAATATTGGTAAATTATTGAATGAGACTTGGGATGATGAAAATGGCACGAATTGAATATTTTAGCCTCACTTATATCAGGTTTGAGCCTAAGAGTAGAGCACTCTCTACTATTGTTCATTTTGAGAGTTTCTTGTACTTCACAAAGTTGCAATATCATGTGAGCCAATTGTAATGCATGATAGAAGGCACTAGGATGAACCAATTTGGCCTGAGTTTCATTGCCCTACCCTTTACATTGACCCCTAGTGAGCCATTTTGAAGCTTTGACTATTTTCTTTCATTTGAGCTACTAAAATATTAAGCCAAAGCCTATTTTTGACTTTCTCTTGGCCCTATTATGCATGTTGTGATTCAAAAATTCATCTGTTGTTATAATCTTGGAAAGGCACTGCCATTGATTTAGTTTGAGCAGAGAAATTGTGCAAGTTTGCTTGTATATATTGGATCGTTTTTGGTTCAGTTTGGCCAGACAGATGGTATTTGTAAGTTTGTGATTCAAGTTTATCACTGGAATGTATTAATGAAGTTGAGTCCAGCATGAAGTCTGGTATTCTTGTTCCAAGCAGGGGAATGAAAAAGGAATTTGAGAAAGGTGCAAAATAACATAAAAAAAAAAATTAAAAAAATATAAAAAAATAAAAAAAAAGAGAAAAAAAGAAACGAAAAAAAAAAAGAAAAAAAAATGCATCTGAGTTGGTAGAATTTTCCCTGTTAATGAGGTTGTTTTCTCTTGCTCAGTGAATTAGTTGGAAGTGGTGTGTTGCCTATAATTTGTTTGATGGATGATGATTTGAATTTCACATGCATAATACTTTGTTTTCAAATTCTGAAGCCTAGGAATTCCTTTAGATCCTTCCCATGAATCTAATCGACCCCTAGCCCCATTACAACCGAATGAGAAAGTCCTTCTTGAGTTACTTGTTGGCTACTATATATTGTGATGACGTGAAGTTTGTATTATGAGTGAATTACCTGAAATGAAATGAAATGATCAAGTGAGTGAATGAGTGTAACCCTGGAGAGTTATTTGGTTTTTGCCTGTTTTGATCAAGTTGACAATAAAGAGCCTTTATTTGAGAATTTCAGATTTGTCATTTGAAGGATGATATTCATGTTGTAAATCTCTTGATCTTAACATGAAAAGGAGAAGTTGTGGATAGAAACAGGTTGGCATTACTTGGTTGTTTTGTGTCGAGTCAGTTCGTGTCTCATTTCTTAACCCTCTCATTTTCTTTTTCATTTTTATTGAGTCTTTTTGTTATTCTTCACTTCATACTTGAGGGCAAGTATGATTCAAGTGTGAGGATGTTTGATGTGTCTTTTTATTATTCTATTTTTTTTAGTTATTTTTATAGTTTTAATAGATTTGATTAGCATTTTATTTGTGTTTTTGTGTAGGAATTTGCAAGTTTTGGAGAAGGATGAGCTTGGAGAAAAGTTATGGAATATTGGGAAACTTTTGCAAATATGAGAAGAATTGAGGAGTCAAGAATCAAGCAAGGACTTATTTATATTAGTGTAGGATTTAAATTATTATTATTATTAGTTTTTATTTTTTCTCTTTGGCGGTAGACTTAAGAAAAAGGGAGTTATTCCTTAGTTGAAAAAAAAAAAAGAAAACCGCTACGCAGTAGGAGATAGTTTTTAGTTCAGTTTTCTTTCTTTCTTCTGGGGGGGACTGGACGGGAGAAAGAGGCACTTTAATTCCAATTGCAAAACTTTGTTTAGTGAATCGTAGCTTTTAGAAAGAAACTTGGTAGTTTTACTTTCTTTTCTTGTTGTGAATAGTTTACATGATTGGTGCTTGACGTAACTCTTGGGTGGAGAAATCAATTGGTACTTTACTTCTTCAATTTGTGAATCTACGAAAGTTTTTTGCATGATTATTAGTCAATAATTGCTTTAAATTTAACTCATCTTGTTCTTTCTTACGCTCTTAGGTATAGTATTATTGTTATCGATATTTTAGTTTCTTATCATTTAATTTATTTATTATGAATAGCTAGGTTTTTAATTCGGCAAGAATAATGAATCACTAGGCTAAAATTCTGTGAGACCTAATTGTGTTATAGTTGATTTCCATGGATTCCGAGTTATTGCTTGTATTTATTATTTATTCCGATTTTGTTTAAGCCTGATCAACTTAGATTTAATTGGAATACAGTCAATTAGTTCCCCCAATCCGTAATTGTTGGAATAGGGCTAATTTGTGGCAAAGCTATCGTATTGGTAGTAGGAATAATTAGGTAGATGAGTTATTACTTGCGTTCTTGGGTAACTTGTCTAATATCGGGTTCCTTCTTGTTTAATGCTATTGAAATATTAAATCTAGAACTGGCGTTACCAACTAGGTTGTGTTTTGATAAGAGGTTTAGCTAGTTTAAGCGTCTCTTGCTAGCTATCGAAAAAGTATGTAGGAATTGGGGTACGTCCGTTGCATTCACGGTATCCTATAACCGATTGATCCATAGGAGTTGATTTATTATTGCGTCGATGATCAGAGCCATTAGACTAGTGAGGAGTTATTCTATGCCGGATTGTTTTTATTATTGATTTATATCTCATTTGCATTAGTTTATTTCATGTTTTCGTAGTTGTTAATCAAACTCACTTTTTTAAGGCGTGGTGGCTACACCGAATTCAATCTTTAGGAAATTTAAGTAATTAACCCGTTCTCTGTGGTTCGACCCTGCTTATTGCTTTACTAATCATAGTTCTTAGCAAATTGCAGGAATTATTTGGTGGTAAACGACGTCCACCAGCCGTGTCGAGGAAAACCCTCTTTCCGCAAGATGAGATACGCCCCGGTAGTGCTCACGGTTTTGGCCTAACGTCCCCAAAGATAAAACGGCTTCGTCTCGAAGGTAGCAGTACCACAGAACCTTTGAGCTCCGGCGAACTAGATGGAGGCGATGAACTGAGCTCGAAAATAGAAAAAAAAAAGAGAGGAATGCAGATGCTTTTCATTTTGTGTGTTCTTCAAATGGCTACAACCCCAACTATTTATAGGCAGCTCACCATGCAAGGGAATTCAATGCCTTAATGGCATTAATCGGCCCACATGGCTATTACCATCGGTTACGAGTTGGTAGAGTGATGGTTGAACCATAACAGCCTTCTAGAATGAACCTACTTGTGCAGCTCGGCTTGATTCATACGAATCTAGACAGTCACAAACGTTGGGCTAGGGTTAGTCAAATTGGGCCAAGCTTGTTAGGCCCATTTGCCTTATCTTTGGAGGTCCAAAAAATTAAGCAATCATGGCCGAAGCACAACCCCATGAATAGGCCCAAAGGACCAATTGCCAAGATCCAAGTCCACGGCCACAAAACCCGAACTCAAGGCCGAGGCCCGAGCCGGCCGTGCTAGCCGGCACGAACGGCGGCGGCAGATCGAGTGTATGTTCACGCGAGAGCCCAAACACACACTTGTCCACTTAGCCCACTTGATACTAAGCCCACATGTTTAAACACATTTAAACCCACATTGATATTTAATCAATGTGGTATAACTTACACTTCATTAAATAATGAAGTAACTCTCCACCAAACTTTGAACATTTATGTCTCACTCACCGAAAATCGGTTTTGAGCATATAAATATACCACATTCATCTACTCCGCGAGTAGAACAAGAATCTAATATTTAATTTAATAAATAAATTAAATATTAATTATTATTAATTTGGTCAAAACCAAATTTCCAACAATCCCCACATGAGTGAGATAGCCATATGCAAATGTATGCAAATGCAAGAGCTCAGTCCTCACGAGGTATAAAAGTATTAGGATAGGTAGTTTGTGGCTTTAAACCTTCCATAGTCAACACCATCAAGTACACAGGCTGATTAGTAGCGTAATGCTTTGAACTATTTCTCCACGACGTGCACCAAGACAATGATGTTAACACTTAAACACCTCAACTTCATCCGTTCTCACGTTTTGTGTCTATTTCAGCCTTAGACACTCCTATGGATTCATAAGTGTATCTTAACAAAGCGGCTTCACTTCACACTTACATAGGTGATTCTTTACCGAGTATCTTGCCATACTCAACCTCCTCGAGGTATTTAAGAATCATTAAAAGTCATAGACGTAACCTCACCATTAGGCAAGCTTTCAACACTCAAATGCTTTCTAGGGAATAGATAAAAGTGAGTGCTTTCACATGAACTGTCATAGCTTAGTTTTCCCATTGAACTAAGTTCTTGGGGTTTCCAGTCATCATGGTTGGGTTACCACTATGATAGTTCTTATTTTGAGGAGTTTACTCTCATTTCCTCTAGTTACTTATTTATTTGATCACGGTTTAACCCTTTGGTTAGCAGATCCGCTAGATTATCCAACGACTTCACATAATCGACTGAGATAATCCCAGTTGTGATCAAATGTCTCATGGTATTATGTCATCGATGAATATGTCGAGACTTATCATTATACAAACTACTTTTTGACCTACCAATAGCCGCTTGGCTATCGCAATGAATTATCACCGGAGGCAATGATTTCTCCCAACATGAAATGTCCTCAAGAAAGTTTCTTAGCAACTCGGCTTTTTCACAGCTGTATCTAAAGCTATGAACTCGGACTCCATGGTGGATCGGGCTATACACGTCTATTTTATGAATCTCCACAAAACAGTTCCATCCCCAATTGTAAATACATATCCACTTGTAGAAAGTGAATCTTTTATATCCAAAATCCAATTAACATCACAGTACCCTTCAAGTACCGGGGGGATGGGGTATCTCGAAAAATGTAGCCCATAACTTTGAGTATACTTCAAGTATCTCAAAACTCATACAAGAGCTCTCCAATGCACCTTGCTTGGATTGCTCGTGTAACGACTCAACTTATTCATGGCACATGCTATGTCGGGTTTAGTGCAATTTGTAAGGTACAATAAACACCCTAAGACCCGAACATAGTCTTCTTGAGCAACCGACTCACCTTGGTTTTTGCTCAACATTAAGTTCTATCGGGTTTTCGCGGGCACACTTTCAAAGGCGTTAAATTTCTTAATCACTTTCTCAAAATAGTGAGATTGTGACAAGACAATCCTATCGGAATTCCTTAGAATTTTCATTCGAAGAATTACATCCGCTAAACCCAAGTCTTTCATGTGAAAGTTTCTCTTTAACATGCTATTCGTTTCGTTAATCACTCGAATATTACTACCCATGATTAACATATCATCTACATAAAGACACACAATAACATACCCGTTATTCGTGCTCTTAATGTAAACACATTTATCACACTCGCTTATTTTGAACCTATTTGATAACATCACATTATCAATTTCAAATGCTATTGAAGTGGCACTTGTTTCAATCTATAGAGGGACCTAACCAGTTTGCAAACCTTCTTCTCTTGACCAGGTTCTACAAATCCTTCCGGTTATTCCATATAGATTTCATCCTCAAGATCACCATAGAGGAAAACAGTTTCCACATACATTTGGTGTATCTCGAGATTGTACAAGGCAGCAATCGCGAGAAGCACATGAATGGATGTAATCCTTGTTACAGGTGCGTAGGTATCGAAATAATCATACCCTTCCTTTTGTTTAAACCATTTGACTACCAAGCGGGCTTTGTACCTATCAATTGATCCATCTACCTTGTATTTTCTTTTAAGGATCTATTTGTATCCTAAGGGTTTGCAAATGGAATCAATTTCACTTTGTACCGCTTATCTTCAAAGCGGACTGCCCGATCTAGCAAAAACTTCTTTGATCGTTGTTGGTTGTTCTTCCAACATGAATACCACGTAATCCGGACCAAAAGTCTTTAGTTTCCAAACTCTACTACCACGTCTCGGTTCACTATCTTTCGGATTGGACCTTTGTCGCTTGTGTGAGTTAGGTTCTTCATCTTGAGATTTAGAACTAGTGGCTTCACCTTCAATTCTATTGCTAGAATTGGTTTTTACTCTATCCTTGTCTTTACAAGGATATATGTGTTCAAATAATATTGCATTCCTTGACTCAATTGTTGTTCCCACAGTCATATCAGGTACTTCTGACTTGTGGATAACAAAGCGATAAGCGTTGTTGTTATGTGCATACCCAATAAAGATGCAATCAACCGTTTTAAGGCCAATTGTAACTTGTTTAGGTAGAAGCACTTCAACCTTGGCCAAACACCCCCACACTTTAAGGTATTTGTACGATGGTTTCCAACCTTTCCATCACTCATAAGGTGTAACATCTTTAGCTTTGAGTAAAATCTTGTTTAGTATGTAGTTAGCTGTCAAGACAACTTCTTCCCACATATTTTAGGGCAACCCTGAACTAATCAACAAAGCATTCATCATCTCCTTAAGAGTTTGATTTCTTCGTTCAGCAATGCCATTTGATTGGGGTGAGTATAGAGTTGTTGTTTGATGAATTATACCACTTTTGTTGCATAATTCCTCAAACGGAGCAACATATTCGCCACCTCTATCACTTCAAACACTCTTAATTCGACAACTTTGTTGATTTTCGGCTTCATTTTATAAGTTTTTAAACACTTCAATAGTCTCATCTTTACCTCTTAAAAGATAAAGATAACTGTTTCACCCAAAATAGTGCTAGCAATAGGACTAGGTCTATCATAGTACTAGTAAGATGAACCCTAAGTCGAATCTCAAGGAAAACTTAACAGGGAAATCAATTATGTGATTATCTACACTAAGAAAGCAAGTAAAATTGGGGTTTTAAGTTTTGATTAAGTCATAGACTTTAAAATAAATAAAGCAAATAAATTAAACTAGACTTGAAAGCAAATAAAAGCAAGTAGAAAGCACTCCCGTCTGTCACCCGGGATAATAAATTAAACTAGAAGAAAGCAGTAAATCTACCTAGGCATGAATTGAAAAGAAAACAATTAAATCTAAACTAGCAAATAAATCTTAACATGGATCTAATATAAATTAAAGCAAATAAATTTAAACTAAATAAAGCGATTAGAGAAAGCAAGTAAAATTAATCTAAGAGCACAAATTAAACTTACGAATCAAAGATGAAAGAAAGAACAAAGAGCTTGAATTAAATCTTGAATCCAAAGCTATATTCTTCAAAGCAATAACTAAAAACTAATATAAACTAATCTAGAGTTTTAAGGGCTAAAAACTAGGAAGAAAGATCTCTCTCACGTTCACAATAGTTTTCATATATATAGATCTAAAAAACCTACTCAAATAAGCAAAATAACATAACAAGTCGGCCCGGCCCAGCGGCCCGCTAGGGTTCAGTGGCCCGCTGAGTATCCCTCTCGCGTTTTTCTTGAAACTGACGGGCCCTAGCGGCTCGCTGAGGTCCAGCGGCCCGCTGGGTGCTATACTCGACCCGCTGCGTGCAGCTTTTTTATTTCGGCCATATCTCCTTCATCCGAACTCGAAATTGACCGCCGTTTTTTCCTATGCGCTCCTATCGAACTCCTCTTCGATATTATGCTTTTAGTTCATCCCAAATTGATCTTCACTTTTTGCTCATTTCTTTGTTCTTGTGCTCCTTTTCTCTCTTCTCTTCCAAAACTCCTTACGAACCCAACTTTGACTAAAACACACGAAACGAACATATAAAAACGAACAAAACATACGAAAACAAACTCACACCAAACTATAAAAATCAAACAAAAACACACTAAACAATAATAGTATCTCTTGCAATTATCGATGAACGTGATAAAGTACTTCTTACCACCACGAGTTTGCACAAACTTTAAATCACACACGTCGGTGTGAATTAACACAAGGGGTTTTGTGCTCCACTCAACCAAATGAAACGGTTGTTTTGTCATTTTTGCCTCAATACAAATTTCACATTTGTTTTGATTGTTTACTTCATTTTATCTTTAGTAAATCAAGATTTACTAATTATTTTATAGCATTTAGATTAACATGTCATAATCTACAATGCCATAAATCAGAGCACTCAAGCATATAAGAGAAAGTAGAAACATTTTCATTATTCTCAATAGTTTTGGGTACATGGTGCACAACCAATACATTCAACCTAAAGAGGCCCTCGGTGAGGTAACCCTTACCAAGGAGAGTACCATTCTTAGACAAAATAAACTTGTTCGACTTAAAACTAGTCTAAACCCCTTACTAACTAGAATAGAGTCCGAGACCAAGTTCTTTTGGATGTCAGGAATATGTAGCACGTTCTTCAAAGTTAGAAAATTTCCGGATGTAAGCTTTAGCACCACATCTCCAACTCTGACAACCACAGATGAAGCTTGGTTCCCCATGTTGAGCTTCTTCCCCTCAACAACTTAATAGGTAACAGACTTGTTCCTTTCGGCACACACGTGCGCAGAAGCGCCGGTGTCGATGAACCAGCCTCCTTGCTTTTTGACTTGGTTTACTTCCTTGGTAACCACAGCTGTAAAGTCTTCTTTCACCCACTCGCTGTCTTTCTCGGCGACATTGGCGGTATGTTTTTTCTTCTTGTTCTTGGGCTTCTTATAGTCCTTCGCAGTGTGTTCATGCTTGCCACAATTGTAGCAATCACCATCAATTTCTTCGATGGTACTTTCGCCTTGCCCTTGTCTTTGGTAGTAGGATGATCTCACTTGTTGGAAGGACCGCCCTTCTCCGTCAAGTTCACCTTAGCATCGGTTTGTCTTGATTGCGCACATCAGACTCGATGCGCAGCTTCACAATCAAGTCTTCAAGAGTCATCTCTTTTCGCTTGTGCTAAGGTAGCTCTTGAAGTCTTTCCAATTCGGGAGCAACTTCTCGATCATGGTTGCAACCACGAACGCGTCTGGAAGGACCATCCCCTCAGCATAGACGTCATGCACGATGAGTTGGAACTCTTGTACTTGCTCCATCATCGGTCGAGAATCATCCATCTTGTAGTCTAAGAATTTGGCTACAATAACCTTCTTCGTACCGGCATCATCGCTTAGATACTTCTTTTCCAACGCTTCCCATATTCCCTTGGAGGTATTAATAACAGAGTACACATTGTACAGGCTATCATCCAAAGCATTTAGGATAAAATTCTTGCACAAGTAGTCTCCATTTCGCCAATTATCGTAGAAGGCTCGAACATGGAAGTTGGTCTCCTCCGCACATGGCATAGGCGGCTCATCTTCCGTTATGAAGTTCGTCTCCCCTAATGTTGTTAAATAAAACAACATCTTTTGTTGCCACCTTTTGAAGTCAGCTCCGCTAAAATTCGGCAACTTCTCGGCGGGCAGCATTGCCCTTGGTGCCGAATTCACTCCCAAAAGAAAGCCACTTGTGTTGAGCCCATAGACCCCACAGTCGAGCCCATAAAGGGGGCTCCAACAGTTCCACTAAAAGTGGAACCAACAATCCCACCAAAAGTGGGACCCACAGTGCCGCTTAAAGCGGAACCACCGCTTGACAAAAATAGGTTATTCCAAACCAATTAACTTGAAGGCATCGTCGAGCCTCCAGTTAAACCGCCAGTGTTGGACTTCATTGCCGATGCAGTAGTGAAACTTGGCTAAGGCAATGACATGGTTGATGGAACAGTCGAGGGAACGGTTGATGACATGGAGGATGGCAATGTCGAGGACACGATGGAAGGAGTGGTGGATGCACCGGTGGTGGAGTTGGTGGAAATAGCACTCGTCATCTTCAACTACATTAGAATGGCAAGTGTCGTATCTCGTCTTGCGATTGATGGAAAAATCGAGTACACGAACTTGCCTTCCGGCGAAATAAAAATTACAACATAAATTGAAGATAATTACAATGAATATAAATGTAGATCTATAAGTCGAGTCGAGGAAAGCCCTCTTTCTGCAAGATGAGATACATCCCGGTAGTGCTCACGGTTTTGGCGTAACGTCCCCAAAGATAAAATGGCTTCGTCTCGAATGTAGTAGCACCGCAGAACCTTGGAGCTCCGGCAAACTAGATGGAGGCGACGAACTGAGCTTGAACATGGAAATAGAAGAGAGGAATGCTGATGCTTTTCGTTTTCTGTGTTCTTCAAAAGCCTACAACCCCGACTATTTATAAGCAGCTCACCATGCAAGGGAATTCAATGCCTTAATGGCATTAATCAGCCCACATGGCTCTTACCATCGGTTACGAGTTGGTGGAGTGATGTCTGAACCATAATAGCCTTCTAGAACGAACCTAGTCGTGCAGCTTGGCTCGATTCATACGAATCTGGACAGTCACAAACGTTGGGCTAGGGTTAGTCAAAATGGGCCAAGATTGTTAGGTCCATTTGCCTTATCTTTGGAGGTCTAAAAAATTAAGCAATCAAGGCCCAAGCTCAAGTCCACGATCAGGCCCAAGAACAGCCCAATGATCCAAGTCCAAGTCCACGAAACCGGAATCCGAACCCGAGGCCGAGGCCCGAGCCGGAGCCGTCCGTACTAGGCGGATCAAGTGTGTGTTCATGCGAGAGCCCAACCACACAATTGTCCACTTAGCCCACTTTATACTAAGCCCACATGTTTAAACACATTTAAACATCACACCACATTGATATTTAATCAATGTGGTGTAACTTACACTTCAGTAAATAATGAAGCAACTCTTCACCAAGCTTTGAATATTTATATCTCACTCACCGGAAATCGGTTTTGAGCATATAAATATACCACGTTCATCTACTCCGCAAGTAGAACAATAATCTAATATTTAATTTAATAAATTAAATATTAATTATTATTAATTTGGTCAAAAACCAAATTCCCAACATCTTCGATCCATTTTCAGCAACAACTCGCTCACCACAAGTGAGTTCTCCCGGCACATCACATCATGTGGGATAAACCTCTTGACTTCAGATATGGCAGCTTCCACCAAGACTTTTGCATATGTGAGCACACCACGGCTCACACTTGGTTGTTTCATCGCCATGTCCTTTCGAGGCTCCCCACGGCCTACTTTCGGCATGTTCTAATCCTCATCCAATACTTGCATACCCGAAATGCACTACATCGTGTTGACCCGATCCTCCTCCTCCACGGATTCAGCGACCATAGCCATTCAACTTCTCCCTACGTTAGCTTTCCGCTTCGGACAGTCCCATATCTGGTGGTCTCCATCACATATGAAACACCCATAAAGCTTGTCCCCACCCGTGAAGCGTGACTCGCCACACCACCAGCGTTGGGTCGTTAAAAGTCTTCTTGTTCCAACCTTTCCCCTTGTCCTTAGCACGTCCTACATCCCCATATTCGGGTTCAGAAAAGCCACCTGCCTTCAAGTCCACCAACTCCTCAGCAGCGGCTAGCGCAGACGGAGGATCCTTGACCGTAAGCGCTTCATCTCAGTTTGGGCCCAATGCTGCAATACATAAGAGCATTTTAAATCCTTTTTGGCCAACGGACCACCTCAAAATCGAAATAGTATCGGAGCCCAAAAAAATTCAAAAACTTCTTGGCCAAACCGAAATTAGGGCAAAAATATTTTTTTACTAAAAATCAGTTTAGCCTGATCAACCCGAACTGAAAAATAGTATTATGATAATTTGTTAGAGAATATGTATTGCAAAGTAGCGTTAAATTTTATTAGAAAATAGTTTAATAGCGTTGTACTCCATTATCGAGTAGTTGTACTCTATTTATTCGTATTAATAAAAAAAAATCAAATCATTGATGAAATCTCCATTATGGAATTTTCATGGTCCATGGGTCCACCTCAAAATCAATATAGTATTAGAGCCAAAATATTTTAACACAAAAAAAGTTTAGCGAATCCGAATCGAAAATAGCCCACGAAGCTCATTTTGTGTCTAGTTATTGTCAATTGTTTTAAATTAAAAATATACTTTTTTGTTACAAAAATTCGACAATTTAAACTATCTATACATACTAAAAGAATTTAGAAAATTTATTGGTCAATGGGTCACCTCAAAATTAATTTTGTGTTTAAAAATTAAAAATATATTTTTCGTTACAAAAATTTGTCAATTGTAGTTACCGATACAAACTAAAAGAATATCAAAATCTTTTGGGCGGGCCTCCTCAAAATTGAAATGGTGTTAGATAGCCCATTATTATTTTAAATTTTTTAATATTTATTTAAAATGGTGTTAGATAGCCAAAATATTTTACTTTCTTTTACTTTCCTTTCTTTTTCCTATTTTGGGAAGAGTAGCAAAAACACCCTCAATATTGAAATATTTTTCAGGTCATGGTTCGATTGGTTGAACCGTTTAATAAATAAATTAATAAAATAATAAAATATCAATTGTATATTTATAAATATAAAAAATTTCATGATTTATTTAGTATAGGTTCATAAAAATTTAAGAAACACATGTTAAAATCAATAAAAAAAATATATATATACATATTCATATTATGAATATCTATACTCATAATATATATTTATAATTTTATAAATGAACATAATGTAGTTGATAATGATTTAAAATTGATTGAATAATGGATGTATATATTGTAAGCATTAAATAAGTAGTATTATTTAGTGATGTGGTGTAGTGGTACAAAACATAGTCTGCCTATCATGTGGGAGATCATGAGTTCGAATCCTCCAATTCTCATAATTAAAATTTTTACATGAGTTCGAATCCTCCAATTCTCATAATTAAATTTTTAAATTTTATGTATAATATAAATAGATTATAATATAAATATATTATACGTTCCGTTGCAGAATTTTATGTATAATATAAATAGATTATAATAGCAAAATATTAAACGTTCCGTTGCGGATTCGGAGCACCACAACGATCCACGCGCCTACATGGCGTCTCCTACAGCCTCCATTCTTATTTATCTAAAATCTATATATTTATGCATATTAATTATGATTTATATATATATATATATATATATAGAGTTTGGTTCATATAGATTTAAGTCCTAGTGTGAGAAGTGCGAATTATGCTTAAAACTATACAAAATCATGCTTACAGCTATACAGAATCATGTTTATGGTGCATGTTGTGCTTATAAGCATAACATGCACCATAAGCATGATTCTGTATAGTTGTAAGTAAGATTTTGTATAGTTTTAAGCATAATTTGCACTTCTCACACTAGGATTTATTTGCATGTGTGTGTGTATATATATATATATATATATATATATATATATTAATGTATTAATTATTGTAATCTATTTATATTATATATATAAAATTTAAAAATTTAATTATGAGAATTGGAGGATTTAAACCCATGATCTCCCACATGATAGGCTATGTTTTGTACCTACACCACATCATTAAATAATACTTATTTAAGGCATACAATATATATATCCATTATTCAATTAGTTTTGAATCATTATCAACTACATTATGTTCATTTATAAAATTATAAATATATATTTTGAGTATAAATATATATAATATGAATATGTATATTTTTTTTTATTGATTTTAATATGTGTTTCTTAAATTTTTATGAACTTATACTACATAAATCATGAAACTTTTTATATTTATAAATATACAACATATATTTTTATTAATTTATTTATTAAATGGTTCAACCGATTGAACCATGACCCGAAAATGTTTCAATGTTGAGTGTGTTTTTGCTACTCTTCCCAAAATAGAAAAAAGAAAGGAAAGAAAATTAAAATAGAATATTTTGGCTCAGGCTTATCTAACACTATTTCAATTTTGAGGTGGCCCGCCCAAAAGATTTTGATATTCTTTTAGTTTGTATCGATAACCATAATTGACAAATTTTTGTAAAGAAAAATATATTTTTAATTTTTAAACACAAAATCAATTTCGAGCTGGCCCATTGGCCAATAAATTTTCTAAATTCTTTTAGTATGTATAGATAATTAAAATTGTCGAATTTTTGTAACAAAAAAGTATATTTTTAATTTAAAACAATTGACAATAATTAAACACAAAATGAGCTTCGCGGGCTAGTTTCAATTCGGATTCGCTAAACTTTTTTTGTGTTAAAATATTTTGGCTCTAATACTATATTGATTTTGAGGTGGCCCATTGGCCATGTAAAATTCCATAATGGAGATTTCCATCAATGATTTGATTTTTTTTATTAATACGAATAAATAGAGCACAACTACTCGATAATGGAGTACACCGCATTAATATATTTTCTAATAAAATTTAACGCGACTTTGTAAAACATATTCTCTAACAAATTATTATAATACTATTTTTCAGTTCGGGTTGATCAGACTAAACTGATTTTTAGTAAAAAATATTTTTGCCCTAACAATATTTGGGTATTGAGGTGGCCCGTTGGCCAAGAAGTTTTTGAATTTTTTTGGGCTCCGATACTATTTTGATTTTGAGGTGGTCCGTTGGCCAAAAAAGTTTTAAAATGCTCTTATGTATTGCAGCATTGGGACCAAACTGAGATGAGGCGCTTATGGGTCAAGGATCTGGCGTCCGCGCTAGCCGCTGCCGAGGAGTTGATGGACTTGAAGGTAGGTGGCTCTTCCGAGCCCGAACATGGGGATGCAGGACGTGCTAAGGATAAGGGGAAAGGTTGGGACAAGAAGACTTTCAACGACCCAACGCTAGTGGTGCGGCGAGTACATGCTTCGCGGGCGGGGACAAGCTTTGCGGGTGCTTCATATGTGATGGAGACCACCAGATACGGGACTGTCTGAAGTGGAAAGCTAACGTAAGGAGAAGTTGAATGGCTATGGTCGCTGAATCCGTGGAGGAGGAGGATCGGGTCAACACGATGCAGTGCATTTCGGGTATGCAAGTGTTGGATGAGGGTCTGTTGGGATATAATGTTAAGGGGGAACTTGAATCAACTTAAATAAACAATTTGTTTTGATTCGATTCCAAAACCCTCTTTAGATATTTCCCTTATTATTTTTTATGAACTAGACAAGTTTTTATTAGCAAAGCTTACTTGTTAGGAAGCTTTATTTTTAGTCTAGAAGCGTTGAGGATGATACAGTCAGAGTTCGCGAAGCGATAGGAAGCGAAGCGGCTCCAGCAGTGAAAGCGTCAGCAGTGAAGCTTTGATAAAGCGTCTTGGAGACGCTTCAAATAAAGATGCTAAGAGCGAGCTTCCTATCAGTGGAAGCGAAGCGCTCTCAAGTCAGCTCACCCAAAGCGTCTCTGATATAGAGCTGTAATCAAAGCGTCAATCAGTGCAAGTGTGACAAGTTTGACTCGCAGAATCCAAGTTTGAATTTCAAACTTTTGGATGTCTGACGCCTCACCAATAAAGCTTACGTGTCATCACACTATTGCACAACGGATATGGCTACAGTCTGGAAAAGTCAAAGTTTAGGTGAAGGCAGACATCCCTTCCTGACTCTTGCAGGCTGACACGCCGAATTATCCAAAAATTAAGAAACACGCAACCTCTTCTCTCTCAACGGGAAGTAGGGTTCCTTACTATAAATAGAAGGAGTTGCACACACACTAAAATAATGCACGTACAAACGATTCAAGCATTCACATTTGCAAGAACTCAAGCAAATTTCTTTCAAGTACTTAGTTCTTTCAAAGCGCTTCACTTTAGTGTGTCCTTAAGAACTCGATTCTTAAGTATTGCAACTACCTCACTTTCTAGGTTCAATCTCTTATATCCATAACCTAGCCTCTTGAGAATCCTTATCCCTTACTTGTGATTTCATTGTAAAGAATTCTCATACTTACGAAAATCAAAACCCCAAAACCCAAGTCTAGAGTGAATAGATTGAGTTGTAAGGTTGCCGAGCTTTTTGCGAAAGAGTCTGTTGTTGTAAGGTTTCTCGAGAGCCAGTAAAATCTCTGAGGATTCAAGTGCAAGTTTGTTATTTGCCTTGAATCACTTCCCCTTGGAAGTATAAAACAAGGAGTACCGAGTGAAGGTATTCATCCCGTTGTGGATAGAGTGGACGTAGGAGAGGTGCTCCGAACCACTATAAATTATTTGTCTCTTTATTTTAAGTTATTTATTGCTTTGATTATTCGCATAAACATACTCAGCTTTTTAATATTAACAAGGTTTTAATTTGCAAGAAAAGCTTTTAAAGACTCACCACATTCCGCATAGTATCACACGAGCGAGAGGCTTTGAACGCTTCACTTAGCTTCAAAGCGTCTACTCATCTAAAAGGCTGAAAATCGCAAGAGAAGTTAAACACTTCTCTACACACGTATTCACCCCCCCCCCCTCTACGTGTGTAAGCGCCTTTCGGGACCAACAGGGTCAGAACATGCCGAAGGGACTGTGGGGAGCCTGGGAAGGACATGGCGATGAAACAGTCAAGTGTGAGCCGTGGTGTGCTCACATATGCAAAAGTCTTGGCGGGAGCTGCGTCAAGCAACGGACGTGGTGTGCCGGGAGAACTCGCTTGTGGTGAGCGAGTTATTGCTGAAAATAGATCGAAGATAAGAGGGTTATCCCACATGACGAGGACGTCTTCGAGTTTTGGTGGGAGAGGTTTGTTAGACCTTAAATCGGCGGATGCAGCAGGTGCGCCTAGCCATGGACAATTATATCCGATTTTGAGACGGCCTGTTGGCCAATACTGTTTTGCCTAATTCGGCGGATACAACAGGTGCGCGTAGCCATGGGTGACTCATATTCAATTTTGAGGTGACCCGTTGACCATAAATTTTTGAAATTCTTTTAGTATGTATCGATTGCTATAATTGTCAAATTTTTGTAACAAAATGTATATTTTGAATTTAAAATACCTAAGAATGTATTAGACACAAATCGATTTTGAGGTGGCCTATTAGAAAAAAAAAATTAAACCCTACTAAAAAACATAAGTCATACATTGCTACATTGATGGTGAACATATTAAATGCGCCCACCGTAAGTATGGGGCGTTTATGTAAGCATGAAAAGCAACCAAAAAAAAAAAAAAAAAGAAGGAACTTGTCTTATTGAAGAATCAATATAATGAATAGAAGAGCAAGTTGAACATTTCTTCATTTACATGTCAATTAGCATATAGTAACATTTACTCAAGTCTGGATTGGTTTCATGTATTCCTCAATAAAGAGATCGTTGTCGAGAAAAAAAAAAAAGAAGAAGATACTACTAGTTTTAAAAGAGTGAGACATATACATTCATATATGGAGTAAGTTGATTGGCGGATGAGATATATTAGGACATTCTATCGAAATTATTTATATTAGTTATGACTTTCCAAATGCACACGCATTTCAAATGAGCACATGTTGATTGACATAGGCGTTGTTTTTTTTTTTTTTTTTTTTTTTTTTTTGTTGATTGAATAATTCTGTAGTTCATATAGTCACAATTTTTTTTTCGGAAAATATTATAAAGAAAATATAATGGCAAACTATATATATATATATATATATATAATTCAAAATTCTTTCGACAAAATAATACAATAATTGGTTCGACTACAAAATCCGTTTCCATATTTGGAAATGTTGAGAGAGCAGGAAATGTCACTTCAAATAGTTCAACTCAAATTATTATTTTGGGGGCCAAATTTTTTTTATAAATTTATTACATTATTAATAAACATCATAAAAAAGTATACATGATCATGGAATGAAGCTGCTAGAGGATTGGCTACTTTTGCGTCAATAAATTAGTATCTTAAATTATGAAACTAATTAATCATAATGTTGATAAACTATTTTTTAATACACGCATATGAATATAAATCAACAAAAATAATTTATTTCTATTTCGTATCTTTAAATATTCATCAAAGAATAACCTTTATGAACCTTAGGATTTTTGACAAAAGTAATTTATACACACCCAAAGCTTTCTCCGGTTTAGCAAGATTTCATTGAGATGAATGAGATAAATTTACTTAAAATAAAATAGTCTACCAATACTTTATTATAGTATGTTTTTAAACGTTTAAGGTAGCTAATAAGGAGTTGCTTGCTTCGTCTCTTGCAACTAACTAAACAAAGTAAATCATAGACAAAAATTTAGCCTAAATAAAAAATCAGAACCTTGACTCTCTTGTGAATAGAGTTTTCTTAAAAACAATTCTTTATGAATATTGTTTCAAAAGTACAAATGTACCATTCCAGTAGGGATTGGCTGAACCAACATTGGAAGTCCTCCCATATTGTATGAGATTAAGCCGAATAACACCGATATATGAATCAACGGAGAGGTTGTGGCCAATTAAATACAAAATTGGAAATTTACAAATACATTTTTTTGTTTTTTTTTATCGCGAAAATAAAAATTTATTACGAAACTTGGTACAAGAGGTACAAATACATTAATATTGGTCGGTTATTTCATAAATTTGTGGATTTGAATGATGAAATATTAAATGATTTTTAATCAACTTTAATGCTACCATCCAAATTTCCAAAATTATACTACCAATTAATTAACATAAATAAATATTTTGCATAAAGTTGGATTTATTTATTTAAAATGTTGCAAAAACTAATTTATAAAAATAGAATTTTATTATAATGAACACAAAAAAGCTTACTAAAAGTGGCAGTTCCATAGTTTGTTATTATTATATAGATTTAATTTATAAAAAAAATACATTTAAAAGATAACACAAAATAAAATTAATATTCAAAAAGAATACAGAATTTACTACTTGTAGCATGAAAAATTGATTGTATGGTGTCACTAACTTCACTTAATACCGATTACATGTTTCTTTCTTTCTTTCTTTTTTTGAAAAATGGGAAACAGGGGAGCAATGCAGCATGAACCAAAATTAAGTGAAATGTGTGTGTTTTGTTTGGAAAAATACTTCCGGAATATATAGGCATAAACATAGTATGGAAACATATTCTATTAATTGACTAATTGAAAATTGTTAATATGCCATTATGCTATATAATCAATACATTTTATTTGCATAAATATAATATTGAAAATAACATAAAATAAGAGTTACTAATTATAGAATAAAGAGACTTACTAAAAACGGCAGCCCGTAGTCGTTATTATTATATAGATAAAAGGATTATAGTTACATTTGAAGGCTATTAGGAAATTGTAAATTTCTATATGGAGTTGTAAAAATGAATTCAAGACCAATAAATGCAGTTGATGGATTCCTCAAAGCCTTTGACTGATTCGTAGTTCCAAACATTTTTATTAATTAACATAATTTGGAAGTTAAGGGATAGTTTAGTAAAATTAATATTATTTTTAATTTATTTTTAAAACAAGGAGCTATAAGGTCCAATTTTGTGGATGTTGATAGAATTGTCCCAACAAAGAATTACATGAGGCCGGCCGCATAATGTGGTCAGGCCTTAAAAATTACTCCACTTGACCAAATCCATTACTTATATTGTTTTTAGTTATAAACGTATTAGATTGTGGGCTTTGCAGTTGGGTCGCACCGTGACACTGACCGCACATGAGTGTGCCTCAATTACCCCTCTCTCTCTATATATATGCGCTAACGATATTTAATCCAAACATATTTTATGGTTGATATCTAATAGACGCATCGTTTATATTTTAAGCATGAATAGATAATCTAATTTATACCCAATCATATTTCATGGTCAATAACCAATTACACATCGTTGAAAAAAAAAATATATGAAGTTGTTTAATTGAGTCATGCAAATAATATCGTTTCTTTCGGATAACTTGGTAAGACTTTTAATGTTTCTTACGTTCTCACAAAGCTAGCTGCTCATTAATCAAATATTAATCTACAAATAAAAAAACAATATAGACGCCTAGACTTTCAATATGTTTATGTGCTATATTATCAGCATAAACGATGAACTATACATTTTCAGTTGAGTTAATCCCTAAAAGTAGCCACTTTGATATAGTAAACTCAAATACTAGTCACTCATATAAAAACACAAATACTAGCTAGCCATTCATATAAAAAACACAAATATTAGTCACCCATGTATTCAAGGTTAATTTTCACGAATACATGAGTCGTGTATTCATATATTCGTGTATTCGTGTATTCAATGTTAATTTTCATGAATACATGAGTCGTGTATTCATGTATTCGTGGATTAAGGTTAATTTTCACGAATACATGAGTCATGTATTTGTGTATTCATGTATTCAAGGTTAATTTTTATGAATACAGGAGTCATGTATTCGTGTATTCAAGGTTAATTTTTATGAATACATGAGTCGTGTATTCATGTATTTGCGTATTCAAGGTTAATTTTCACAAATACATGAGTCGCGTATCATGTATTCATGTATTTGGTAAGAGTGGCTAGTTTTTGTATTTTTTATATGAGTGGCTAATATTTTGGTTTGTTATATCAAAATGGTTATTTTAAGGGTTGCCCCTTTCCGGTTACACTTAATATGCTCACTTCCGATGCGGCCGGCACTGCCTCGTCAATTAATCTTTTAAATAGTGTTCATGTTTATTATAACGGGATGAATTTATTTATAATTTTGAGAAAATATACTTTTTAGGGTATGTATTTATGATAATTTTTCTTATATATACGCTTAGCAGAAGAGCCATGGACACATTATTTGCCACATGAGACCTTTAAACATAAATATATAGTGTGTAGCTACACAAATTAGAAAACAAACATATATAAGGAGCAGCCATGTTTCGCCTTCTTTTCTTGATCTTGTGTTTGTTCTTCCATCATGCATCAACGTTTTCGAGCAACGAAACCGATTATCATTCGTTGCTCGCCTTCAAATCCTCCTTCATCTGGATCCACTGGGAGCTCTATCTTCATGGAACGAAACAACTCATTTCTGCAGTTGGAATGGCATCACATGCAGCCTCAGACATAAGCACAGAGTCATTACAATAAACTTGAGGTCTCAAGGGTTGATAGGCTCTCTCTCTCCTCACATAGGTAATCTCTCTCTCCTCAAGTCCATCACTCTCCAAAACAACTCCTTCCATGGCACCATTCCTCAACAAATCACTCACTTAAGGAGACTCGAATACGTCGAGTTTAGCAACAATTCCTTCACCGGTCCAATCCCACAAAACTTTTCCAACTGCCCTAATCTAGTTTATCTAAACTTGATCGACAACCATCTCTCCGGAGCCATACCATTCGACCTCGTCTCTATCTCCAAACTCGAAGCTCTAGGGTTAGGTAGTAACGGGTTTTCTCTACCTATACCTCCATTTTTGGGAAACATAACGTCACTAACAAAGCTTTCATTAATAGCAAGTGGATTTGTGGGAGAAATCCCATCATCATTTTCTCACCTCCAAAACCTTAAATTTCTCCAATTATCTTACAACAGATTATCGGGCACCATTCCTCGTGGTGTGTTCAATTTATCTTCTTTACAAATTCTTGGTGTTGCAGCTAATAATCTTGATGGTTTCATACCTTCTACATGCCTCACGCTACCTAATTAGAAGGTACTAGAGTTATTCGAAAACGAATTCAACGGTCCAATCCCATCTTCCATCTCGAATTCTTCGTTGCTTTAATTATGCAAGTTCATGATAACTACTTCAGTGGGCCAATGCCGCCTGGACTGGGAAGCCTTGTTCATCTCTCTAGCTTCGACGTTCGAATGAATCTCGTCACAGATGACGTCAGCTTCATTTCATTGTTGACTAATTCTTCCAACTTGGTATTTCTTCATGTTAATCACAACAACTTCACTGGTCAACTGCCACAGTCAATATCTAATCTCTCCACTCTGCTTAGATCCCTACACGTGGAGCACAACAAGATTCATGGGAAGATTCCCTCAGGTGTTGGGAATCTCAAGAGTCTTACTACTTTCAACACTGGTGAAAATTTTCTTGAGGGCCAGATTCCTGTGGGAACTGGGAGGCTTTGGAATTTACGTGACCTTAATCCGCAAAGAAACATGTTTTCAGGTGAAGTGCGTTTCTCCTTTGGGAACATGACCTTTTTGAGCCGCTTGCGTTTGTATGAGAACAAGATTTCTGGGAATTTGCCTTCGAGTCTTGCTAACTGTACCAATTTGCTAGAGTTAAAACTCTCTCATAACAATTTCCATGGATTCATACCTCCACAGATATTGATCAGTCTCGCTCCTATCTCGGTTGTGTTGAATCTCTCGTACAATGAACTCGAGGGTTCGATCCCACAGGAAGTTGGTTCTTTGAGAAACCTTGCAGCTTTAGACCTCTCGAATAATGATTTGTCGGGAGCGATTCCCAACTCTTTGGGAGAGTGCATAAACTTGGAAAAAATGTATCTCAATGGTAATTTTCTTGAAGGGGAGATACCTCTAGGGTTTAGGGGTTTAGTTGGTTTACAAGAGTTGGATCTTTCATTGAATAATTTGTCTGGTCCAATCCCGAATCCTTTGGCAAAACTAAAACTTTTCAAACTCAACTTATCATTCAATAGTCTGCAAGGAGAGGTCCCAATAATGGGAGTTTTTGAGAATAGAAGTTCTATTTCTCTTGAAGGAAATGAAGGATTGTGTGGAGGAATTTCGGAGTTGGAGCTTCCTCCATGCCCTTCATTAGATTCCCATAACAAAAACTTGTCAATTTTGAGAAAAATCTTGATCCCGGTAGTGGTTGTTGGAGGCACATGCCTTTTACTATTTTCATTATTTATTTACAGGCAAAAGTTGTTCCAGAAAAAGGTGACTCCCATTGTTCCGTCATTCATTGGCATTCAAATTTTGAGGCTTTCTAATTCGAATCTTTTGAAAGCCACGGATGGATTCTCTAAAACGAACTTGATTGGTTTCGGAAGATTCAGATCTGTTTACAAGGGAATTCTTGAGCATGATCAAACAGTTGTTGCAGTTAAGGTTCTGGATCTGTCTGTTAGAGGAGCTTCTAGAAGCTTCATGGCAGAATGCACTGCACTCAGGGCCGGCCCTAGGCCTAGGCAAAGGGTGCAGCCGCCTAGGGCCCAAGGCCGGATGGGGCCCCAATTTTTGTGTTAACCCATTATATAAGCCCAAATGTAGTGGGTCTCTTTTAAGATAAAAAATAAAATAGAATTAATCCAGTAAGAGAATAAAAGTATTTTTTTTCTCTCTTTTCGTTTGATCCTCACGATTCGGAGTCTCTGTCTACCTCGATTACTCAATAGTCACTTTATGTGAATATTGGGGGCCCAAAAGGTAATACTTTTTTTTTTTGTATAGATGTATTTCTTTATTGTTTGTGTTTATTTTTTTAATAATTTCAATTCCATCAATGTATGCAAAATTGCCAACAATAATAAAATGATATTTGTTTAATGTTTATGCTTTCTTTTGTTTTCATTTGTTGTTATTCGTATTTTATGCTTGCATAATTTTTTGAGTTCATGTCTTTATAGCCTTTTAAATTATTTTATATTTCCCATGCGTAATTGATTATTAAGTGCTTGTTGAAATACCTAATAGAAAAGAATGATTTAACTTGGTAAAAGAGTTACTGAAAAAAGAGAATGCTTTAGACAAGTGAGGCATGGAGGAGGGCCAAAGAAACTGTTGTTAAGATAGGCGTGTTTTGTGAGAGCGTAGACTTAGAAATGTGAGGCACAGAACTGTTGAAGATATGCGTGTTTGTGAGCGCATCGACTTCCCAAGGAATGAGTTCAACGCTTTGGTTTATGGTTTAATCTAATGGAAGTCTTGACAAATGGCTGCATCAAAATTCAGAATGCAGCAGCCAGCTTACATGAGGCAGAGGCTTAATATTGCCAATCGATATTGCTCAAGCAGTGGAATACCTTCATTTTGGTACTGATTCAACGATCGTTCATGGTGATTTGAAGCCGAGTAATATCCTTTTGGATGAGGATATGACAGCGTATGTCGGTGATTTTGGATTGGCCAAAATAATTGCAGATGAATTTCCATTACAACATGAAAGCAACTGTTTGATTGGGATCAGAGGTACTCTAGGCTATATCCCTCCAGGTATGATTAATTTAACAGCTAATTAATTATTATTTTCATTTTAAATTCATCACTTTAATGATTACATTTATACATTTGTTTTTCCTTTTTATACAAGTGTCATGCATCTTGAAAAAATCTTATGGAAAATGTTGAACTTAATTGATTATGTGCAGAGTATGGCACAAGCTTCTCAGTTTAAACACAAGGAGCTGTATATAGTTATGGGATTCTTTTGTTAGAGATGTTCGCAAACAAAAGAGCCACGGATGAATCTTATGAGGATCATGAGAATCTTCGTAGCCTCGTGGCTGATTAATTACCAGACTGTGTAATGGAGATTGTGGATCCTCTGCTTCGAGCCGAAACAGATTGGAGCAAAGAGAAGGTGAAGAATTGTTTGAGTTATATTATGAGTATTGGAATGGCATGTTCGAACGAGATGCCTAGAGATAGAATGTCAATGGCAGAAGTTGTTAGTGAGTTAGAGATTATACATAACTTCTTTTCTGTTCAAGTCCTTACATGGATGTGTCATGTAGCTCTATATCTATTGACTAGCTTTATTTTATTCATTGTAAGTATTTTTTAATTGATAGCATGTTCATAGTATGTAGCAAAGTGTTTTCATCTTACATAGATTGTTCAGCACGAGTATATATATTGATCATAATAATATGTGAATTTCCGAAGTTATTTTAGCATAGAGAACAAAAAACACAGGGGTGATTAACTTTAGACGGCGGCGGTGGCTTGGCAGGGGTAGAGGGAAGGAAAGGGGGAAAAGGAGGAAATGTGGCCACGCCTTCACGATGACAGTGGGGAACGCCAGCAAGAGTGTGAGAACTAGATAGAGAGAGAGATAATGGCGATAGACGGCCAATTCGAAATGGTCTGTTAACGGACCCGTGATCACCCCTAGACAGATTCTATTTTGCCAATGAGATTAAATTTATGGGACACCCCGATTAAAAATCTAAGACTATATTCTTGGCTGTATTAGTATTATTTAGTATTATTTATGAGCACATGTTATGTTTCATTTCTTTTACAGTATCTTAAAATTTTTCTATTAAGTTATTTAAATGATTTTCTTTTGCAATTTTCAGAAATTCAATATATTTTTTTTTGTACTATTTATCTTCCAAAAATTGCCACAATAGTTACATTTTGTTGAGAGTATTTATAGTATATATTTATTTTACTTTATAGTTGTCATACATTTTATTAATTACAGCTTTAATATCATAATATGATGCGGATGCTGAATATTGCCATTAATATTGCTCAAGCAGTGGAGTACCTTCATTTTGATACAAATTCATCGATCGTTCATGGTGATTTGAAGCCTAGTAATATCCTTTTGGATGAGGATATGACAGCATATGTCAACAACTTTTGAATTAGCCAAAATTATTTTAGATGTATTTCCATTACAACATGAAATCAACACTACTTCGAGTGGAATTAAAGGTACCATAGGCTATCTCCCTCCAGGTATGGTTCAATAATCTCTTCTCTAATAAACTTTTCATGTGTCAATTTTTTTTCTTTTTTAATTTCTTGTTTGTTTGGATGTAGAATATGGCACGAGCAGTCTTATGTCAACAAAGGGTGATGTTTATAGTTATGGGGTCGTTTTATTGGAGATGTTTACAAACCTAAGACCAACTGAAGATTTGTACGAGGAGCGTGTCAATCTTCATGGTTTCGTTTGGCAGTTTTTGCCAGATCGAGTGACAGAAGCTGTGAATCCACAACTCCAAACTTTGATGATGAATAATCAGAAGATAAATGATAAACACGGTTTTTCAATGTATTTTCTATTCTTTTGGATTGCAATGTTGGGTAGAATTTGTGGTTTTAATTGAATTATTGATTCAATTCTATCTTTGTGATCCGGATAACGTGTTTGATCTATTCTATCCTAAAAGTCTAGATAGGCTTGTGCATTAATGGGGATCACGAAACCAAGAGAAACTGAAAAAACCATCAAGTTTTGGGTCCAAGTGTCTAGTGCATGGACCATGCATTTAATGCCACTTAAGGCACGGACCGTGCGCTGAGGCCAAAGCTATTTTGACAATTGACGTACCGACGCATGGACTGTGCATATGAGGAACCATATAGCACGGACCATGTGCTGAGGCCGAAGAAATGTGATCATTGCAGTAGCCATGCACGGACCGTGCTTTTGAAGACCAACGGAGCATAGACCGTGTCGTAGAAGTCAAAGGTGGTGCCTCACACAAAAGAGCAACGCACGGACTGTGCGTCAACGACCATGACGAGCATGGACTGTGCCTCTATTGCAAGTAACCGACTTACGTTTTGCTCCTCTATAAAAATGCGTGGAAAGGGGGGTTTGCAAGAGGGGAGCAGCCGCCACACACGAAATTACACCAAACCAGAGAAAGAAGAGAAGAGGAAGGAAGGAGAAGAAGGGCTCAAGCTTTGGGTGCTTCATGGAGGAGACTTTGTCTCCAATTTGAATGTATCTTTAGTTTATGTTCTTCATTTTATACATATTTTATTTATCTTTGTTATGAGTTACTAAACTCTTAGATTCTAGAGCTTGTATGAACTCTATGGTTTTGGTTTGATGATATAAGTTGAGTTTCTTCCTTTCTCATGGTGTTTATTCATTTAATTGGTCTATTGATATGTGTAAATGATTGATCACCATTTATGCTTATGTGTTGATAAATCTAGATTTGAGAGAGCGTGGTTTATTGATATGGTAGAATGAATGCATAACATTGATTTGATGTTAGACCGAAAGGTTGGTAGATGTTTGAGAGGAGACTATTAATCCGAGGCTATATGGAGTTAGTTGATTATTCTAAGACCGAAAGGATATGGATGTCAACTAATCTACCTATTTTGCTCTACCCGAGAGGGATGTTAGATTGAGTCTAGTGATTACTCCTATATTCATGAGAATTTAAGTGATCGATAAAATCTTGTATTCATTGCCCAAAACGTAGAAGGATTGCATGCTCTAGGATCATTTATCTTTATGTAGTATTTTGTTTATGTTTGTTTAGTTGTTAGAAAACCCCCACCTCACTCGTTGATTCCGTCTTTATAACGTGGTTGTGTTTATTAGTAGTATTCATTTATTTAATTACATCGATCTCTGTAGATACGATACTCTTATTTGCCATTATTTACACCTACACCATGCACTTGCGTTTGTAATCAAAAATATTAGCGAACAATAAAGAAATGCATGGCTTTTATTTTGAGCATTGGAGTATCATGCTCACAAGAGATCCCCGGAGATAGAACGTTAATGGCAGATGTTGTGATTCAACTGTATATCATACAAAGGTTAATATCTAACTCGTGAAAAATTAAGTAGAGCATCACTAAACAAGTTGAAGGGGGTTATATTTCGATCAATACTTAATATTAGAAGTTGCTTCTGATTTATTTGATTATAGGATTGTAATTTAGTCGAGAAATGAAAAACTTAGGCTTGATCTCAATTGCAAAAAATCAATATTGTGTATATATTTGATAAACTTTAAAAGTTACAACTAATTGAAGTATTTGTATTGATTTGATTTTACAATAGGTTCAATTGGAATTATATATATGTTTTGTATTTAAAGTGTGATTTACTATTCACAAGATAAAATATTTATTGTTCTCCTATTTTTCTTTAAAATGTTAATTTTCGTGAATAAAAGTGTCAGTTGTTAAGAATAATGGTGTTTGTCTTTGGATGATTTTAATGAGTCAATTATTATGAATAAAAGTGTCAATCAAAATGTTCAATTTTATCAAATTAGTATTGTAATGATTAGATATAAAATTATTTATATAAATTTTATATTACTCCCTCCGTCCCCCAAATATATGTGGGAGAGGAGTGGCACACAGTTTAAGAAAAATTTGGCGTAAAATAGGAAATATAAGATAAAGTAGGGAGAAAGTGGGAAAAGTAATATAAAAAGTGGGAAAATAAAAATAAAGTGGGGTGAATAAATAATTTTGATAAGAAAAACTTTCTATTTAAAGTAGGCATATATATCGCGGACGTCCCAAACGGGTAAAATCATATATATATGGGAGGGAGTATATGAGTAGTAAAAGCATGTCATACCCGAGAAATGATCCCCTACCCACCGTGGGCACGCTTAATGTACCCACGGCTGACGTGGCAGTGCCACGTCAATGATTTTTCCTTTTGGGGTTTAGTTTTTTTTGTTAGGGTTTAATTTTTTTTGGTAAGGTTTATTTTTATAAGGTATACTAATTAACTGTTTCCTTAAATATAATGTCGCCACCTCATCCGTGGACATATTAAGCATGCCCACAATGGGTAGGGGAACATTACTCTGTCATACCCTTCATTCTCATATCTATGATATATATATATAATATATATATATATATATATATATACAGAACCCAATTCCACAATTATTTTCCCGCCTAAACTTCCCAAATCAGCTACACTAATATTTTTTTTTTATTTGCAAAATAAACATTATTTGAGCTGCAAATATTGCACGCAAGTGTAATTAACTTTCATCGGAAACCTGTTCCCACAAAGTAGATAGCATCTGCATTTAGTGTCTCGCTGATTAATGCATTTTTGTTTTATTTTTCACATGACCGTTATTGTGCCCAATAATCTCAAGCGGCTCAAAAGCATTATTGGCCAAAATCCTTTTGTATTCTTTGCAATAATCGAAGTTTAGGCTGTGAATTTGAATTTCAAATCTGTCAAGCCAATATATTTGGTCTTTCATCTATAAATATATGCTTCTTTTTCTTCTTCCTTATATATCTTGCTGATTAATTTATTTTCTCCAAAGATGGAGCAACATTTGAAAGGTGAAACTCATACGATGATGTAGCCATGAAAGAGGATGAAGTGAACAGTGCAAGTTATTTCATAAATTTTAATGGGTCGTGAATGGGATGTGAGAGGTGGCTGAAAATCTACAACTAGCTATGAAATACAGATCGGAAGAAATACGCAGGCAATGGACATTGAACATGGAGTGCATCATTTTAGGCTTTCGTCACATAACATGCATTTTTCTTTCATATATATATTTTGAGAATTAATCGGTATATATTTCATGGTATGGTATGACTCTTCATCTTCAAGAATCAACTTCATCATATATTTTTCCGATTTTTGTATACGAATTTTTTTTAGTTCGATCGCTGATGCATGTCACTTGAATTTACAATTGTGTTATTTTGTGAATTAGATAATTACGAAGATATATTTAGGAACTTGATTCACCGTGAGCAGAGAGATATGGTTCTTTTTTTTTAACTTGGTTTCTAAATTTGCAGACCTTTTGTTGTGCATGCTTTTGATGATTAGAAGCCCGAGAATCTAAACTTAAAAATTATTCTTTTAGTCATTTTTAATTTTTAAATTAGTCACTTCCTTTTCCTCTATAAAATACACGTTTGTCATTTGAGAATGTGTTTTTCTATTGCAACAGTAAATTTTTCTTATTTTGTTATTGCGGCATATATTGCCTTTTTTTCGTTCTTTACCAATTAGATATATTGTTGTTGTTCACACTATTCTCTTTCTTCAATTATGGTACCCCGTGGATTAATTAGAGATAAAGGTAGTGTTAGAAATAAAAGTCATATTTTCATATTCTTTGGCATTCTATCTATGCTAATCTTCTTTTCTTCTGTTAGTTTGGTTAATACCTGTATGTTCTTACATATACAATTATGAATCCAGAATGAGGACGAAAAGTTAAATAAATAAATGAGTAATAATTAAATTATGCAATACTGATCAATTTCAATCTATTGACTATTTTTCTCATGTTCTGAAATGGGAAGTTACGTATTTATAAATATGTGGAGTGATTAAAATCTACGTATATAAATATATAATAAATAAGTTAAGATAATTGAGAATAAAGATAAATTGATTTATGATATAAGTATAATGATTTATAGTGGGTATATTGTTCAAAAATTGGAAAATGCATATTTTATTGGGACATCCAAACAAAGAAATTTACGTGTAAATTAGCGGAACAAAGAAAGTATCATACGAAACTTATATATTTGAAGAGCCCTTGAATTAATACAATTTCATGTTTATTGTATTTCTTATCATACTAAATTAAATATAAATATTAAAATGTAATTTCCCGTGCATTGCACGGGCACAAACTAGTTTTTAGTTAAAGTGACATATGTCGTGAATAAAAGTGTCAATTATTGTGAACAAAAGTCTTATTTTTTTTAAATCCAATTAATTAGGATTTGGTTGCACATGCGGCTGGGCTGAAAAAAGTGCAACCGACCTTATTTTCTTTGTTTAACCTTATGAAGAAAAAATAAATTAACGAAGACGAGGTAATAATCAAGTAATCAAGGATTAGGCCCAAACTTGCAGAAGCCCAATAGGTAGTGATCAAATGTATGAAAGTATAACTATTTTAACATTTAGTGCAACTTTACCAACCATTAAAATTTGAATTATAAAAATTTATTGGATTTTCCAAAACTTTTAAGTTTTAACTGTTCTTTCCTGGTTTCAAGAAGAAAAAAAAAAAAAAAAAAAAAAAAGAACTCTTCTTTCCTCGTGATTCATTATCATGTTTCATTCTTGGATACGTGGTTTGTCATTGAATTGCTTAGTGTTTTTTGTTTTTTTTTTCTCGTTGAAATATACCCTTTTTTGGGGGGATGAGATATTTGATTAAATTAAATACTACTCCTATTTCCGTTCCTTAAATTAATATGAAAATTTTCTTATCGGAACGTTCTCAAATTAGTGTTAATAACAAAAATAGAAAATATTCTCTTAAAACTTTAAAATTATATATGTTTATAAAAAATCAACTTGGTCTCGCGTTCTCTCAATAATTTTATTCCAACAATTTTACTATTTTTTTTCCATAACACTTTATAATTCACTATTATTTTAGTTATGGTGCCCAACCAATTTTAATATCGAGAACGATCGGCCAAATACCAATTGTGCGGTCAATGAACCATTTATTGATGTATCTTGGGATGTGGCGTGACGTTGTTGAGTTAACCCAACTAGAAAGGTTTTATATTATTTTAATTTAAAAGAAGAAGAAGGTTTTATAGTATACTGGAGTAATAATTAACGCTCTATTTTCTTGGGAAGATAATTACTAAGACGTCAATAACGATGCAAGATATATTTTGAATATATTGTTAAGGTGTATTATAGCACATCTACTAAAAAGGATACCGTGAAAGTAAGCCCTTAAAATTTGGGTAATTCTAAACACAACCTCCATTTTACTTCCTACACAGCCCCTAATTTTAAATTTTAAATAAAAATATAGGAAATTGACTATTATATCCTATAACCCCCAATTCATCTTCTCCAATGATCGAATGCGTACTGATCGAATGAGTACTGTAGCCTCCTCCCTCTTGGTTTTTCTTCACGGTGAAAGCGTTGATGAAGCCTGTCAACTCCTACTTCCATGGCCACCGCAAATCATCCAAAAGCAATCTCGTCGACAAGCCGATCGACCACCTAAAATGGGACCCACGAGATATCGAATAGAAAACCGCCGTCATCGATAAAAAATTCTTCTTATAGCGAATATTTTTTTCTCCTACATTCACACTTTTTGATTGGCGATTTCTCATACGCAAAGACATACATTTGATTGGCGAGTTGCAATTTCCAAATGCGAATAATTCTTCAACTTTACTCATATACTTCTTAAACGTTTGGAATGCAATAAGAATTTCGATTCCTATAGACTTTTGAGGCTATGGTCATAGTAATTTTAATTTTTCTTTGAATTGGCTTCTCTCTCTTCAATGGATCATAAGGAAGAAAGAGCAGGGGAATAGAACTGCAGCGGGTATGTGGGGCTGGGAGCTGCAGGGATATAATAGTCCATTTGTTAAATTTTTATTTATTAATTTAAATTGGGGGTTGTGTTTAGAATTACCCTAAAATTTTGGCTTATATTCTATATCAATGTTTTAAAAATCGAACCGGACCGCCCGGTTCGATCGGGAAACAGAACTGTAACCGGTCCGATTCATCCTATATAACCGCTGGTCTGAAGAACCAAAAACCGGGGGCGGTTTTTAATAACCGCCCGGTTCTTTAAAAAAAATTATTCTAACATATATTTTATTATAAAAGCATTTTTCAGCCCATTTAAAATAAGAAAAAAAGAAAAAAAAAAAAAAGAATTATGAGAAACTAAAACCTTATCGTCTTCCGTCTCTCGCTTTCTCGCTCAACCTCCTCCAACACAGCAACCTCCGCCACCGCCACGAACATCCGCCACTTGTTGTGAGAATATAAAAGACAAGAGAGAGAGAGAGAGAGAGAGAAAATCAAGAGATTGGCGTGCCGGCGGCGACCAAAATCGCCGGCGTTGGTGACTGGTAAGGAGAGTGAGGGAGGTGGAGAAGAATCTGCAAGGAGGTGAGAGAGAGAAAGTTCGGCGGAATGAAAATGAATGGGAGAGTGAGGGTTTGATTTGGTGGAGTAGGTAGGCTAATTTCTTGGGTTAGATACTGGACTTGGGCCGAGTTCTCAGTTGGGCCAGGACTATTTCATTAATTAGGCCAAGCAAAGTTATAAAATTATGAGTTTGTATATAAATATACTCCCTCCGTCACTGTCCTGCTTTTTCTAATCAGGCCGTCCCAGATCAATAGTCATGTTTCTAGAAAAGGAAATAATTGGACCAATGAGAAAGCACTAAACCTTAGTGGACCCCTTCTCCCTCTAACAAAACATAATCTCCTAAAATCATGTGCCGAAAAGAAACAGGACAGTTTAAATGGGACAGATGGAGTAATATTTATTTATTAAACAATTCGATTGAACGGTTCGACCACAATTCAACCGGCTGAACCAATCGAACCATGAAGGCCTCACCGGGTCGACCTCCGGTCCGGTTTTTAAAACATTGCTCCGTATATATCTTCTCTCAAAACAAGAGGAAACACATTTTTAAGTTTGAAAACTTCTATAGTTATTTTTATTTATTTATTTATTTTATCCAGAAAGAAAAGTGTATTGATGAAATCAAAGAGATGGGTACAAGAAGTACCAGCCCTCAAACGAGAGCAAATACAGCAAACTCAATTCCAAAAAATACAAATTTTGGTTCGCTCAGACATTGAAACTCATCCTCTCACGTCTCTACGCGCAACGTACCAACTCCAAAAGTGACATTTGATTTTTTCCTCGATTCTTTTGAAATCCCAGACTTTATTGGAGAAAAGCACTGTATTTCTCCACTTCTAAATCACCCAAATTGCACATATTTCTACAGTTATTGTTCAAATATTTCACTGACATTATATTGGCCTTGCAAATATCGTATGACTAATAGAGGTACTTCACAATAATCTTTTTACATTTTATAGCCGGAGGGAATCATGTACAAAATTGATTTTCTAGTTAAAAAAATGAAAAATGATACATGTTATGCATAATTACAATGCACGGTATATACAATTATAATGCACAGTACGTCATAATGCATCATCAATACAATTATAATGTGATAGGATATGGCCTAGCTCCTAGGCCCAAGCATCAAGCCTAATATAATTGGGCCCCAACAGTTAAGCTCGGCCTACGCAGCTCGGCCCAACTCGGAATAAGAGACTTCTTCATCAAGGACAACTCCTACATCGACTACAACTTAAGCTCCAAGAGAGATATAGAAGCTCAGTGTTTATCCATAAAGGAGGAGATCAAGCAAAAAGAGTCCTAATAGGAGAAGACTTTGTATTATAGTCAAACTCCATGTAATTACCTATAAATAGGGGTTTAGAATAGAATGAAAGAGGGGGAACAATCTTGTAATCACTACTCATACAAGCAATAAAGATTCATACTCTTTTTGCTCCGTGGACGTAGATCATTTCCGGTAGATCGAACCACGTAAATCCCTCGTGTTCCATTTACTTTTGTGTTCATTAATTTCTTGTCTACGTGCATTAATTACCTTACGAAAATAAGATCGATCACTGGTGCCGTCTTTGGGAAACAAAAATTTGTGATTTTCAATCAAAAGTTTTCTAGGTAATCTACAGCCATGACATGAAGACCAACGCGATCCCCCCAAAACGCGAAATCGCGATTTATTCAGAGCAGCTTCTGTTGTTCGCCAATTCCGGACTGAAATCACCACCAAATCGGACGAAACCACCCGGAAATATGTTCTACTCGTTGAGAGGATTCCAACGGTAGGTTGCCCTGTCAAAAGCCAATCACCGGTGCGGCAGAAATCGCTTCTGGAAGTTCGAGCTGCTGCATGACTCGCGAAATCGCAATTTGTTCATCTTTTCCGGCGGATTTCTCCGTCATTTCTCAACCAAAACGAGCGATCCACCCATACATCTCTTCGTCTCGGCAAGGAGAACAAAGCCCATGAGTCAATTTCATGATTATTATTCAGATCTGATGGGAAAACGACCGAAACGGCAACAGCGGATCTAAGTCTTAAAACTGAATCCGGTTTTGCATGTTGAAAAATTGAAGCCATAGATAGATTTCAGTCCCATCTCCGACCATGAATCTATTTACCAAGACAAGGGCACCCTCAAGAGGTATCAAAGTCGCGGCCGACATTCTGACTAGTACGAAGCCCACACTCAAGGCAAAGTGCAATGAAAATGATAAGGACGAGGACCAACCTTAGTTCGACGGAGTCATAATAGCCATTACAGGGCTCCCTCAAGGTGCTACGAAGTCCTCTCTCAAAGCTGAGGCCCGAAGTCCTCAAACGGACGAGCCCTCACATAAGAGGTTCAAAAGGGACAAGACCATCACCTTTTCCGATAAGGATCCGGTACCAGCCTCTAGAAAAGATTGCACTGGCGTTAGTAAAACGCTGCAAGGAGGCTGCGACCCTATTTCCAAGCACACCCAAATAGGTCCTCACCGACCTGTCACTTCGGCAAGTGCTAATGAAACACCGAAACCATCTGAGCCCACCTCAAAAAAGCCGAAGCTAAACCTGCAAAAGAACCGCCTAAAGATTGGTGGAAAGTATACGTGAACGGGGCTTCGGGAAATTCGGGAAGCGGGGCAGGCATCATACTCCTCGGTCTAGACGGACAGGAGACAACCTATGCACTTCGGTTCGACTTCCCTACAACAAACAATGAAGTGGAGTACGAAGCTTTAATCGCCGGACTTTGCCTAGCTTAAGGTCTCCAGACACGAGCTGTACAATTTTACAGTCTCTCAAGTCATAGTGAGCCACATGCTAGGAAGTTACGAAGCTAAAGGTGACAGAATGAAAAGGTACCTCCACAAAGCCAAGAGCCGACAACAATACTACTCGTATTTTGAGTTAGTTCGCATCCCGAGGGGGCAGAACAACTGAGCAGATGCACTAAGCAAATTAGCCTTGTCATCCACAAGCCCTCTCATGGAAGAAGTCAAACACCGAAGTATAGACGAAGCCGAGGTTAACCTAGTAACTGATGACGAGCTGAACTGGATGACCCCTCTCTGAAATTACTTGGAAAAAGGCAAACTCCCCAGCGATAAGCTCGAAGCTAGAAAAATCTTGAGCAAGTCTCCAACCTCACCAGCATGTAAAGCCCGTGACCGTTCATGCAACGGGGGATAGACATCGTCGGTCTAATAAACAAAGCTCTCGGCCAATTCCTGTAGGTCCCGATAGGTATTCATTGGTGTATGGGGGGGGGGAGAATACACCAATTCGCCAACAGTTTTGACTTTAAAAACAAAATCGATCTTACTGAGTTGTCAGCTCAGCTTATCAGTGCAGCTCGGTTTATCCAGCTCAGTCAGTAAACTGGTGAGCTTGCTAAACCGAACAGTGTGCGGAAGTTTGGTGGACAGGTTGGCTACCTCTTAGAAAATTCTTTCTTTGGTCTGAATATTTGTGCAGGTTGATTATATCAATGAAGTGCAATGTAATGAAGGTTAGTTGAACATTGTAAGGTCGACTTTTAATAAAAGATAGAGAGAGAGAGATCGAGACAGTCGATTTAGCGTGGTTCGGGAAACGTCCCTACATCCACGTCAGATACCGTCGTATCTGAAATTCCTTACTTCTCTCTTATTTATACTGGCTGAGTACCAGCCTCAACCTTCGTCAATCTTTAGACTTGAGCCGAGCACGAGTTCTGGGTCATGACCCTTACAACCTGTCATACATTCTTACATACAACCTTGCAGCTAAACTAACAGATTCTTCTTTACTTGGATGAATATGTAGTAAGCTTGTGGAGAGTATTCTGTGAGGTTCCAGAATCTGAAATCTTGAAGGTCTCAACACTTGGGAAATGGCTTGGATTCGAGTGTTGAGTTTGGCTTTGAAGCGTAAAGATTTCTGGATAGATTTGGCTTTGAAACTCTGGTTTCCTCTCTCTATTTTTCTCTCTTCCCGTCTATTTTTCCTTTTCTCCACACTTCGATTCTGGGATGGTTTGAAGTATTTATATGACTCCAATTTGAATTAGAGCCGTTGGAGTTACAGAGGTGTCAGAACCGTACTGCTGATTGGACTTCTAGCCGTTGAGGTTTTCTGTACAGCTTGAACCATCGAGGTTGGCAAGGCACAGCTTAGGTCGGACTGGGAAGGTCGACCTTTTGTATCTCAAGCTGTCTTTGTTTTCTGTGGTCTTCAAGCTTGATCTTTGTATTAGAATCTTCACCTTGAGAAGCTGTTGACTAATAGCAGCTTGACTCACGGCAGCTTGACTAAGCATATTGGCTTCAGCAGGTTGGCTTATGCAAGTTCCTCAGCATACAGGTTCCTCAGCATACAGGTTCCTCAGCATTCAGGTTCCACAACATGCAGGTTGGCCTCAGCATGCAGGTTCCTCACAGGAGGTTGGCCTCAGCATGAAGGTTCCTCAGCATGCAGGTTCCTCACAGGAGGTTGGCCTCAGCATGTTGAGCTTCCTAGACCTCGAACTATCTTCAGTCTCTCTGTAACCTTCGTGTGAGATCTTCTGGTATAGTAAGAGCAGGTTACATAGACAGATTACATAATGGAACAGTATGACAGGTTTGAGTAGATTAGGTACAGGTTGCACTTCCAACCTTGACCTTTACATGAGCAACCTGTCCGAGTAAAGCTTGACTGATCCAAACACGGAGACCAGCCTATTCCTATCAATCCTATAACTAAGTCCTATAACTAAGTGTGGTTTCTAATAACATCATCAAAACTAAACTAAACAGGGTTCCCAACAATTCCAGTTTCTCATTGTAGCCATCGACTTTTAGGCTCAAATGGTTGGAAGCCGAACTCTAGGCAAAAATCACAAGCAAGAACGCCCTCAACTTCGTCTGGAAGAACATAGTATGCCGCTTTGGCATACCCCATATCCTCGTCTCGGACAATGGGACGCAGTTCATAGACAACGTTTAGAGAATGGTGTGAACATATTCAGCAAAAGTTCACCTCGGTAGCCTATCCCAGCAACGGTCAGACAGAAGTACAACCGATGATCATCAAGGGACTCAAAGCTCGCTTCGATAAAGCCAAAGGAGATTGAGTAGTGAACTTACCCCAAGTTATATGGTCATACCACACAACTCCCCGGACCTCAAACGGTAAAAATCCGAAGTAGTGATCCCAGTAGAGATCGGCCTGCCGAACCCTCGCACTATCAATTTCTCAGCAGATAATGAAGAGAATCTCCGAACTGGCCTAGATCTGGTGGAAGAAAAGCGAGAGTTCGCCTACATAAGGGAAGCAAAGTACAAGCAATAAGTAACTCGGTATTACAACCAGAGATTTAAGTACCAACAATTCCAAGTAGGCGACCTCGTTCTTTGAAATAATGAAGTCAGCAAGGCTCGGCAAGCTAGAAGCCACATGGGAAGGACCTCACCGAGTTGAAGAAGTCCTCGGCAAAGGGTCATACAAGCTTGCCCACTTATCCGGTAAGCAAATACCCCGTGCATGGCACATTACTCATTTAAAGAGATACTTTGCATAAGTGGTCGAGAGTAAGGTCCAAGTTCATATAGTTCATTTAGGTCATTTAGGTGGTCTTTTTAGGGTCTTTCATACATCATCTTGCACATCTTTCTTCTACTTATGCATATTATCTCGCCCTTATAATTAAAAACCCTGACAATGGTAAGTTAATATCCTTTCAAGGATAAAAATAACCTCCAATTATGGAGTAATACCTAAACGCGCGTAAGGGGACCACCCCTATTGATAAATTCGACAAATAAGGAACTTTGAGCTTACCTTAGTTAAAAACAAGGATAAACTACCTTTGTTTAAAATGAGGAGGCACTACCTTCGTTAAAAGCAAGGATGAATTACCTTTATTTAAAACGAAGACGAGCCTAAACCTTGTCTTATGATGAGATCATGCTATCTAAAGCCAAAACTTCGTCTTATGACGAAGTGAGCTACTTAAAGCCGAAACTTCATCTCAGAACGAAGTGAGCTACTTAAAGCCTAAACTTCGTCTTGTGAGAAGTGAGCTAATTAAAGCCAAAACTTCATCTTATGATGAAGTGAGCTACTTAAAGCCGAAACTTCGTCTCAGGACGAAATGAGCCACTTAAAACCTCGTCCTACGACGAGGTAGAGATATCTAAAGCCAAAACCTTGTCTTATGATGAGGTAGAGCTATTTAAAGCCTAAACCTCGTCTCATGATGAGGTCGCGCTACCTAAAGCCTAACTTCATCGAATTTATTTTTTGACGGGGCAAGGAAACTTTTTTACCTCGTCTTTTGACGGGACGAGCCGAACTTGACTTCGTCAAATTTATTTTTCGACGGGGCAACTTACTTTTCTTCGACCTTGTCTTAACGAGGAGGTACACGATTGACTTCGTCGAATTTATTTTTTGACGGGCAACTTACTTTTCTTCGACCTCGTCTTAACGAGGGTAGATTGACTTCGTCAAATTTATTTTTCGACAGGGCAACGTACTTTTCTTCGACCTCGTCTTAACGAGGCAGTACACGATTGACTTCATCAAATTAATTTTTCAACGGGACAACGTACTTATCTTCGATCTCTTCTTAACGAGGCGGTACACGATTGTCTTCGTCGAATTTATTTTTTGACAGGGCAACGTACTTTTCTTCGACCTCATCTTAACGAGGCGGTACACGATTGACTTCGTCAAATTTTATTTTTTGACGGGGCAATGTATTTTTCTTCGACCTCGTCTTAAAGAGGCGGTACACGATTGACTTCGTCGAATTTATTTTTCGACGGAGCAACGTACTTTTCTTTGACCTTGTCTTAACGAGGCGGTACATGATTGACTTCGTCAAATTTATTTTTTGACCGGGCAACGTACTTTTCTTTGACCTCGTCTTAGCGAGGTGGTAAACGATTAACTTCGTCGAATTTATTTTTCGACGGGGCAAGGCATTTCTTTTTTACCTCGTCTTTTGACGGGACGAGCCGAACTCGACTTCGTTGAATTTATTTTTCGATGGGGCAACGTACTTTATACTACACTCCTACCTCAACTATTTCCCCTAAATCACACCCTCGCTTCTACATCTTTTTGGGGGGATGTGATAGGATATGGCCTAGCTCCTAGGCCCAAGCATCAAGCCTAATATAATTGGGCCCCGACAGTTAAGCTCGGCCTACGCAGCTCGGCCCAACTCGGAATAAGAGACTTCTTTATCAAGGCAACTCCTACATCGACTACAACTTAAGCTCCAAGAGAGATATAGAAGCTCGGTGTTTATCCATAAAGGAGAAGATCAAGCCAAAAGAGTCCTAATAGGAGAAGACTTTGTATTATAGTCAAACTCCATGTAATTGCCTATAAATATGGGTTTAGAATAGAATGAGAGAGGGGGAACAATCTTGTAATCACTACTCATACAAGCAATAAAGATTCATACTCTTTTTGCTCCGTGGACGTAGATCTATTCCGGTAGATCGAACCACGTAAATCCCTCGTGTTCCATTTACTTTCGTGTTCATTAATTCCTTGTCTACGTGCATTTATTACCTTACGAAAATAAGATCGATTATAATGCATCAACCATCATAATGTATTCTCAGTGTAATTATAATGCACTGATTAATATATACCGTAAATCAAATAGAGATCAACAATTTAGATAATTGTTAATTTCTTATAGAAAATCTATTTTTTATTTGATTTCTAACCCGTACATATGGGTGTTTAGTTGGGGAGAGTGAGAGAGCGTATAATAATATTTCTTTTACCTTAACATGATGAAGGTTTAACGAATAACTATAAGCATCAATTCTTCATACAACATTGAGTTAATTGTGGAGATCAAAATCACAACTTTTATACATGATTTTAATTTTGGATTTTTTTTTTACGAAAATGAATTTTATTACTCCATAAAACACCTTCCCTATCTATACATCAACCACCTTCCCTATCTACTCTATCGAATGAACTTTCCAATTTTCCTATCTCTCCTCCCACACCAAGCAATTATCTCATTACATTGTCTCACAAAGCTACTGCACTCACACTTCCTTGCATTCGTCTCGCATTTCGCTCCATCCACTAGTGGTAGACCATAATAGTTACTACACACCTATATAACCGTTGATGTCCACTATTGGTTGTGCACTTAAATATTAGCCTCACTCTCTCCTGGCTCCATCCAACAACATCTTCTTGGATCCCACACCACCTAGTGACTTCTCTCCAAACTCCTACCAACAGCTCACATTCAAAAAATAAGTGTTCTAAAGTTTCTATCTCATGCTAGCACAAACAGCAAGTCTGATCTACTTGCACTCCTATGTGTTGCAAATAACTGCACGTAGCAAGCTGGCCATGCATGAGAAGCCACATAACATATATGTAGTTTAGTGGAGCAAAGTTCTGGCACAATAATCTAGCCCAGTTCACCTTCTCCATCTCCCCAACAAAAGCTTTATACAACTTCTGTACTGAGAATGATCGATCTTATTTTCGCAAGATAGTTAATGCACGAAAACTGGGATTTAATGAATACGAAAAGAGGACACAAAGGATTTACGTGGTTCGATCTATCGGAATAGATCTACGTCCACGGAGCGAAAGAGAGTATGAGTATTATTGTTGATATGCGTATAGTTTTTACAAAGATTGTTCTTCCCCTTTCAACCTATTCTAAACCCCTATTTATAAGTGTTTACATATGGAATTCCACTAGGATTATAAGTATTTTCCTATTAGGACTCTTTGGCTTGATCTCCTCCTTTATTGGATAAACACCGAGCTTCCATATCTCTTGTGGAGCTTGAATTGTAGTCGATGTAGGAGTTGCCTTGGTGTAGAGGTTCCTTTGAGGTGGACCGAAGTGGACTCGGCCTAGGTAGGCTGTTTGGGCCGAGCCAAGTAAGGCTCTTAAGTGGGCCGAGCTGCAATAGGCTGAGCTTGACAGTCGGAGCCCAATTATATTGGGCTCGATGCTTGGGCCTAGTAGCTAGGCCATATCCTATCACATCCCCCCCAAAAAGATATGGAAGTGAGGGTGTGATCTGGGTAGAAAGGTGAAGCATGAGTAGTGATAGTTACATTGCCTCTTCGGAAACAAGAGTTCGATGAAGTCGGAATGTGTAGCGCCTCGTTAGGACGAGGTCGAACCGAAATTTACATTGCCACTTCGGAAATAAGATTTCGACGAAGTCGGAATGTGTAGCGCCTCGTTAGGACGAGGTCGAACAGAAATTTACATTGCCACTTCGGAAATAAGATTTCAACGAAGTCGGAATGTGTACCGCCTCGTTAAGATGAGGTCGAACAAAAATTTGCATTGCCACTTCGGAAATAAGATTTTGACGAAGTCGGAATGTGTACCGCCTCGTTAAGACGAGGTCGAACAAATATTCACATTGCCACTTCAAAAATAAGATTTCGACGAAGTCGGAATGTGTACCGCCTCGTTAAGATGAGGTCGAACAAAAATTTACTTTGCCACTTTGGAAATAAGATTTCAACGAAATCGGAATGTGTACCGCCTCGTTAAGACGAGGTCGAACAAAAATTTACATTGCCACTTCGGAAATAAGATTTCGACGAAATCGGAATGTGTACCGCCTCGTTAAGACGAGGTCGAACAAAAATTCACATTGCCACTTCTGAAATAAGATTTCGACGAAGTCGGAATGTGTAGCGCCTCGTTAGGACGAGGTCGAACAGAAATTTACATTGCCACTTCGGAAATAAGATTTCAACGAAGTCAGAATGTGTACCGCCTCGTTAAGACGAGGTCAAACAAACATTTACATTGCCACTTCGGAAATAAGATTTCGATGAAGTTACAATGTGTACCGCCTCGTTAAGACGAGGTCGAACAAAAATTCACATTGCCACTTCGGAAATAAGATTTCAACGAAGTCGGAATGTGTACCGCCTCGTTAAGATGAGGTCGAACAAATATTCACATTGCCACTTCAAAATAAGATTTCGACGAAGTCGGAATGTGTACCGCCTCGTTAAGATGAAGTCGAACAAAAATTACTTTGCCACTTTGGAAATAAGATTTCAACGAAGTCGGAATGTGTACCGCCTCGTTAAGACGAGGTCGAACAAAAATTTACATTGCCACTTCGGAAATAAGATTTCGACGAAATCGGGATGTGTACCGCCTCGTTAATACGAGGTCGAACAAAATTCACATTGCCACTTCTGAAATAAGATTTCGACGAAGTCGGAATGTGTAACGCCTCGTTAGGACGAGGTCGAACAGAAATTTACATTGCCACTTCGAAAATAAGATTTCAACGAAGTCAGAATGTGTACCGCCTCGTTAAGACAAGGTCGAACAAAAATTTACATTGCCACTTTGAAATAAGATTTCGACGAAGTTAGAATGTGTACCGCCTCGTTAAGACGAGGTCAAACAAAAATTCACATTGCCACTTCGGAAATAAGATTTCGACGAAGTCGGAATGTGTACCGCCTCGTTAAGATGAGGTCGAACAAAAATTTACATTGCCACTTCGGAAATAAGATTTCGACGAAGTCGGAATGTGTACCGCCTCGTTAAGACGAGGTCGAACAAAAATTTACATTGCCACTTCGGAAATAAGATTTCGACGAAATCAGAATGTGTACCGCCTTGTTAAGACGAGGTCAAACAAAATTCACATTGCCACTTCTGAAATAAGATTTCGACAAAGTCGGAATGTGTACCGCCTCATTAAGATGAGGTCGAACAAAATTCACATTGCCACTTCGGAAATAAGATTTCGACGAAGTCGGAATGTGTACCGCCTCGTTAAGACGAGGTCGAACAGAAATTCAAATTGCCACTTCTGAAATAAGATTTCGACGAAGTCGGAATGTGTAGGCCTCGTTAGGACAAGGTCGAACAGAAATTTACATTGCCACTTCGGAAATAAGATTTTAATGAAGTCGGAATGTGTACCGCCTCGTTAAGACGAGGTCGAACAAAAATTTACATTGCCACTTCGGAAATAAGATTTCAACGAAGTCAGAATGTGTACCGCCTCGTTAAGACGAGGTCGAACAAAAATTTACATTGCCACTTCGGAAATAAGATTTCGACGAAGTTAGAATGTGTACCGCCTCGTTAAGACGAGGTCGAACAAAAATTCACATTGCCACTTCGGAAATAAGATTTCGACGAAGTCAGAATGTGTACCGCCTCGTTAAGACGAGGTCGAACAAAAATTTACATTGCCATTCGGAAATAAGATTTCGACGAAGTCGGAATGTGTACCGCCTCGTTAAGACGAGGTCGAACAAAAATTCACATTGCCACTTCGGAAATAAGATTTCGACGAAGTCGGAATGTGTACCGCCTCGTTAAGACGAGGTCGAACAGAAATTCACATTGCCACTTCGGAAATAAGATTTCGACGAAGTCGGAATGTGTAGCGCCTCGTTAGGACGAGGTCGAACAGAAATTTACATTGCCACTTCGGAAATAAGATTTCAATGAAGTCGGAATGTGTACCGCCTCGTTAAGACGAGGTCGAACAAAAATTTACATTGCCACTTCGGAAATAAGATTTCGACGAAGTCGGAATGTGTAGCGGCTCATTTGGACGAGGTCGAACAGAAATTTACATTGCCACTTCGGAAATAAGATTTCAACGAAGTCAGAATGTGTACCGCCTCGTTAAGACGAGGTCGAACAAAAATTTACATTGCCACTTCGGAAATAAGATTTCGACGAAGTTGGAATGTGTACCGCCTCGTTAAGACGAGGTCGAACAAAAATTCACATTACCACTTCGGAAATAAGATTTCGACGAAGTCGGAATGTGTACCGCCTCGTTAAGACAAGGTTGAACAAAAATTCACATTGCCACTTCGGAAATAAGATTTCGACGAAGTCGGAATATGTACCGCCTCGTTAAGACGAGGTCGAACAAAAATTTACATTGCCACTTCGGAAATAAGATTTTAACGAAGTTGGAATGTGTACCGCCTCGTTAAGACGAGGTCGAACAAAAATTCACCTCGTTAAGACGAGGTCGAACAAAATTCACATTGCCACTGCTGTAGGAAGTGATGACTAGCTCCGTCGATGAGAATTTACCGAGGTAGTATCGCACTTACAGCTGGACTTCAGCATAACGTTAATATGTGTTTATATAGGGTGTCGAGGACATGGTGGCGAGGCTGAGCGACCTTATTTTGGAGTTGAGTGGTTTCCTGATCGCTGGGGTCGACCGCTTCAATAAGGTGGTCCGATTTCAGCACGACTTGGAGAACAAGAAGGGCGGCCTCGTCAACCAATTGGCATTAGCCGAAGCTAGAGTGTCGGTGGAACGGGCTGCAGTTGAGTCGGCGAGGGACGCTGCTGAGGTAGCGAAGAGAGAGGCGGCCCGTGGGAAGTCCGAGGTGGACGCGGTGAAGCGATAGGAGGCCGAGGTGGTGGCCAGGCAGGGGTCGTTGCTGCGGTCATATACGGAGAGGTTTTTCCGCACCGAAAGATTGTTGGAGCTGGCCGGGCAGGTCGCTGCGATCCTGTGGTGGATAACTTAGCCTCGGCATCTACTGTGTTGACTGCCGAGGTGGTGGAGTGATGTTCAGTTGATAGGGATAAGGAGTTGGAAGGGCTGGTTGCCGACCTCAGCCGCAATGTCGAGCCTAGGGCTGAGAATGCTGGCCAAGGCGGAGAGGAGGCCGAGGAAGAAGGCGATGCCGACGACGACGAGGCCCCATGTCAGAATGAGTAGAATGCTGAAGTGGTCTTTCCTCCACAATTTTCGATGCCTCCCCTTACATTGCACAAATCAATAACTTATTGCGGGCAATTGAAGCTAAGAATTGAAGCTCTTCGGTGGAAAGACCAAGCTAACCATACCCAGGACGAAGCCGACATTATACTTAAAGCCGCTCAAATCTGGAATGATCAGCTCGAAGCTCGGCTTCTGGAGCTGGGAGATAAGAATGAGGCTTTGAAAGAAGAAGCTGATAAGATCACCGAGGAACACGCTGAATATGAGGCTATCGTCTGCCTAAACGGGGGGAAAACCATTTCGAAGTCGATGCAAGGGTAACAGAAGTCACTGGCCGTGTATGATTATCAACAAAGATACGGGGTGGACTCCTGGCAGCTCCGAGATCAGGTGGCCGAGCTGAAGCGAGTGGCCGGTATGTAGGATGTGATCTTAGCTCGGCGCCCGAAGTTGGCTGCTCGACTTGCCGGAGACGAAGCATCTACGAGCTCATCTACTGCTGGCGGTCCAAGTTCGTCAACTTTTGCCGGTCCATCGAGTTTGAGGTTAGCTCCTCATTCAAAGGAGTTCTATGACCATAAATTGGCTGTTCAACGAGGCTGAGGCCAAGGTTGGAGTTTCCAATTGAGGACGCGGTATAGGTCGAAGCGCAGCTGAAGGACGAGGACGAGGAAGATTTAGTATAGATGATGTTTTAAACTTCAATGTTGAGAGCGATGTTGTCACGACTTCGGTAGAGATAAAGTTTAGGCTTTGAATAGCACGACTTCGGCAGAGACGAAGTTTAGGTTTTGAATAGCACGACTTCGGCAGAGATGAAGTTTAATCTTTGAATAGCACGACCTCGTCTTCAGATGAGGTTTAGGCTTTAAATAGTACGACTTCGGCAGAGACGAAGTTTAGGCTTTCAATAGCACGACCTCGTCTTCAAACGAGGTTTAGGCTCTAAATAGCACGACTTCGGCAGAGACGAAGTTTAGGCTTTGAATAGCACGACCTCGTCTTCAGACGAGGTTTAGGCTTTGAATAGCACGACTTCGGCAGAGATGAAGTTTAGGCTTTGAATAGCACGACTTCGGCAGAGACGAAGTTTAGGCTTTGAATAGCACGACCTCATCTTCAGATGAGGTTTAGGCTCTTCTCCGTTTTAAACAAAGGCCGTATCTTTGTTTTTATCCGAGGTGTGCCTCCTTATTTTAAACCAAAGTAGCTCTCCTCGCTTGTAACAAAGGTGATGCCTTCGTTTTTACCAGAGGTAGTTCGTACCTTTATTTGTAACAAGGATAGGCAATATGCACGTTTTATTTTTTTACTCCTATTATGGAGTTTATTAAGTACCCTCGTCAGGGTTTTACTAGCTCACTTCGTCTTTTGACAAAGTTTGGCTTTAAATAGCTCACTTCGGAAATTGGATTTCGACGAAGTTTGGCTTTAAATAGCTCACTTCGGAAATTGGATTTCGACGAAGTTTGGCTTTAAATAGCTCACTTCGGAAATTGGATTTCGACGAAGTTTGGCTTTAAATAGCTCACTTCGGAAATTGGATTTCGACGAAGTTTGGCTTTAAATCGGAATACTGAGCATAAGCGGGAGAGAGAGAGACATGCAAGATATGATATGCAAGGACTTGAACAAACAATGAAGGAAAAATAAAGTTTTATTGATAATAAAAAAAACTAAAACACTATGCCTACGACCTTATATGAATTAAACTCGACCATCACTCTCCTCCACTTATACAAAGTATTTCTTTAAATGAGTAATGTGCCATGTGCGGGGTAAGGGCTCACCGGATAAGTGGGCGAGTTTGTACGACCCTTTGCCGAGGACTTCTTCAACTCGGTACGGTCCTTCCCATGTGGCTTCAAGCTTCCCGAGCCTTTCCGCTTTACTGACCTCGTTATTCCGAAGTACGAGGTCGCCTACTTGAAATTGTTGGTACTTCACTCTTTGGTTGTAGTACCGAGCTACTTGTTGCTTGTACTTGGCTTCTCTTATGTAGGCGAGCTCTCGTTTCTCTTCCAATAGATCCAGTTCGGTTCGGAGGTCTTCCTCATTGACGTCGGATGCGAAGTTAAGAGTGCGCGGGCTCGGCAGGCCGATCTCTACCGGGATCACTGCTTCGGTTCCATACACCAAGCTATAAGGTGTTTCACCGTTCGAGGTCCGGGGAGTGGTTCGGTATGACCATAGGACTTGGGTAAATTCGCTGCCCAATCTCTTTGGCTTTGTCGAGGCGGGTTTTGAGTCCCTTGACGATCGTTCTGTTCGTAACTTCGGTTTGGCCGTTCGCTTGAGGATGGGCTACCGAAGTGAACTTTTGGTGAATGTGAAGCCCTTCACACCATTCTCTGAATGTCCGATCGGTGAATTGCATTCCATTATCTGAAACGAGGATGCAAGGTACACCGAAGCGGCAAACCACATTTTTCCATACGAAGTTGAGGGCGTTTTTGCTTGTAATCTTTGCCAAGGGTTCGGCTTCGACCCACTTAGTGAAGTAGTCGATTGCTATGATGAGGAACTGGAGTTGTCCAGGAGCTTTATCAAACTGGTCCGACGATGTCAATTCCCCATTGCACGAACAGCCACGGGCTTTGCATGCTTATGAGGTCGGTTTGAGGCAATCTCGGCACCGTCCCATGGATTTGACATTTTTGGCACTTTTTGACCAATTCAACTGCGTCTTGGAACATTGTAGGCTAGTAGTAGCCCCAACGCATGACCTTTTTTGATAGTGCTCGAGCTCCGATATGGCTCCCACATGACCCTTCATGAACTTCGTGTAACGCATAGTTTGCTTGGTTCGGCCCGACACATCTTAGGAGAGGTTGAAGGTATGACTTTCTATACAGAATTCCTTCCTGTAAAACGTACTTCGGTGATTTGCTTAAGATCTTTCTTGCCTCGAGTTTGTCGCTGGGTAGCTCGCTCTTCTCCAAATAATTCTGAAGAGGAGTCATCCAGTTCGGCGTATCATCATCAATTATGAGGCCGACCTCGGCTTCTTCTATACTTCGGTGTTTGACTTCTTCCACAGGAGAACTTGTTGACGAGGACGCTAATTTGCTTAAAGCATTAGCTCGAGTATTTGCTCCTCTTGGGATTCGTACTAGCTCGAAGTAGGTGAAGCTTTCTTGCAGACTTTTAGCTTTTTGAAGACACTTCTTCATTATGTCGCCCTTTGCCTCGTATATGCCGAGCATATGGCTGACTACGACTTGGGAGTCACAGTATACTTGTACAACTCGTATTTGGAGACTTTGAGCGAGGCGAAGTCCTGCAATTAAGGCTTCGTACTCCACTTCATTGTTTGTGGTAGGAAGTCGAAGCGAAGTGCATAGGTCATCTCCTGCTCGTCTGGACTGAGAAGTATGATGCCCGCAACCACTTCCAGATTTTCCGGAGGCCCCGTCAACGTACACCTTCCAACAGTGTTTGGGCGGTTGACTTGTGGGTTCGGCTCCAACAATATCCAAAGCGGTATCGGGTGGCTTCGGTGCTTCTGTAAACTTAGATTCCACAAGGAAGTCAGCTAAGGCCTGGCCTTTGATAGCACTGCGTGGACAGTAGCTGATGTCGTGTTCCCCCAGCTCGACTGCCCATTTTGCAATTCTGCCCGAAGCTTCAGGCTTCAATAGCACTTGCCGAAGTGGGAGGTCGGTGAGGACCTGTATCGGATGGGCCTAGAAATAAGGTCGTAGCCTCCTCGCAGCGTTTACTAACGCTAGTGCAATCTTTTCCAGTGGCTGATACCTCGTCTCTGGCCCTTTGAGTGCTCGGCTGATGAAGTAGACCGGAAGTTGCCGACGTTTTTCTTCACGTACTAGGACTGCACTTATAGTTTCATCTGAAGCCGCGAGGTATAGGTATATAGTTTCACCTTCGTGCGGGACCGACAAGGTTGGAAGCTTGGAGAGGTACTTTTTCAGGTCAGCGAACGCTGATTTGTGTTCCTCTTCCCATTTAAAAACTGGGTTCTTCTTCAGAATTTTGAAGAACGAGAGTTGCTTCTCTGCCGCTTTCGAAAGGAACCGACTTAGGGCAGCTAGGCAGCCCGTCAGTTTGTGCACGTCGTGAATCTTTTCCGGAACCTTCATCTCTTGAACTACTTGGACCTTGGACGGGTTAGCCTTTAACCCTTCTTGAGAAACCCAGCATCCTAAAAATTTTCCGGATCGGACCATAAAGGTGCACTTTTCAGGATTCAGCTTCAGGTTGGCTTTCCGAAGAAGGTCGAGGACGATCTTGAGATCGTCAGCGCAGGTGGCTGGCTCTTTGCTTTTGACGAAAATGTCGTCCACGTATAGTTCCACATTTTTGCCGATGTGGGGCTCAAATATCTTGTCCACCATTCTTTGATAAGTGGCTCCAGCATTCTTTAGTCCGAAGGGCATTTTTTTATACGCGAAGATACCGAAGTCAGTGATGAAAGCTGTCTTTGGTGCATCTTCGTCACTCATCAAGACTTGATGATATCCCTTATACAGATCTAAGAAGCTGAAAACCTTATGGCCGACCAGAGCCTCGACTCTCTTGTCGATGTTAGGGAGGGGATAACAGTCTTTGGGGCAGTGTTTATTTAGATCGGTGTAGTTAATACACATTCGCCAACCTCCTCCTTGTTTCTTCACCATCACCGGGTTAGCAATCCACGTCGGATACTTGACCTCGAAGAGTATTCGTGCCTCTAACAGTTGGTGCACTTCGTCATGTATGACTTGGTTCCGGTCTGCTGCGAATACTCGCTGCTTTTGCCGGACTGGCTTTACTCCGGGGTCAATATTCAGGTGATAACATCTGGTGCAACTCCGGTCATGTCAAGCGGTGACCAAGCGAAGACATCTTTATATTCCCGAAGTAGTTGGACGATTTGCTTGCGAAGTTCGGTCCCTCCAGCGAAGCCAACTTTGACGACCTTAGTCGTGTCGTTTTCGTATAGTGCAACGGCTCCCACTGGCTCATAGAATGCAAAATTGTCTTCCAACACTTCGGGTTTCTGTAATTGCTATGCTTGCGGATGCTGAGGTGTTCCAACACCTCGTAGGGCGATCTGCATGCACTCCTTCGCTCTTTTTTGGTCGCCGCGAACTACAATTACCCCGTTTTTCGATGGAATTTTGATCGTTAGGTGGTACACCGAGCATATTGCCTTCATTGCGACCAATCAATCTCTTCCTAGGATAATATTATAGGGAGAGTTTGCTTTAACGATAAAAAAGCTGACCATCTTAGTGGACGACAATTGGTGCTTCCCCACTGTCACTGGTAATTGGATTATTCCTTCGGTTTGCGTCTCTTGTTGGACGAAGCTTTTCAGGGGAATTGGTGCTGGTACTAAACGAGCTTCTTCGACCCCGAGCTTCTCGAAGCAATCCTTAAAGAGCACACTTACTGAGGCTCCACTGTCAATGAAGATTCGTTGGACGAGCTTATTAGCCACCACTGCCTCGATTACAATGGCATCTTGGTGAGGTATCATTGGTGGCACTGGATCCTTCTCTGAGAAAGTAATGACCTCGTCTTTTTTAAACCTTTTTTGTAAAGGTTCATCAGTAGGGGGACTTCTGGCCTCGGCCTTGAGTGATGACTTTGTTGCTCCTTGTGGGAGTCCTGTAATAGCGGTAATGATTCCGTCGATCTGGGGTTGATCTTCGTCTCCCTCCTCATCATCAGGCCTGGGCTTTTTGTCGACGTGGGGGGTGCAATTGTTCCCTCCTCGGTTTCTGCGCTTTCCCCTACCCTGAGGTCGGACATCATGTTGGCCGCGACTTTGGTACTTTCTAAATGTACCGTCGCGCACCATGTGCTCGATATCCGCAGCTAGCTCCCTGCAGTCCTCCGTGTCGTGGCCGTAATCCTCATGGAATCGGCAGTATTTGTCCTTAGATCGGCGTTTCGACCCACCTTGTGACATGGGTTGAGGTCTCCTAAACAGGTTGGTATGAAGTTCATAAATCTCTGTCCTCGGCTTCGTTAGTGGTGTAAGCTGGGTCTTCTCTGGATTTTGCTGAGGCCCAAGTCGTGATTCAAGGGGGCCTCGCTGCAGTCTATCTAAGGCACTTCGGCAGCTTTGACTTCGGTCATTGCGCTCTTCTTTCCTCCAATCAGCCTGTTCGGGCTTATCAGCCTCGCGCTTTTTCCTGTCTGCTTCATCGGCACGCGCAAACCGATCTGCTATACTCCACAATTACCTCGAGGTCCGAGGCTCTTCCCTGACGATCTCTTTATAGAGTGCGCCGGAATGGATAGCATTCTGAAAGGCGGAGATGAGGACCTCGTCGGTCAAGCGATCGACCTTTAGGCTTTCCTCATTAAACCTGGTCATAAAGTCGCTTATCGACTCTCCTCGTTTCTGCCTTATGGAGAGAAGTTGAGCCGGGGTAGTTTTCGCCTCAGCTTTCTGGAAAAATCTGCGTTCGAAAGCTTCAAGTAGATCTGCGTATGATCCGATACTGCATGGGGGCAGGCTATCGAACCAACTACGAGCATTATCGACAAGCAGTTCTGGGAATACCTTACACATGTAGGTATCCTCGCTGAGACCTTGATTCATCATATTGTATTGATATTGGGACAGAAAATTCCTCAGATCACATGAGCCGTTGTAAGGCTTAATCGGAGGTACTCGATACTTCTCCGGGAGAGGAGTGTAGAGTATCCTGTTGGTGAAGGAGTAGAGATCTTGCTGTAGACAGTAAATTGCCCTCCTAGGTGATCGTCGTCACGCCGAGGTGAAACAGTGTGACGACGAGGTGGAGTAATGTTACGCCGAGGTGAAGCAGTGTGACGACGAGGTGGAGTAATGCTACGCCGAGGTGAAGCAGTGTGACGACGAGGTGGAGTAATGTTACGCCGAGGTGAAGCAGTGTGACGACGAGGTAAAGTAATTTTACGCCGAGGTAAAGGTCTATAGTTTCCTCGGCGTTTGTCATCGAACCTCCTCTGACGAGGTGCCGCGTCTTGTGCGCCTACAATTTGGATGCTTTGAGAGTCGTGTTGCTGACGGGAACGGGATGTGGCTTCACGTTCTCCATGCCGGTTTCCAGCTCTTTGTTGGTTGACGAACTGGAGGAATTCTGAGCCTTTTATATGCGAGGAAACTCTTCACTGCATCTTCAAGTTCATGTGGCTGGAGCTTTGGGACCTCCTCTCCGTCACGACCACTGCTGTGACCTTCTTGGCTGGGGTGGATCGGTCTACCGAACTGATCCACCGGGATATCTCCGATATGACCGTCTGGAGTCAGCGTACACTCCTTCCCGGGGCATCTTTGATTAGAGCTGGGTGGATGGCTGGAGGCTTCGGTTGATTCATGAGTGGTTTGCTGGGCATTTTTCTGCTGGGCGTCCTTTTCCTTAGCAGCGGCGGCGGCGGCGTCGGCAGCAGACTTATTAGCGGCAAGCAGTAGATCGTGTTGATTTCCCGGCCATCGTGATTGTCGCAAACTTGCAAAATTTGATCAAGATTCACTAGATTTTCGATTCCCACAGACGGCGCCAGTGATCGATCTTATTTTCGCAAGATAGTTAATGCACGAAAACTGGGATTTAATGAATACGAAAAGAGGACACAAAGGATTTACGTGGTTCGATCTATCGGAATAGATCTACGTCCACGGAGCGAAAGAGAGTATGAGTATTATTGCTGATATGCGTATAGTTTTTACAAAGATTGTTCTTCCCCCTTTCAACCTATTCTAAACCCCTATTTATAAGTGTTTACATATGGAATTCCACTAGGATTATAAGTATTTTCCTATTAGGACTCTTTGGCTTGATCTCCTCCTTTATTGGATAAACACCGAGCTTCCATATCTCTTATGGAGCTTGAATTGTAGTCGATGTAGGAGTTGCCTTGGTGTAGAGGTTCCTTTGAGGTGGACCGAAGTGGACTCGGCCTAGGTAGGCTTTTTGGGCCGAGCCAAGTAAGGCTCTTAAGTGGCGAGCTGCATAGCGAGCTTGACAGTCGGAGCCCAATTATATTGGGCTCGATGCTTGGGCCTAGTAGCTAGGCCATATCCTATCAGAGAACTATGTCTGCTCCAACCACTCTCACCCATACTGAAGCTTCTTTAAATGCTCCCTAACTCCAATAATTTTCATAATGATCCATGAACTTTGCACAGGTACTTTCATTTCATACACATCCTGGCTCTTGATATAATATCCACGCACCCACTTCACCCAGATTTTAATCCTTTTTCTGAGCCAAATTCCACAACATCTTACAGATAGCAGTGATTAACACGTATTTTATGTGTATGTTGAGTGTATTTGGATATATTTGAAGCTTGATTTGTATGTTTTAATGTTGGAAATACTAGGGTTTCTTAACTCTTAGTATACTTTAGACTTTTCTCATTTTTCTCGGTTTTCGATCTATTTTTTGTAAAAATCGGAAAGAGTATTCATGTGGATAAGGTTTGAAGATTAGAAACAAGGAAGAATCGAGCTTAATTAGGGTGAAACCTAGGTTTGAAATGTGGAATTTACATATATAGAGTTAGGGTTTCACTAGTTTGAATTCAGTTATGTTTTCCTCATTCTCTCAAGTCTCTTTATGCATTTTTCAGGACCAATGGAGAACTCATTTGGGCAATTTGATCATTCTATGTCGAAGAGGAATTCGTTAGGAGTCCATAGCAAAAAGCGGATCGAGAATCGGAGTTCAGATGAGGGAGAACGAGCGAAAATGGTGAAGTTGCGCAAAAGGACCGGACCGGTGGCGACCCGGACGGCGACCGGCTGGACTACCGGCCAGGGCGCCGTCGCCCCTTTCTTTTACTATCTTGACCGAGTTAGTCGTCGAACTCGGTCCAACTCGACCCAAAACTCACCTATTATGTATTTAAACCCCAAAATCTTCCTATTTTGTGGAGCTTTTACATATTTTAACATTCTTAGAACCCTAGAAACATTTTCCTCTTTCCTTTTTAGTATTTTGAAGATTGTTGAAGATTTATGTTGAAGATTTGAAAATCCTTCCACCATTCTCTTCCTTATTGAATTCTCTATCTTTTGATCATGATTTCTTCTATTTTCTATGGTTTAATTCCTTCAATTATGTCTAGCTACATTTCCTTTGGTTCCAATATATGAAGATATGATCTAGATCACTAGATTTTTGGGTGTTGTTGTTGGATTTACCTTCTAATTCATATGTCTTGTGATTTGGGACTTGATTTTATTGCATGATTGATTGACCATCATTGAGTGCATACAAGGTGTTTGGTTAAATGCTTAGGAGGCTTTAGTTCATAACACTTGGAATCAAATCACACCATATTAGTAATTCTTGCTAGTAGGAGCTTCTAGATAATTAATTGAGCTATTTGGAGTTAATTTATGCATCTTGAGACCTAGCGGAGATAGATGTCATAGGTTAATCCACTAATATTGATTGCTTCGAGAGAAGAATTGATGTTTACTATATATAGAACTCTCATATGAATTAGATTAAAATGGCTAATCCTAACAAATCCTAAAACCTGGGCCTCTAGTGATTATCAGATTATATTTGGAACCAAGCTTTCTACTATTGTTGTTAATTCTTGCTATTAGTTGTTATCTAGTTTGTTACTTACTTTATATTTCTAATTAGCTAATCAAAAACATAAAAACATGTCAATTGCAAGCTTGAATAGTAGTTAGATAATTGGATTACTACTTGAAACTCATTCGCCATTGCATTCCCTGTGGATTCGACTCGATTATACTATAATCGATTATTATTGCATCTCCCTCACCCCTAAAGTGAGGGCGGATCAAATTTTTGGCGCCGTTGCCGGGGAATGCTTAGTTTAAGTTTCAATAGTCGATTTGGTTATTAAGTTACTAATTCAAGCATTGTTTCTTTTAATTTTTGTTTTGTAGATTTATGCACACAAGGTCCAAAGGAAGACTCGTTCAACCTTTGATCTTGAATTTGAAAGAAGGCATAGAAGAAGGAATTCTATTGAAGATCAAGAAATGGCTAACAATCAAGCAATGAAGCTCTTATGAAAGAAATGGAAGAGTTTAGAGCATGGAAGGATGAGCAAGAAAGAAGGGCGACTAAGGCTCAACCACCTCCTCTCAACCAAATGTTCCAATCTCCAACGGAACAATTTCAAGGAGGAGAATGGGGGACGATCAATGCCAATAATTTTAAGCTTAAATCCGGACTCATCCAAATGGTGAAGAGTGAGCAATTCAGTGGAAGTCCTATAGAGGATCCGAACGCCCACCTTGGTATGTTCCTTGATATTTGCGATACTATCAAGCTTATTGAGTTTCAAATGATGCTATCCGGATGAGGATGTTCGGGTTTTCTCTATGGGACCGGGCCAAGGATTAGTATAAAGGACTAAACAAAGCTAACATTCACATATGGGATGATCTATGCAAGGCCTTTCTCTCTAAATACTTCCCACCATCCAAAGCTCAAAGGCTTATCTACGATATTTCACACTTCTCTCAACAAGGTGATGAGACTTTGTTAGAAGCATGAGAGAGGTATAGAGAGCTTTTGAGAAAATGTCCTCAACATGGTTTCACTGGAAGGTCAACAAATTACCACTTTTTATAGTGGTCTCACACCACACACAGGAAGCATCGTGGATGCTACTTCCGGAGGATGTCTAGTGAATCGAAATGCCAAGGAAGCCTTGAGGATTATTGAGGAGATGGCTGCTAATAGCTATCAATGGCCAATGGAGATGGCCCCTTCTAGGAAGGTTGCTTCTATTGATGATGAGAAGTTCGATGCATTGGCAATGGAAGTTGCTAATATGAAGAAGCAATATGAAGAAGAGAGTAAAGCTTAATCTCAAGCTCAAGTTCAAAGTGTTCATCAATATCAAGAGAACTTGGAGTCTAGTGGAAGTGAAGACTTGAATTTTATTAACCAAAGGCAATATGGAAATTTCAACAAAGGAGGTTTCCAAGGACAACAAGGAGGATTCCAAGGAAGGCCACAAGGAGACAATTCTTATGGTTATCAAGGAGGCTATCAAGCCTATAATCCAAACAACCGGAATCATTCCAATCTCTCCTACGGAAATCCTAACAATGCTCAATTGCCACCTCCCGGATTCTCCGTTTCTCAAGGAGTCATTGAAGAACCAAAGAAAACATCTCTTTCTATTGAGCAACTTGTCCAACAAATGGCAAATCAACAAAGCTCGTTTATCACACAAACTGGATAAAAGGTGAGTGCATTGGAGAATTCTCTCACTTCTTTGACAAAGCAAGTAAAGATGATGGAGCCAAGCCACCACTCAACATACTCCGGGAAAGTTTCCAGGTAATACAGAGGTCAATCCAAAGAACCTTTTCAATGTTATCACACTTAGGAGTGGAAGAGCCTATGAGAATCATGCTACATCCGGAAGTGGAAAAGAGGAAGTCCTTGTTGAAGATATATCCTATGAGGAGTCACCTACCAATGAAGAGAATTCAAGGAAAGAAGTTCAAGGAGAAGCTCCTAAGGCAGTGCTAGTAGAGGCTCCTCTCCCTACCAAGGATGTTATTACAAAGGCTCAATTTCCTCATTGTCTAGCCAAGCATAAGGTTGACGAAAAGTTGATGAGATTCTTGGAGATATTCAACAAAGTACAAATCAACATTCCTTTGCTTGATGCACTTCGAGATATGCCCGGATATGTGAAGTTCTTGAAGGATGTCGTTGCTAACAAGAGAAAGTTTGGTTCATTTGAAACAATTAGTCTAATAGAGGAGGTTAGTGCGGTGATTCAAAGGAAAATGCCTTTGAAAAAGAAAGATCCCGGAAGCTTCACAATAGCATGTGTAATTGGAGGGAAAAAGTTTAGAAATGTCCTATGTGACCTTGGAGCTAGCATCAATTTGATGTTATTATCTATTTTTTAGGAGATTAGATATTGGAGAGATCAAACCTACTTCTATTTGTCTCCAAATGGCCGATCGTTCCATATCTTATGCTCAAGGAGTGGTTGAAGATGTGTTAGTGAAAGTTGAGGAGTTCATCTTCCCCGCGGACTTCGTTATCTTGGATATGCCGGAGGATAAGGATATGTCCCTCATTCTTGGGCATCCTTTTCTAGCAACCGGAAGAGCTCTTATTGATGTGCAAGACGGGAATCTCACGTTTAGAGTTAATGAAGAGACCCTCACTCTTTCAATCTTTGATGCTATGAAGAGAGGAGATGACTCAACCTATGAGGAATGCAATTCAATCACCACCTTGCCTACATCTATGGCAAAGGATCTCATGGAAGAAATCATCGCTAATTCTTTCTATTCTTATTCCGATTTGGATGATGCTTGTGATGATTTGTTGGAGTCTATTGCTTATTTGGAAGCAAATCAAGGATCATTGAAGAATGAAGTTCATTACCTTGATATCAACCAACCGGGGGAGAGTGAGAGTTCAACTAAGGGAGAATCTTCTTCAAACACTTCTCAAGAGTTGAAACCTCTTCCCGATCACCTAAGGTACGCATTCCTTGGTGATAATGACTCTTTTCCCATTATAGTGTCACAACACTTGTCAGAGTCCGAATTGGACAAGTTGTTGTGTGTCCTTAGGGAGTTTAAAGATGTTATTGGTTGGTCTATTGATGATATCAAGGGTATTTGTCCATCTATATGCATGCATCGTATTCTATTGGAAGATGATTGTCGTCCTAAGGTTCAACCTCAAAGGAGGTTGAATCCGGTCTTGCAAGAAGTGGTGAGAAAAGAGGTGTTGAAGTTACTAGATGCGGGAATGATTTACGCTATCTCGGATAGTGAATGGGTGAGTCCTACCTAAGTTGTTCCGAAGAAAGGAGGGATGACAGTGGTCAAGAATGAGAATGATGAGACTATTGCTACAAGGGTTGCCACTGGATATCGAGTGTGTATCGATTATAGGGCTTTGAATTCGGCTACAAGGAAAGATCACTTTCCTTTGCCCTTTATAGATCAAATGTTGGATCGTTTGGCGGGCTATGAGTACTATTACTTTCTTGATGGGTATTCGGGATAATCAAATTGTCATAGCCCCGGAGGATCAACACAAGATGGCCTTTACATGCCCTTATGGAGTATTTGCATATAGGAGGATGCCTTTCGGGTTATGTATGCTCCGGCCACTTTCTAAAGGTGCATGATGTCTATCTTTGGAGGCTTGATCGAAAATATTATAGAGGTATTCATGGATGACTTCTCGGTTTTTGGGAAGACCTTTGATTCTTGTTTGGATAATCTCACAAAGGTGTTGCAAAGATGTAAGGACACTTCTCTTGTCTTGAATTGGGAGAAGTGTCACTTCATGGTTAGAGATGGAATTGTGCTTGGGCACAAAGTTTCTAGAGATGGTTTGGAAGTTGATAGAGCCAAGATCATTGCTATAGAGAAGCTTCCACCCCCTACAAACGTGAAATCAATCTGAAGTTTCCTTGGTCACGCGGGGTTCTATAGAAGATTCATTAAGGATTTTTCAAAGATCACAAAGCCACTTTGTGATCTCTTGCAAAAAGATGTGAATTTTGTATTTGATGAAGAATGTTTGAAAGCTTTTGAGACATTGAAGAAAGCCCTTATCTCTACTCCTATTCTCATAAAGCCCAATTGGAGTGAATATTTCATATCGAAGTGTGATGCAAGTGATTATGCTTTAGGAGTGGTTTTGGGGCAAATGAGAGATAAAGTGTTTCGGGTCATTCATTATGCTAGTAGAACCTTGGATGGTGCTCAAAGGAACTACACAACAACTTAAAGGGAATTCTTGGCCATTGTTTTTGCCTTTGACAAATTTCGGTCATATCTTGTTAGGAATTACACCATTGTTTATTCGGATCATATGGCTATACGACATCTCATGGCCAAGAAGGATGCAAAGCCTCGATTGATTCGTTGGATTCTCCTTCTACAAGAATTCGACATGGAGATTCGTGATAGAAGAGGAATTGATAATGTGCTAGCCGATCACATGTCAAGGCTTGAAAATCTGATTGAAGGTGAAGATTTGAGATTGAATATCAATGAGTGCTTCCCGGATGAGAGAATCATGGTCTTGAAATGCAAGGATTCTTGGTTTGCCGATTTTGCTAATTATTTTGTACTTTGAGAGTTGCCACCAAATCTCTCGGATTATCAAAAGGCCAAATTCCTTAGAGATGTGAAGTTCTACTATTGGCAAGATCCATACTTATGGAGAATATGTGCCGATGGTCTTATTAGAAGATATGTTATGGATGGTGAATGGCTCAAGATTATTGAAGATTGTCATGAGGGACCCAATGGGGTCATTTTGGAGCAAATCGTATGGCTTGAAAGGTTTTTCAAAGTGGATTCTATTGGCCTTCGATTTTTAGGGATTGTCAATCATTTGTGAAGAATTGTGATAGGTGTCAAAGGATGGGGAATATCACAAAAAGGGATGAGATGCCTCAAAACATCATGGTCGAGGTTGAATTGTTTGATGTTTGGGGGATAGACTTCATGGGACCATTCCCTAATTCTTGTGGTTTTTCTTATATCCTTCTTGCTATTGAGTATGTTTCAAGATGGGTCGAAGCCATTCCAATTTCGACTAGTGATTCCAAGGTTGTGATCAAGTTTTTGAAGAAGAACATATTAACTCGGTTTGGAACTCCAAGGGCATTGCTTAGTGATGGGGGGTCTCACTTCAATAATAAGTGGTTGGGAAGTGTTCTTGCTAAATATGGAGTAAAGCACAAGATTACCTCTCTTTATCATCCTCAAGCCAATGGTCAAGCAGAGCTTGCAAACCGGGAGATCAAGCAAATCTTGGAAAAGACAATCACTACTCGGAAGGATTGGGCTAAGAAACTTGATGATGCTTTGTGGGCCTATCGAACCGCTTATAAAACCCCCATTGGTATGTCTCCGTATCAATTTATGTTCGGAAAGTCTTGTCACTTACCTTTGGAGATTGAACATAAGGCGTTTTGGGCTTTAAAGAAGATTAACCTTGAGTTTAAGGAGGCCGGATTGAATAGGAAAAACCATCTTGTGGAGTTAGAGGAATGGAGAAACGAGGCTTATGAAAATTCTCAGATTTACAAGGAAAGAGCCAAGAAGTTTCATGATTTGGAGATTCGAAGTAAGGTGATCATTCCAGGTGACGAGGTTCTTCTCTTTAACTCTCATCTTCGTCTTTTCCCCGGAAAACTCAAATCAAGGTGGACCAGTCCTTACATTGTGAGTAAGAGTTTCAAGAATGGTACATTCGAACTTCTCAAGAATGATGGTTCTACCTTTGTTGTTAATGGACATCGACTCAAGCCCTATTTCAATTCGAAGAAGTTTAAGGAGGAGTCGACCATTCCTCTTAATGATGCTTGATCTTGGAGACTATGTCGAGCTAACGACGTTAAACAAAGCGCTAGTTGAGAGGCACCTCAACACGTATCCTTTTCTTTTTCGTTTTTGTGAGTTTTTATTTTATTTTTCGATTTTTGAGTTTGTTGCAATTTTCGTTCTATTTTTGAGAGAAATCATAAAAAAATAGAAAATGTTGAAAAAGAAGGTTGAAAAATACTTATGGAGAATAAGAGGAAGTCGAGAGGGACCCGATGCTTCGATAAGGGTCGAAAAAGGTCGAGAAACGCGTCGGAAATGGCTGAAATAGGAAACGGGGCGAGCTGCCGTCGACCCGGACGGCGACCGGCTGGACCGCCGGCTAGGCCACCGGCTGGGTGGCTGAGGTGCAGAGTTCACGGCGGTCGAGGCGGTGACCCAGGCGGCAACCAGCCAGGGCGCTGCCGGCCCTTCCTCCCCCTTTATTTCTATTTTTGTTTCTTTTTACCTAATTTTTATTCATTTTATGTTTTCCATTTTTATTTCTTAGAACAAACCCACTTTCTCACTCTAAAAATCTAGATTTTCTTCCTCTAATTACTCTCAAATCACTTAGAATTAAGCTAATTCCTTCCATAGGTTCATTACTCATCCCAAAATCTACATTTTGAACTGAATAATTCACTTTTTCACCCACTTTAGCTCCAAAAAAGAAAATTTGGTTCTTTTGGGTAAAGAGTTGAGTTTCTTCAAGAAGATGAGGTAATGTGCCCTATATCCTTACTCATATGAGTTTCTACTTGCAAGATATGAAGTGGTATGAGTATTTACTTCATCATTTTCATGAAATTAAGTAGAAATTCTTACCTAGGATTTTTCTTGATTATTGGAGAAACTTGTGGGTGAACCATGGAAATGAGCATGTCTTGGCTTGTATTTATGCTTCTTTTATGCACTTAGCCATGTTTGATTTGAGCTTGAATAAAAATTTGGATGATTCATGGAATTTTGAGGGATATGCTTGCTCTTTATTGGGAAATTCATTTCTTGAGTGTTTAAGCCTTGAAGAAAGCATAAATTTATGAAGTGAAGTTAATGGCATTCTTTTTGTTCACTTAAAGTTCCATGTGAATATGCATTCATTTTCATGTGAATCCTCATGATGCTTGATTTGTTTAGGAAATTCATTTCTTAGGAAATATGAATGCTAAATGGAGAGTGATACTTGTATGAAGTGTTGCTCACACCTTGACAAAGTTTGGATTATTTTCTCAAATCTCACTTTGCCTTGTTTGTGGTTTGTAGGAAAAAGATTCTAAAGGGAAAGGACATGCCACCTGTCACTTCTAAGGAATTGATTGCCTCTCTCTCCAAAAAGAGGAGAAATGATGCCTCTTCATCCTCACAAGTACCAAAAAGAGATCCAAAGACACCGGAAGCTCATGACATTCACTTGGAATCTTATGAAGAAAGAGCAAGATTTGCCGTTCTCGTATCAAGAACCATTATACCAACTCAATTTCCATCTAAGGACACATTGGTGAAGTTAGGGCTTTATGATAACATCAAAGTCCTCTCTGACAATATAGGATGGGGAAGTATCCTAGAGGATATTCTTGAAGATAGGAGAACATATGAAAAGGTGGTTCTTTAATTTATGAGCACATTGGAAGATGAGAGCATCCATACTATGGAAAGCATCAAATTTCAATTATTTGGAGAGCGTCATGAGTTGAGTTTGGAAGCGATAGATGACATCTTTGGAGTGCCACATGGAGGTGATGTGTTGGTGGAAAAAGCTTTTGAGCATAGTTTCATGTGGAATAAACTTGCTCCAATCACCATGGAAGGCTTTAGAGCGGGATACTCAAAATCAAATGAGGTGAGAAATCCGGTCCTAAGAATGGTGTTGAAGATCTTTGCTCACACTATGGTGGCACGGACGGAGAACACTTCGGTTCGAGTTGATGATCTCTTCATTATTCAAGCCATGCTAACCAAGAGGCGCATAAGCTTTTCTCACATTTTCCTTGCTCAAGTCATGAAGCAAGCAAAGGCACCAAGTGGGAAGATTAACATAGGAGGAATGCTCACCCCTTTGGCTAAGAAAATCAATGATGATCTTAGTGGATATACTCCGATGAAAGGTTCATATTTGATTGATGTTGAGAAGCTAAGAAACATGAGGTTTCTTGTATCATCTAGGCCTCCCTTTTATTTCATTCAAGATGATGAAAGGACATTCCCTCTTCCAAATGCAATGAGCGTGTTGGTAACCGATCTACATGATCGGGAGAATTGGCACTTGAATACCCCCACTCATAAATTCATCAAAGAGAATCATATTTTCAATTATGGAGAAGACGATGAATACACCATGGGGGGTGAGGGAATGTCTTTTGCTCCAGAAGATGAAGAATTGGAAGATTCTACAAGGGGTGAACCAATGTCAAGGGGTGAACCAATATCAAGAGGTGAGCCAAGTTCAAGAAGAGAGCAAATTCCTAAGAGAAAGAGGGTATGATGAGAGGTTTGAAGCCCTTGAGGGGAGGATGGCAAGCATGGAGCGCGGATTTAAATCCCTTGATGCACAAGTTACAGTGATGAGGCAAGAAGTAACTTCAATGCAATTACTCAACTTGAGGAAGCACAAAGAGGTGAAAGGATGGAAAAACAAGCAAACTCGATTATAGAGTTATTGGAGAGTTTTCGGATGCATTAAGGCAATCAAGGGGTGACATGGCCCCTACTTCCTCCACCATAGTTTGGACCTTTGTGAGTGTAATTTAAATTTCTTTTATATCTTTCCCGCCAAACTCATTTTAGAAATTATTTTCTAAAATAAGTTTGGGGGAGGAGGGTAAGATAAGAAATTTAAATTACTTACATTTTATGTCTTTTCCATTCCTTTACTAGTTCTTTTCTTATTTGCTTTACTTGGTTGGTAGTTTCATGACTTTGTGTATCTTTGGGTTAATCTTGTATGCTTGGTGGATTGATTGATTGAGAAGTTGTTGATTTTAGAATGTGGAAATATGCTTGGTTTTAGAGTGAAAGGTGTTGCTTGGAGAATAAATGTGAAAGTTTGGTTTGCTTTAGTATGTTTTCATGTTATATTTGTGTGTTTTTGTTAATTGGAAGGAAGATTGGGGTTAAGGAAAGAATGTTGAATGTTTGATGTTTGATTTTGTGAGTTTGGGTGAAGGAGAATAGTTGATGAAAGTTCTTCTTTGTTTTGTTGGTTTTTGAATGTGAGCTTGAATGTGAAAATTTTTGAAAATTGAAGAGTTTTTAAATTGGAAAAAGGTTGAATGAATGCTTGAATGCTTGAGTGTGAAAGAACGTATTCAATTGCTCAAGTGCATTTGGGTGAGATGCCAATGATTGATGTTAAAAGGGTAACATTTTTGAAATTTCTCAAGTTTGAATCAAGCATGATTGGGGTTATTTCACTTAAATAGCTTGGAAGGATTGATCTTAGGCACTTAGGCTCTAGACAAAAAGCTTGAGAGGATTTTGAGCCTTAAACTATGCATTTTACATAGTGAATATCATTTCTTGAGAGCTTGATCTTACATTGCATATTCTTTACTATAACTTGCCTTGATACTCTTGTTAGAAGTATTACATGTTTGCATGATTAGGAGATGATCTTAGGCCATCATTGAATAACTCATTTTCCCTAAACACTAACCTATCTTTCATCACCATTGTCGTCCCATTTTGAGCCTTGAAAAGAACCTTTTCTTCTTGAACCGGATGATAGGGGGTGAAGGATGGTTAAGGGAATCTTGGTGGAAGTTGAAAATTCATGAAAAATGAGGGGTGATGGTGAAGGGTCTTAAGATTTGATTTGAGTTGAACGAACACTCTTATAAGCTCTAAGTTAGAATAGAAAAGAAAAAGAACAAAGTTCTTGTTGAAAAAAAAAAAAAAAAAAAAAAAAAGACATAAGAACAAAGTTCTTACAAGGAAAAAGAGAAGAATAAGAGCATAAAGGAGTGTTTCTTTAAATGTTTGATAGAAGCTTGGATTCATTTGATAAGAAGGGGTTGGACAAGGTGGAAGATGAAGAAATTCAGACTTGGAAAGGTGAAGAGAAGGGGTAAGGGTACTTGAATGAAAATTGAAGTCACTTAACCTAAAATTCCTACCTTAACCAATCTCCCTACATGACAAGCTTAATAAAGACCTTTTTTATCCTAATTTGTGCATGCATTGTAGTATTGGGAACTTGAGTTGATAGGCAAGCTTATGGTTAAATATGTGTATTGCATGATTTCGATGAGTGTTTACCATTTTCATATATTGAGGGATCGAGTGATACACATGTTCCTTGAGAGGTCTAGAGTTTAAGATGTTTGAGTGATTGAATTCTAAGTTAGGATAGTAGTTGATCTTATGAATATTTGGTTTGACTTGAGAATTTCCTTGAGCTAAAATGGTTTTTGAGGTTATATGAGGCATCGAGGAACTCAAAATGCACACTCCATACGTGTTAAGTGTTTTGATTGTTCGTTTCATTGTTCGGGACGAACAATGGCTTAAGTTTGGGGGAGTGATTAACACGTATTTTATGTGCATATTGAGTGTATTTTGGATATATTTGAAGCTTGATTTGTATGTTTTAATGTTAGAAATACTAGGGTTTCTTAACTCTTAGTATACTTTAGACTTTTCTCATTTTTCTCGGTTTTCAATCCATTTTTTTGTAAGAATCGGAAAGAGTATTCATGTGGATAAGGTTTGAAGATTAGAAATGAGGAAGAATCGAGCTTAATTAGGGTGAAACCTAGGTTTGAAATGTGGAATTTACATATATAGAGTTAGGGTTTCACTAGTTTAAATTTAGTTATGTTTTTCTCGTTCTCTCGAGTCTCTTTATGCTTATTGCAGGAACCATGGAGAACTCATTTGGGCAATTTGATCATTTCATGTCGAAGAGGGGTTCCTTAGGAGTCCATAGCAAAAAGCGGATCGAGAATCGAAGTTCGGATGAGGGAGAACGAGGAAAACGGTGAAGCTGCGCAAAAGGACTGGACTGGTGGCGACCTGGACGCGACCGGCTGGCTGGCTGAGTTACAGATTTTCCGGCGACCCAGGAGGCGGTCAGCCATGGCGCCGTCGCCCCTTTCTTTTACTATCTTGACCGAGTTAGTCATCTAACTACTCGTCCAACTCGACCCAAAACTCACCTATTATGTATTTAAACCCCAAAATCTTCCTATTTTGTGGAGCTTTTACATATTTTAACATTCTTAGAACCCTAGAAATATTTCCCTCTTTCCTTTTTAGTATTTTGAAGATTGTTGAAGATTTATGTTGAAGATTTGAAGATCCTTCCACCATTCTCTTCCTTATTGAATTCTCTATCTTTTGATCATGATTTCTTCTATTTTTTATGGTTTACTTCCTTCAATTATGTCTAACTAAATTTCCTTTGGTTCCAATATATGAAGATATGATCTAGATCACTAGGTTTTTGGATGTTGTTGTTGGATTTACCTTCTAATTCATATGTCTTGTGATTTGGGCTTGATTTTATTGCATGATTGATTGGCCATCATTGAGTGCATACAAGGCGTTTGGTTAAATGCTTAGGAGGCTTTAGTTCATAACATTTGGAATCAAATCACACCATATTAGTAATTCTTGCTAGTAGGAGCTTCTAGATAATTAATTGAGTCATTTTGAGTTAATTTATGCATCTTGAGACCTAGCGGAGATAGATGTCATAGGTTAATCCACTAATATTGATTGCTTCGAGAGAAGAATTGATGTTTACTATATATAGAACTCCCATATGAATTAGATTAAAATGGTTAATCCTAACAAATCCTAAAACCTAGGCCTCTAGTGATTATCGGATTATATTTGGAACCAAGCCTTCTACTATTGTTGTTAATTCTTGCTATTAGTTGTTATCTAGTTTGTTACTTACTTTATATTTCTAATTAGCTAATCAAAAACACAAAAACATGTCAATTGCAAGCTTGAATAGTAGTTAGATAATTGGATTACTACTTGAAACTCATTCGTCATTGCATTCCCTGTGGATTCGACTCGATTATACTATAATCGATTATTATTGCATCTCCCTCACCCCTAAAGTGAGGGCGGATCAAGCAGCCATATTCCAATGTTTGAGGTTCAAAATATTTAACCCTCCTGCTGTCAATGGCATCATCACCTTATCCCAAGCAACCAATGCTCTCCTCCATGTCTCAACTTTACCTGTCCACAAGAAAAACCTACAAGCAGCTTGTATCATCTTCACCACTTTCTGAGGAAGCACCAAAACCTGGCTCCAATACATCTGAATACCAAACAAAACTGATTTAATCAACTATACCCTTCCAGCATAGGAGAGCAACTTAACAGCCCATCCACTGATCCTAACAAGAAGTTTCTGGACCAATACTTGACATTGCATCACATTCAGTCGTTGAGTTGACAAAGGTACTCCTAAATATTTGAAAGGCAACTTCCCTTCTGTCATCCCAGTAATCATCAACATATTTTGTTTAGTGCTCTCATTAACTCCCCCAAAATAAATACAGCTCTTCAATTGATTAGCTCTAAGTCCAGATACATCAACAAATTTATCAAGTATAGCCATCAATTCCTGAACTGAACTAGTATCTCCTCTAGCAAATAGTAACAAATCGTCTGCAAAGCACACATCACTCAATCCCATTCTCTTACATCTAGGATTATTTTTTGAACATATTAATTACAACTTTTTTTTCAATTATTGAAACGACAGTCATTTAGACGTACGAGTGATCAGAAAAGTGGGAGGGAAAGTCGGGGTAACTACGTATTAAAAGGAGTGAAGAATTAATTTACCTATTCTAGTATAAGGGAATCAAAATTTAAGATACTTTTAATTTTGGACAATTACTATATTTTCAACTTTCTTCCCACTTTAATGGGGTAATAACTCAATTAAAAGTTATGTTGTCATAAAAATCTTAAATCACATTGTATATACTACTATATGTTTTAGAATGTGACTTTTTCGATAATTGAAAATATTCAATAGATTTATTGGAGGATTCAAAGATTGGGAATGAACGTTAATCATCTCATTAATGATTTTTAATATGTTGGAAATCATTATATTCCCCATTAATTAATTGTCTAGCAATCAAATTAATTATTGTCAATTATTTTCCCAAATTAAATTAGTTTATTGTTCCCCTCTTAAGAGAACCGTTGCTTCTAAGAAATTTAATTTTAACCAAACGTTCTCTCGTATTTTTTTTTTTTAAATATACATGCATATAGTAAAAATATTTTATTCCGTATTGATTTGCAACATGTAAATCTATCTATATATGCAATTATTGAATATCAATTATGTGAGTCCATCACTGCATGAGATAATTATTAGGGTTTGTAATCATATATCTTGTAATTAACATAATCTTGCTGGCATGAGAAGGACTGCAAAGCAAACCCTGACACTGTAAATTAACAATTATATTTTTAAAACTCATACTCGCATAATTGTAGATCAAGTTGATAATGACTCAATTACATAAAATAATTAAATAATTCAAGTCAATCCATGCAAATCCTAGTAGATCCATATTGTTCTTCTCTTGGAATAAATAAAAAAATAAATAAATAAATAAAAAAAAGTCATATGACAAAATACCCACTTTTCATAACACAACTTGCAAAATACTCATCTTCATAATTCTCCTATTAAACTATCCACTTTTATAGTGATTTTCCTATTTTGCCCTTTAATGAAGACAAAAATTATTGGTTCCTAATGTGATGCTAACCGACCTCTTACACAATTGTACTTATATCGTTTTTCGTCGATCGGAATTTATCATACATTGATAGGGATTTACGTCGATTGATCAAAATTTATCATATATCGATAAGAATGTGTGTGTGTATTGGCCTAGCAGTAGGGGGTTAAAGCCTTGGACCAACGTTCCCGGGTTCGAGTCCTCCGTGGCGAGGCCTTAAAATTTGTCTGATAAAAAAAATATATAAATAAATAAATACAGCGATAGGAATTTTCTCGCGAGGAAGACATTTTGGCGAAAATTCTTGTCGCTGTATGATAAATTTCGATCGACGAAATAAATTCATATCACTATATGATAAATTCTGATCGATAAAAAATGACATAAATATAATTGTGTAAAAGGCCGATCAACATCACATGCGAAACCAATAATTTTTGTCTTCATTAAAGGGCAAAATTGGTAGATCGCTATA
>CM038114.1:20726825-20869624 GCA_001642375.2 Mentha longifolia | reverse complement strand
TTAATTTAATCAAGTTTTTGTGAGTTACTAGAACTTTGTATGATCTTCATAACCAACTTGATAAATTTTTTGTGTGAATTTAGTTTCTTGAAAGATGTTACTTCTACTCTCTCTCTGTTCTATTGTTTCTAGATTTACTTGATTTATGTCATTTCAGCCCTTCATCAAAGAGTGAGTTCATATATTTTTTGATAGTCTCATTTGGCAAAAAAAAAAAGCAGGGTAATATATACCCTTACTTCCCAAAGTTTGTGATTTTCTTGAAAGTTAGAATTTTTTGTTTTTCACTATGTATTATGGTGGTATTGGTGTTTTGGTACAAGTTTAGAAGAAAATTAAATATTGCATGCTGAAAACGCGTATATTCATCATTCATGACAATTAATGGGGCCACAACTATAAATAATGTTCATATTATCTTTGATTAATTAGTGCAAAGAAAAAACTCATCGTTCAACTAGGTAAGCTAAGTAGAAAATTTGAATCATATTGGTTGTTGGATGTCTATTTTATCTAATTATATTGTTTACTCAAAATTTATGCATTTTAATAACCAGCCAAAGAATCTAAATACTGGTGTAGATTTAGTTTTCTTAGTGATGAATGTTTTTTTCTCATACTTCTTTTTTGGAGGGATATGAATTTTAAACTGTACTATGGTTTGATTGATTAATAGATTATGGTTTCTCTAATTACTAGTATATATGTATGTAAGGTGATCTTGTCCTTTAGTGAACTTATATATATAGATATATATATATATATATATATATTGTTTCTTGGTATGATTTCACAGTCAATAACCTTTTTCTATTTGTTATCTACATTAAATAAAGTGATTGCTTAGAGGTAAGTATGAAATCATTGACCTATTCCTGAAATACTATAATATATACTTTTGTTTCAGAAATGTTTATTTTATTGCAACCATGTTTGAAATCTGTACTCAATTTGGAAGTATGTTTCTTTATTTGCATGTTACATTACTCTTACCTTAATTTTACTTGATTAACATCAATCCCTCAAACTCATGTCCAGAAACAATTCCTTCCATCACAATTATTTTCTGATCATTTAAAAAAATTAGTCCAAAGTAACTAAATGAGTTATTCTGTTTATTATTTATAAACTATTGCATATATGTATTCATTCTGCCAAGTTTTAATATAATGGCAGAGAAGTTGTGTAGGAGAAGATAATGCAACATAAAAGAAGCTGTGTATCGATTAACGAAAGCACCTTCATGAACTTAAAGCCTAAAAGACTGAAGATTGATGCTTGTGATAAGCCTTTCTCTTCCAAGGTTAGTACTTGCTTCTAAGTTCTATTACTAATGATTTCATATCAAGTGTTTTGAAGAACTATTTAAGTTGAGCTTTTATGCATAGAACTTATTTCCCTTCCTCTCTTAAATCCTAATGATTGATTACTATTATACCATCTTGTATGTGTATACTTTTAATTTCATGGTTGAAGGAGAAGAAAGAGAGGGTGAGCGAACGTATATCTGCTCTGCAACAGCTGGTCTCACCATATGGGAAGGTAAACAGTTAAAAAAAAAACAGTTTATACACATTTTCAAAAGAAAATGAATATGGGCCGTGCATGTATATTTGTTTGATACTTGTGATGAATCTATTTATTTATTATGGTTCATTCACTACAGACAGATACAGCTTCAGTCCTTTTAGAGGCGATGGAGTACATTAATTTCCTGCATGAACAAGTGAAGGTATACTCTTTCTTGAGATTTAGATTATAAAGATTCACTTTGCAAATATTAATTTGGCTAAGTTGAAAAACGGATCTTGCCAGGTTTTGAGTGCTCCATATTTATATAGTACTCAGGACACAATTAGAGGTATGCATATTCAGTATTCAACTTTAGGGATATGTTTATTTTGGTTGATAGCTTAGGTCGATAAGAATCGGGGGCAGACGCAGAAAAAAAATGCTCAGTTTTGCAGATTTATGAGATGAAAAAAGAATTTTTTATTTTATTTATATTTTAATTTTTAATTTTTATATAATTTTGGTATACTTGTCGGATCATATAATCACAAAAGTAAACGCACATTTAGATGATGTTCGAGTAGATGCCCATTCCATGATAGATATAATTAATGTTTCTGGAGATATTAATTGAAGCAAAACTCCCTATTGACGAAAATGCTGATTTGTTTTGCAACCTTCAAATCTGTTCTAGGATTTGTGCAGCCTACAAGCCAAAGGCTTATGTCTCGTCCCAACTTCATTCACTCTCGGAGTTGGAGGTAGCAATGGTGCCGATATGTGGGCCCCAATCAAAACCCGCCCCTCTTGCTTAAGAAGATCGGTTTCTGATGAAGGCTCAGTTATAACTTACAGTTGAATGTGAGGTAGCAGTTGAAAAACGGAGTCTCAGTTTCGATTCTTTATATGCTTATTATGAACGAGGTCATAGCAACAGAGTATGTAAATTTTTGAGTTTTCAAATATAATTCTCTGCAATATAACATTTGTCATGCTAAATATGCACTCAGCCTTGTATTATAAATGACATTTTGGTACTCCTTGTACCTGTTATGAATAAAATTTGCTCTTTTCCGATCCAAAAAATAAAAAAAATAAATTGGCCAATAAAGTTTATTCTATAAAAGCACTTTTATTATTTAAAGTGGTTATTTGTATTATATCCCACTTTTAAAAGGCCTCCAATAAATTTATATACTATCAACATTCACATCGCAGTGCTGCAGTTTTATTTTGATGCGACATTAATGCTGGGCAAGAAATTAACTTTTGATCGAGTCTCTGAAAAAGCACAAATTATATTCATGCATTCATGGCATTTTAAATTTTTCACTCGAAAATTTTCAAGAATGTTAATTGTTAACTTCAATTCAATTATTCATGCATGTAAAATATTTCTTCTCACAATAAATAAAATTTTATCCGACCAATCAAGGTTGTCAATGGGTGGGTAAATCCTGAACCGGACCCATAAGAAATACAATAGGTTTTGGATCTGGAATCGACCCGTTAAGAATTGGATCCGGACCTAGGGCTGTCATTTTTTGACACGATACAATAACCAGACACAAACACGCACGGAATTAATGGGTTAGTGTTGAGGCTTATCGTGTTTGTGTTCATATCGTGTCAACACGATAAGGACACGAAATTATCGTGTCGTGTTCGTGTCGGATACGTGTTGTGTTCGTATAACCCGATAACATTACTTTTTTATTATTTAATTTTTTATTTAATTTTTTTAAACATTACTTTTTAAATTTATCTATGTTCGTGTGCGTGTCGGATAAAGGTTGTAGTTGTGTTTGTGTACTATTTTATTTTTATATAACTTATCGTGTAGATTCGTGTCATTATCGTGTCGTGTCAGTCTGAATAAAATTATGTCATAATCGTGTTCGTGTCGTGTCTGTGTCATGTGCGTGTTTGAGCGATTCATGTCGTGTTCGGGTTCAACAAATTCTTAACATGTCGTGTTCAGGTTTGGGCTTAATAGGTCGTATCCTTATTAGGTCAACACGATAGTGACCCAACCCGCAAGATTTGCCACCCCTACTTGGGCCGCACCCTAACTATTAAATTTAAATGCTACCGACCGGACCCGGACCCGACCCATTAAATTGGACCCATGGGTTGAACCTGTTACCCGAATATTAGAAATTCATAACTGATCCGCACCGATCAATTTTTGAGTTTTACCAGGTCTGGTTTGGAACGAGAACCGGAACTGGAACCGCATCATTATAAACTAATGGGTAATGAGCGGTTCCAGATAGATCCGAATAATACCCGCCCATTATGAAGCAAAAAAGAGATAACTATGATTGGTATAAAAGGATTAAAGGAAAGATAATAGAACAACAAATACCAAATTAAAAATATAATATTTTAATGAGTAACGCACTAATGCTCCAATGCCCACCGTGAGCATATTTAATATGCACACGGATGACGTGACAATGTTTCAAATAAGAAAATTAATTTAAATATATACCATAAAAAACTAAATCTTACAAAAAAAACTAAACCCTACCCAAAATGACTAAACTCCAAATGGGAAGGATCAACGACGTGGCACTACCACATAAACGGTGAGCACATAGTGTCTGCGTAAATAGGGGAGCAGTTTCTAATATTTTAATATCAACCAAAGCCGATGTTAGAAAAGCTTCAAAATGAATAAAGAAACTATGAAAAAAAGGAAAAAAATGCAATTAAAATCGCTAACTTTGTCTGACAAACTATGAAAACCGTTAACTTTCAATTTTTTCTTATAAATCGTCAACTTTTTAAGTTGTTCATTTTCCCTGAACTTAGGATTCCGGCGACCGGAAAGCTGACTTGTCCCTGCTACGTGGCAAACGTATATTCCACGTTGCATTTTATTTAAATAAAAAAGTCAGATAGGCTAAAACGATGTCGTTTTTGCTGACAAGGCAGAATGATGTCATTTTCGTCCAAATAGAAATGAATTCCCCATCTTCCCACTTCACTTCACCTGTGCAAACAAAACAAGCTTCACTTTGCTTTGAAAACCTGCGGACGAGATAGCAAAGGATGAAGGCCAACGGCGGCAATTTTTTCTGAGAGTGACGACACGAAAAAGACAACAAAAGCGAGGAGAAGGGGGCTTTGGTGGTCCAGATTTGTTGAAATAGCCGCTCGAACCGTCACTCATTATCGACGATGACAATGATGACGACATTTGGTGAGAAGAATGGAGAAAAATTGGAGAGAAATCGCTGCTAGGGTTCTACAAACTATCGCAAGATGTTTGCCCAAATAATTAGGGTTCTCGATCCACAATTCTTTTATAAGAAATGACGTTGTTTTTACAAGTTAAAACGGCGTTGCTCGACGGTAAAACATAGCTCAGATTCCCAGTTGCCACATCAAAGCCAGGTCAGTTTCGATTTGGAAAAATCCTGAGTTCAGGGAAAATTTAACAACTTAAAAAGTTGACGATTTATGAGAAAAACTTGAAAGTTAACGGTTTTCATAGTTTGTCAGACAAAGTTAGCGATTTTAATTGCATTTTTTTTAAAAAAAAAAAGGAAAAAAATGCATTTAAAATCGCTAACTTTGTCTGACAAACTATGAAAACCGCTAACTTTCAAATTTTTTTCAATAATCGTTAACTTTTTAAGTTGTTCAATTTTTCCATAAATTAAAATTTCCCCCAAATCGAAATTAACGTGGCTATGATGTGGCAGCCGAATATATGACCTGTGTTTTTCTGACCGGGACTTGGCTAGTAGAAACGACATTGTTTCTTATAAAATAATTGTGGAGGGGGCGGTGCTCAGTGTGGGGGATGCGTGGGGAGAGGCGGCGGCGGTCCAAGGAAGGAGGGACGGCGGGGGTAAAACCGCGAGCGATTTCTGACCATGAGTTGATGAAATGGAGAGCGGAGGTTCCATCTGAAACGCGGTGCTCGTTTGCGAAACCTAAGCTCACTCCGCCCAAGGGCTGAAACCACCCAAGTCGTCGATGGCGCCATCACACTCCGTCTCTATGAATAGTACCCCTTCGCCGCTGCAGTTGATCTCAAGGCAGCCGTTATCGGCCAGTCTCAGCCTCCCAGCATAAGGGTAGAACTCAACTTCAAATGACGTCGTTTTAGCTTATTTGGCATTTTATTTAAATGAAATGCAACGTGGAATATACGTTTGCCACGAAGTAGGACCAAGTCAGCTTTCCGATCGCCGAATTTTTAATTTACGGGAAAATTGAACAACTTAGAAAGTTGACAATTATTGAAAAAAATTGAAAGTTAGTGATTTTCATAGTTTGTCAGACAAAGTTAGCGATTTTAAATGTACTAGTACTACACCCGTGCAATACACGGGATAAATTATATAGTATATGAATTTGTTTATTTTTTTTATTATGTATAATGGTCATTATCTTTTTTGTTGAAGTTCCTTACAAAAAAAGGAACAATTTATTGTTTATGCACATTAAATGGCTCCAATATTATTGCAAAGTAACATTTTAAGGTATTTTTTTGAAATTAAAGTTGTGAAGAGAAATTTTAGATAATAGAATGTAATTATCTATAGACTACGATGACATATTTTGTAGTCTGGTAGAACAGCGAAGACATTCATTAGGAGTAGTGATTTAGTTTATTTCAATTTAGGGTATGTGACTAAATTTGTAGGACGACATGATTTAATTAATAAGTGAAACTAAATATGTGGAATGAAAGGATTACTGGCTCCGCCCATCACATTTGACATGTGTTATATTTTATTGCTCATATATATATATATATATATATATATATATTATTCGCATGTAAAATAAATATTAGCATGAGACAATGAGAATAATGCTTAAAGGTAACAAATTTATGCTTAAATCTGCATAGAATTATGCTTAATATATAATTGTGTTTTGTAATATATAAATTCATGTTTAAATATAATTATGCTTATTGTACCTTGTAAATGCTTACATAAATATCAACCATAGATCTAACTAAGATCAATGGTCCAGATCTATTCCTATTTCTCACCCCATAACTTATTTGCATATGATTCATTTCAATAAACATTTTTCTTTGTTGAAACTTGAACGGAAGGCGCGAATCAAATAGAGGTAATGACATTCTGGGAATCAACATCTTCCAACCATAATTACTTACTGCCAATAGATTAGCCTGTAGAACATGGTTGTTATGTTTCATGAGAACTAACCACGTGTTATTACACAATTCAAAAACACTTACAGAATTATTATATTCGATTGTGTAAACACATCAATCATAGCATCAAAAATTTCATCGGTGCTGCATGTTTTGTCTAAGCTTAAGTATTACATGCTTTCAAACTTATTTATTAAAATCGTGTACAGATTAACCGACTTAACCACATCAAATGTTGGAGAAAATATTGGTCTGTCATGAATCTACGCTCTATCTTGGTGGTTGAGCGTCCACAGTGCAAAATTAAATGTCATTTTCTTATTTACGCAAGCAATTCAACAACTCAATCATTTGTCTTTATAACTTTGGCTAAAATGAAAAGTCTTATTTGAATGAATGTAACATTCTTTTCCTAGCCTATTTGGCGTTTGCATTCTTAGGATCACTATACTTTGATTATCTTTGACTTCTGTCGTTGTCAATTTGTCGATCACATCCGACAAACTTAATGGATACTTTTTTAACACAATTAACGAAAATTTAAAGACCGCGTTACGGAGGACTCTAACCCGGTACCTTTGTTCTCAGGCATTAACTCCTTACCGCTAGCCGCTAGGTCAACACACGTACACAACTTAATGAATACATGTTTGTCAATGGTAGAAACTTGTCATCAACTCTCAATTAACTAACTTGTACAACTTAGCTTGACTGTTTTTGTCAATGTCATATTTGGTGTATGCCGATTTGAAAAAGTAGCAACTTTTTAATAGAGTCAAATTAACGGCCAACTTGCATGATTCTTGTTAATGTGAGCTCCTGAACACTTGAATTTTGCTAACTTATTTGAACTAAAGTCAAACACATCAATCAAGAAATTCAATAAGGGTATTGGAATCTAACCACAATATTAATTTGAACGAATAAATCAGAATTATTATCTCAATGAGTTCCCCTATGAAAAATGTAGAAGGAAAAATATGTTTTTATTTTGTAAAAGTTGAATGAAATACTTTCCCCAATTTCTATTCATTCCCCAATTTCTATTTTCCTTCTTCTTTATTTTTCTTTCTACAACTCTATTTTTTACTCTACAAATTCTCCTTTCCTATGTCGATTCTACTTTTTCTACATCCCCTTAACATCAATTATTGGAAAACGACTACCATTAGCCTTTAATAGTAACTACATTTTTTTTTCTTATTTATAGGTTACCATTTTTGTAAATAATATTTTTTGTAATTATTAATTATTATTAATATAGACATTATTTGAAATAATAATGTCTATATATATAATATATCTGTCTAATTAATGTTAATATTAAATACAATTATAGTAAATGGTAAGTTTTCTCTTTACTCATTTAATCATTTCCGTGATTACATGACAAATCAAGCACCCATTATTAAAATTTAATATTTTTTTCACATTAATGCATTGCCAAAGCCCCAGGGATGTACGCTAGTGTTAGAAAAAAATTTCCAAATTTAAGTACTCAATTTATTTGAATAAAAATGTCAATCTTTTTGATGATTTTAAAAGTGCTAATTATTTTGATCAAAAATTTATGCCATTACAATCCGGTACCAATTATTATGAATAAATGTAAGCATTAATAACTTGTCCAATTGAGAAGTCGTGGTTTAACACTAAAAATATATGTTGTGTGTGTAAGAGTTTGTGTGTTGTGTTTGTCTGATTAAATAAATAAATAAAAATATATGCTGTAAAAATTAAGCTAGTCTTATTTAAAAAATCTAAACCTTTACTATATTAGCCCACGAATATTTATTTTGTGGACGATAAACATGTATATTAATTAAATAAAATTGACTTTCATTATGCATAAGTGATTATTGTAAGAGAAAATAGGGTCTTTTGTCCCCTTAGATGTTAAAATTTCAAATTTTGCCCAAAATTTAACCTTACACAACATTTGCCCATTTTAAAGTTGAATGGACAACTTTGCCCTTAATTGTAAGAAATTTAAGCATTCATCCTTCATTCTTCATCTCGGCCTTCTTCTTCTCGACCATCATCTGCTCGCGACCTCTCTCTCAGACTCGACGGCGGTGACTGAAATTTGTGGTAGGCTAGTGTTTTGGCAACGACGGTGATTGAAGCTACAAAGATGTTGTCATTCGCTTTCTTCTTTTCGACGGTCGAACATAGTTAACATCGTCGTTGAAAGCTAGAACGAACCCTAGGTCTTTTTAGTCGGAGAAAGCTTGAACGAACCCTACAGCGACGATCGGCGCATCTGGACGAATCTAAAAATGACAAAGCTGATGGAGAATTTTTCAGGTTTGGGTTTTGTTGATGCTGTTATTGATGTTGGTGTTTTTCAGGCTGCTGCTACTGAAGTTTTCTTCATCTCAGGCGGATTCGAAGATGGTGGTATCGCCGGCGGTGAACTTCCACGCGGCGTCAACGAGGTTGAACTCCTTCTAAATAAATTGCAGTGCAAGTTTTGTTTAGTTGTTTTTGCATGTGAAGCAACAATTTTTTTGGATCTTTTCTCATTAATTCTTAAAGTTGGGTTTAAATGCGGAGCAATAAATACGAATTAGTAAAGTTGTTAGATTGTCTGTAGGAAAGTTATCCGAGATGGTTAGATTATAATTGATTTTCCTTACCACATAGACAATTTTTCTTACTATCGTTTTAATATTAGTTAATTTTTTCTTATGATCCATTTCATTCATCTCATGAAACATATTTGTTTCTTACAAAACATAGTAAGAATTTATTATTTTTCTTACGACGTCGCATATCTGAATAGTACATTTTATTACTTCACTTTATCCGATTTTTATTACGCAGCTTATGGCATCTCCCATAACGGCCTTTGCTACGATAAACACGTCCCGTGAGTGTGCGTCAAATTTTTATTGTGGGCCTAGTCAGTGGATTATAGATGGCATATCGGAGAAACATTTGGCTGATGAGAATGATATCCAATTGTTAACGGAATGTACGGCTACCGGTCAGATTGTTCGGGGGTCTTCCTTTCGGTGTAAGGATAGCATGGTTTCAGCTATTCATGCATATCATTTGAAGAATTTTATGGAGTTCCGCATGAAAAAATCTGATCTAAAAAGATACCATCTTATTTGCAAGTTTGGTTCAGAATGCGCATTTTTATTACGAAGCACATCCCTCGGCAACTCATGGAGAATAATAAAGCTAGTCGAACACACATGTGCCAGAGATATCCGGTCATGTGCCGTCCCTAAGGTGACTTCCAGAGCTATAGCTGAGTATGTTGCCCCTAACATGACGACGGATGGATTTATTATTAGGCCATCTGATATACAAGGGCAGGTACTTAGGGAGTTTGGTGTTAGTTTGCCATACCCAACTGCGTTAGCTGGTCGGAACAAAGCTTTGGAATCTATTTTCGGAGAACATGAAAAGTCCTTCCAGGTTCGCCTTACTCTTCATTTTTGTGCCTTTTTTCCTTCTGTTTTTGTAAGAAATTTCATAATTTCTAATCTCTGTCGGATTTTTCTGATGAAATTGTTGTAAGAAATAATTTACTTTCTTACTTTTCAAAAACCCTATATTTCTTACGATCTCATAGATATAGTAAGAAAAAATATTGTATATTCTTACCACGTCGAAACTATAACCTATTAAATCCCTTTATTTTTTTCCCAGATGCTGGCTAAGTATCTTTTCATGCTTGAAAAAATGAACCCCGGGTCCGTTGTGGACTTACAGACTTCTGATGATTCATCATTCGAGTACTGCTTCTTTACTCTCGCTGCATCAATTAGAGCATTCCGTGCATGCCGGCCCTTAATTGTCATTGATGCCACACATCTAAAGGGAAAGTACAAGGGTGTTATGTTCGTTGCCTCAACTAAGGACGGGAATGAACAGATCGTGCCGTTGGCTTTTGGTATCGGTGACAAAGAATGCGACTCATCATGGACGTGGTTCCTTCAGCATGTTCAGGACAGCCTTGGAACACCTGAGAATTTGTTGATCATCTCAGATCAACACCGCAGCATACAGAACGCTGTGGGTGAAGTGTATCCAGGTAGGAATTTTGTCATGCTTTCTTATGTTTACACTGGAGGTCAGATGATAAGAATTTACATCTTATTTCTTACATAAAATCTAACTTTTCATACCATATTTCAGGTACGCCTCATGGCTTTTGCACATACCACATTCAAGGAAAATTGAGGACTCATGGGGACGCTGTTATTGAAGAATTCCATGCAGCAGCAAGAGCCCATAAGGAAACGGATTTTGAAGAGCACATGCAAAATATTTTAAGGGATGCTCCTGTCGCACATGCAAAACTCATTGGCATTGGGGCTGTTCATTGGGCAAGTTCGCAAAGCCCCGTACGGAGGTATGAATTTGGGACATCAAATGCGGTTGAGGTGCTAAATGGCCGGCTGAAATGGGCTAGGGAAATGCCAGTTGCATCATTATTGGAGTACGCACGTAATTTGGTGCAATCATTGTTTTATAAGCGTCGCAACAAAGCTGCTGAACGAGTCTTAGAGGTGACTGAATATGTTGAGAAAAGATTGGGATTTTCCACAGAAAAAGCAAGTACGATGAGAGTTCAACCGATTTCCGATACCAAATTCAACATCATAGAAGGTTCAAATAGTAATATCGTCGACCTACGACTCAGGGAGTGTTCTTGTAAAGTGTTCCAAAGCCTCTTGATCCCATGCTCGCACGCGGTTGCAGCCATTAGGTTAGAAACTGTATGTTATGTATAAGAATTATTGTTGTTTCTTATCATATCTTCACATTTTTCTTACTACGTCTTCTAGGTTTAAAAAGCAAACCCCACTTGCATATGTTCATGCATACTACTCGACCAATACGTGGCGTGAGATTTATGCGGCTGAGGTTATGCCTGTCACTGACCCTAGTGATTGGTGCATCCCACACGATGTTGAATTGAGGGTTGTTGGCACTCCATCCAATCCTAAGCAAGCCGGACGTCCGAAGAAGAATAGGATGCCGTCGGGAGTCCTCCCAAAAGGAGGGCAAAGCAAAGAGGCTATTGTGGAGGAGGTCTCGGCCCATCAATGCCCAACAAAGGAGAGCTCTCCCACAGTAGATCCTACAGTGGGGTCCCCAAAGATAGATCCCAAGAAATGCTCTCGTTGCCACCATCAGGGTCACTATGTTACTACATGTACTGCATTTATCGAAGAGGTACAAATTCATGTGGAATTAGAGGATGGCTGCAACATAGTAGGTGAGAAGCGCCGGAGGAATCCGAAGTCATGTGGTATTTGTGGGATAGTCGGTCACACTCGGAGGAAATGCCAACATCCTTGCAGGTTTGATTAAGTTCGTAAGAATGATGTCATTTCTTACCACAATACTAATTTTGTTAGTGGTCAGGCCTGACATCATCAAAATTGTTTTTGCTTGGTTTCTTTCATTGTAAGAAATATCTTAAGTTCTTACAATTAGAAATTGTTATTGTAAGAAATAATTTTTGAATTCTTACTATGAACCAAATGACATAACATTTTGTAAGAAGTGTGGTATCTTTTCATTGTCAGAAATCGGCTTAAATTTCTTACCAAGTTTCTATTGGTTATGATAAGAAATAACAATTTTTTTTTTCTTACCAATTGTTTTCCTATTAGTCAGTGAGTGCTTAATGGAATACGTATTGCATAATGGAATACATAAAAAGCTTGACGTCCACATCATCATTAACATAACTTCCAAAATAATTACATAATCTGCATCTGAAGATTAGAAAAGATCCATTTTCTTACAACTTCACATGTGCTAAATAAGTTTCTTACCATGCACCCATACCAAAAAAATATGCACCCATCTCCAAAAATATGCACCCAAGCATATACAAAAAAGAAGTTTTTACTTCTAGGTGCACCCAAAAAAAAAAAAAAAATTGTACTTCAAATCCTACTACTCCTTTGCACCAAGATTGATTGTTATCGGCTGAGTTTTCCCCTCCCCCTTATTGCCCTTTTTCTGGCTGATTGTGACCGGATTTCCATCTATGCTGTGAGCGTAAATGGTCTTCGCGACATGTTTACGGTATTTCAAGATTGCTTTCGAGGTTTCTATGCCCCTCTCGATGCTTACTGATGAGATGAGGAATTCCAAGTGCCTCATGCAGTAGAGTGCACTGTTGGTGGAATCTAACTCCCGGAAGGCCTCCCGACCTTCAAGAAATCATATATATTGGTAAAATTATAAACAATAAAGATGATAAGAAATTTCAAAATATGCTAAGAATTTAATGAAAGATGATAAGAATTTTCAAAAAACAATAAGAATTTTTAAGAAAGATGATAAGAAATGCATAAAGATGATAAGAATTACAGAAAGATAATAAGAATTTAAGAAATTTTATAAGAATTTTCAATAATGTGATAAGAATTACCTGTCAATGCGGCAAATTTAAAACCGAACTATGCGTGCTTTGGCTTCTCGATCCGGTGCCTGTCGTAGTAACCAATTCCTTTAAATATTTTAGGTAAAAGACGGAGCATGGGTACAGAGAAGCATTTCCTCTTCATTTTTTCTTAAGCACTCAACTTATACCCCTTGGCGTCGTGTAGTATCAACAATTGATCTTTGAAGTCAATTTCGGCCAATGTCCAGCCAGTTGAGATCACACATATCGCGAGTACCTAGCGGAAACAATGGTTATGGAAATTAGAATTTTCCTACCATGTCATAACTTGTAAGGTTTGAATTATCGTAAGAATTTTTTTTAATGTCATAAGAAAATAATAAAATTCTTACCTTTTTGTATTCCAGCCAATTCTTAACAGCCCCCCCCCCCCCCCACTCCGGTTCTGTACTGTTTGCAAACTTGACCAATCTCCCCAGTTCCGTATCAAGAATGATTTCTTCACCACACTTTGAAAACTGTTTAAAGTCATACATCCCGCGTGAATTATTTTGGCTTCCATAAAGGTCGTCGAATACGTATTCCACTTCACTCTGTAAATTAGTGTAGCGAATTATTTATATATACAGTTGGAATACACATATTTCTAACCATCCATATGATCATATTATTGTAGGAAAATAGTTCTTTTCTTACCATGAAGTTAGAATTTTATCAGACGAAGTTAGAATTATAAATTTTCAACCTATCACATAAACAAACAGTACGAATGTTACCAAACTAAGTTAGAATTACACATTTTCTAACTATCACATAAACAAACAGTAAGAATCATAGGAATTTTATTAGACTAAGTTAGAATTTTACATTTTCTAACTATTAAATCAACAAATAGTCAAACTTTAATCAGCCTAAGAGAGAATTTTACAATTTCTAACTATCACAACTTCAAAGAGTAAGAAATTTCCAAGACTAATTTAGAATTTTACATTTTATAAGTATCACATCAACAAATTGTAAGAATATTCAAGATTTCTTATCAACTTCATCATACAATACTCCGAGTTTGTTATTATTTATGACGAAAATAATGTTTTTTCTAACCAAGTTCATCATACAATAGCCTATGTTTCTTTCCATTTCTCTGACCACACACAACTATTTTTCTTTTCTTTCTAGAACATACACTTTCTAACAGAAAACTCTTATGAAATTGATCTCTTTTCTAACCAAATTCAGTACACAATATTCCATGCCTCTTCTGAACCCAAAAACCTAGATTCTTAAATAACGATGCCAAGTTTACACCCCTATTTTTCCAATTCAAATTTCGGGTTCCAATCAAAACAAATCTATTCCAAAACGAATGCACATCACACATTCAAATTTCTGAAACCCTAGACAAAGCATACAAAAAATCGACAATCTCTAGATCCTAATTTCCGCAAACCCTAATCCATTGACGGAATTTCCAACATTTTTCACTCAAATCCAACATGCAAGCCCCGAAAAAAATTATTACCTCTGAATCGATGAATGGGTAGCCGCTGCGTCTTACTATCTCCGAGTGCTCGGCGCCTTCGACTTCCGTCGGAACATCAGTGCGCGGCGGTTCCGACCGCTCGTGAGATTTTGCTTCAGATCTCTTCCTCTTCATTTTCCGAGTAGACATGGCGTCGGGCTTGTGGTGAGCGGAGGCTGGCGTGTGGGGAACGCCGGCGTGCGCGTGAGTGAACGGCGGCGGGTTCGCGCTGCGACGGGGGCTGGGCTGAAGGTTGTCTTAGGGTTTTTGCTGGGGGGGAGTTGAATCGCCGAAACTAAATTGAAATGGTGGGGGAGTTTGAGGGTTGAGGGAGAGAAAGTTGGGGATGTTTTGTTTTCTTCTTCAAGGATAATTTAGTCTCATCCACTCAAATTTGGGCAAATTTTATGTTCTCTTAAATTTTGGGCAAGATTTGAAAATATAACCTCTAATAGGATATATTAATTGTTGCCTCTTATTGTAAAACTAATTATAGATTTATTGTTTTCAAATATCATAGAGGAATCGAGAATCTTTCGGACGCTTAAACTTGCAATTTTATTGTTTCATTTATAAAAAAAATGTTAAGAGATATGTACGACACAATTAAAATTATGTGTGACCGACTGATGCAAAAAGAATGCGCTCGTATGCATAAATTCCTTTCAAATCTAATACTTATATACTTGTACAATTTTAGTTGATTCAATATAACTATTATCATGTACGTAAACAACTAAGGATATATTTTTGTGTGCGTGTGTTGCACTAATAGTAGGAGGTTAATGCTTGGGATTAAAAATTCCGGATTTGAGCCTTTTGTGGTGTGGTCTTTAAATGTTATGTTATGTTAATTGTGTTAAAAAAATTAAGGATATATTTAAACGATAAAGCTAAACGGATCAATTTCATCTGGATCAATAGTGGCAAATTGGTAATATGAACGAAAATTGTTATGTGTTTCGACTGAAATATCCTTTCTACAATTAATATTAAACATATCAAGTCTTCTCTCTCTCCATTAATATATCTGTTAACTTCATAAATTTCTACCTTCAAGACTCAAAAAGCACCGCTGGATTTTTTTTTTGGTGGGTATTTTTTGGGACACATGCATTTATTAGTAATTTAGAAATAATTTGTGTTGGGAACCTTTTCTCTCTTTAAAGTAAGTTTTGATAATGCTATTAGAAACCACACTTAGACAACAGACTTTAATTGGAACAGACTGGTCTCCGTGTTTGGATCAGTCAAAGTTCAGCTCGAACAGGTTGCCATGTAAAGGTCAAGGTTGGTAGTGCAACCTTGTACCTATTCTACTCAAACCTGTCATAACGTTCCTATGTAATTTGTCTATGTAACCTGCTCCAACCAATACTTGAAGATCTCATTCGAAGGTTACAAAGACTGAAGACAGTCAGAGGTATAGGAAGCTCAACCTGCAAAGTCCAACCTGAGCTGTGACTGAGGAACCTGTCCTCAACTCAACGACCACATTTGTGTCAGCGTACGGTTCTGCATATCCTGACACGCACAACGGCTCTATTACAAATGCTTCTCTATAAATACCTCAAGACATTCAAGAAAGAAAGCACGGGAAACTCAAATTACAAGCTGAAACGCTGCAGAAATCTCAAGCTAAATATTCACACAATCAACACTCGAAATCACTAGAGCTTTCCCAAGTGTTGATCCTTGTAGATTTCTATTCTTTCTAGAATCTGTCTTACTAGAACACAATCCACACTCTCACTATCATTACTATTGATATTCAGTGTAGTTGATAGAGTTGTATTCCAAACGGCGATAGCTTTTCACAGCTTTCCAGTTTGATTATTAGTGCTAGTTGTTTAACATTAGTAAGATTGTATGTAAGCTTGTATGTAAGGTTAGAAGAGACACGACTCAAAATTCGTGCTAGATTCAGTCTAAAGAGAGACTTGAATTTGGGCTGGAACCTCCACCAGTGTCAAAAATGAGCGAAAAATCTCAAGTTAAGGGATTACAGATTCGACGGGATCTGACGTGGACGTAGGAGCTGTTTACTCCGAACCATGATAAAAACTCCTCGTGTTTCTCTATCTGTTTTCACACAGTCTGCATGCCCACAACCTGCACGATTGTAACCTGTCTTGCATGTGCACTGTCTTTGAAAACTGTTTTTGAAAACTGTCATTCAATTTCACAGTTTGCATGAACACTTACTTGAACTAAAGGTTTCTCTGAAAACTGCTTTGAAAAACTGCTAACCAACCTTTCCACCAAACTTCCGCACGCAGGTTAGTTTTGCAAGCTCAGCAGTTTACTGTTTGAGCTGGAAAAACTAAACTGCTCTGATAAACTGAAGTGACGACTCAGTAAGATCAAATTGTTTTGAAAAGTCAAAACCGTTGGTTAATTGGTGTATTCCCCCCCCTATACACCAATATCTATTTATCGGGACCTACAATTTGAAATACTTTTAAAATATACTAATCCTAATATCTTTAATAAAGTAAATGAAATAATTTAGAATAAGATGTAACGCATCATACGTAATAAGATTCAGTCTTGTAGTGGACGTGTGTGAACCCAACACAAATAATAATAATAATAATAATAATAATAATAATAATAATAATAATAATAATAATAATAATAATAATAATAATTTCTTTAATGTATTAAACTATATGTATTTGTTCACAAGACATATTTTATAAGCTAGTAATTTAGAATTCCTTTTCGGTGCTTATCTAAATTTGTTTATTTACTTGTCATATTATAGCATGCCCTATCAATATAAGTGTATAACATTTATAAGAATACGCTATAAAATTATTCTAAAAGAAATACTCCATAGTAAATTTCAAATTGTCAAAACCCGCGGACCATTATATAATGTGACAAACTCGGTAAAAAAAGAAAATTGAGCTGAATCAAAATAAAGTACAAATTTGGTTTAGTTATTCTTGTATACCGTTTGGCTATGATTTAATTATTCAGAAATTTTTCTATTTGGTTTTAAAGATTAAAAAAAAAAAAACAAAAACATCATTAGGCGAACAAACATATAATGTTAAAATATATTTTTTACAATATATAATAATTAATCAAAATTTGAAAATGGAAAAATGAGTTAAAAGTATGTAGAATCATAGAGCATCTTATTAAGTTTTTTAGGTGTGTTTTCTTTAATTTGTATTTTCTTGAGGTCAGTGGCTCTGGAGGTTTTGAGTTTGAAGTTATTACTATTTGAAATTGAATTTTAGTATAGCAAAACCAATAGTTCAACTTAAGTGACATTTTATTATTTTGATTTTCTTAGTATTTTATCGTAACCGAATTAAAATTTCGTACGTTTGAATTCTTTAACTCTCAATAATAAATAAACATTTTATATTTTATTAGGAGTATTATTTATATGGTTGTATCCAATATTCACGTTTTTTAGCTATTAGTATATTTTTATACAGATTCCCTATGTACGTTTAACATTATATCAAAGTTAGAGTTGACTTCGAAAGTACTTTCTTATTTTAAAACCAAATACTGTATGTATGGAGGTTAAAAGTGACATTTCAATTAGATTGGCATTAAATAACGACTTTTGATCCGGATCGAATTGATCCGTTTAGCAGCACTCATATTTATAAACTATATTTAATGACTTTTTTCTTTTTTTTGTTTAATACGGAATTTATAGGTTGGTGAACTTTTAATTTTTTTGTATTTGATTTGTCCATGTTTAATGCTTGTAATTGTATTGGATTAAATAAATGCGTAAGTCACTCAATGTACATTTTAATCACTTGCATTGTATTTGGAATATTGTATAAATGTATACATTAGATTAATTATCAAATTATCACAATTTACTATATGATTAATAATTTCAATTAAATAAATATTCAAAAGTTATTGTGGTATTTACAAAATAAAGGAATTACTAAAAATGATAGTCCATGGTTGTTATTAATATATTGATAAAGATTGCCATACATAAATACAAAACGAAACACAAAATGCATTTGAATTTGGTTATGAAACATTATACGTACAGAAAACGTCCTAAAAAGCCATTCATTTTAATTAAAAGCATATGAAAAGCACTGAAATTTATATGAGAAGTACATGTATAAAACATTTAAATTTATGTATAAATCGCGCGTGATAGGAAAATATGAAATGAATACATAAAATAATTTAAATATTGCTACGCATAAATATATATATCTTTTAAATTTTTTTATAAAGCATATATCATACTCCTACATAACTACATTAAAATTTAAATTTATATATTAAAGTATTATATATACACATGTGATAAAAATAAAATAAATAAAAAAAGAAAAGAAAGGGAGCAATGTGCATAAGCGCTTATATATATAAATACAAATAGTTTCGAGTATAAAATTTTATTTGGTGGCACATTTTATTTACTTACTACATTTTTACATTGCTCTTTTCTCTTCCCAACCAAACTGTAAGCATAAAATAATAATTATAAATCATACATTCATAAAAAGAGTTGATGCATTATGATTTTTCTCTCTTATTCCATTTACACAATGCTATTAGACAAAACTATATTACTACACCTATTGAGAAAAGCCGACTATGAGTTCTTGCACGCCTCCACTTGCATTTGAGGTGTAAGGATGAAGTGAAATATGAAAATAAAAATTACACACAAACATTATATAGACATGAAATATTGTTGAAATGGAAAGAAAGTAAATATTGCATTGAACATCCAATTATATTGTTTAATTATATTAAATGTGTTGGCCTATATAATCTAGAGTAATGCTCCAATGCCCCACCGTGGGCATGCTTAATGTGTCCACGGATGACGTGACATTGGAATATATAAGGAAATTAATAAAAATCCTACAAAAAATAATTAAACCCTACTATAAAAAATTAAATCCTAACATAAAAAACTAAACCCTAAAAGGAAAAATTGCAAACGTGGCACTGCCACATCACCAGTGGGCACATTAAGTATGCCCACCGTGGGTAGGGGAGCATTTCTGATATAATCTATGCTATAGATTGTAACGTCACGTCTCAATTACTTAGTTTAGCTTAAATCTCTCAATTAAGTTTTATTAATTTATTGACTTTGATATCTATTATATTAATGGATACATTTAATTAATCATTAAAATAAATAATTTATAAAAAAGAAAATAAATAAATAAAATTTACTAATATTTATAGAATATAAAATACTAACAATTCAAAAATTAATTAAAACGCAAGTTACTAGAAAAATTAAAAATATAAAAAAATTAATTTACTGCCTAAACTTATATTTTTTTGTAACGTCTATCACTACTTGCCTTATTAAAAATGATTGATTTACATTTAATATATAGTACTAATATTTATATATAGAGTTACTAAAAATATCAAATTAAAAAATTATGATAAAAATAGAATTACTAAAAACAGCAGCCCGTAGTCGTTATTATATAGATTTTTTCCAAAAAAAAGGAAACTCAGTTCCAAACAATTGATTATGAAATCCGGGAAATTCTATTAGGGGTGTAAGTGCACTACCCCAACCCATTTATTGTAGGCCATGTGGCAGTAGGTCCATTTAATTTTTCAAACAAATATTCTTAAATTTTAATTCTATTCTTCTCTAATTAAGGAACGCAGTTAACTGGAGTCTAATGCCGTAAACCAGCGACACTCCATGTTCTCCATTCAAATTTCTTCCGCTTATTTTAGATGCGGTATTCACTACATATCCGTTTCTTTTTTTCGCATTTAACGCCCCCGCCTTTTCTTTCTTCAACACACCTGTTACCTTGCTTAAAAAGAACCTGTATATTTTTTTTTCTATTGAGGGGGATGACGCATGGAAAAATTATATTCGATTCCAAATTTTCTTTGTTTCATTTTTCGATTGCAAGTCTTCTTTGTTTCATTTTCCAATATTATTGTCGTAATAGTTTGATTTCATTACAATTGTTTAGTTGAATTGTCCTTGAAAACAATGCGCAGGCAAACTGTTTGTGAAAATGCCGAAAAGAAATTAAACATTAGCTACGAAATTGTATGAGCAGTCTATGCATCAACTAGTATATAGAGATATAAAAGACAACTTCGCAAGAGGATATTGAATGTATTGTTCATCTCATTACCAAAAGTACTTGCATTGTCAATCGCTTGACAATTTCTTAGTGATTTCAAACATATGAATCAATCAGTGTGATGTCATTGATGACAAACACATGTAAATATGTTTCATTTCTATAGTTATGTAATAGAGTGACAATTGTAATTGTGTTTATGAGTAAAGGTGATGTTATCGTTGCTTTATTATGTGCCTATTTCCATTGCAAGAAAAAAAGTCCTCCCTTCCATTGCAAGCTTTTGTCTCAAACTCTCATATAAGTATTTTTTTTTTTAATCATAAAAGAATTTATTCAACAAAAAATGAGGTACCAGAGGTACTGTAGATTAATTCGAAGACCAAAAATCACATAAACTCGATCTATTCTGGTCTACATAACTTAAATTTGGAGCAACCTCATTTCTAGCCACGCACCAACGCCGAAACCGACACTTTATTTCTTTCTCGATCCGCCGAAAATCCCACTCTTTTTCGTCAAACTTAACCGCATTTCGCCACTTCAAAATAACTCAAATAATGCAGATGTAAAGGCCCCAATCTTTTCACAACCTTACCTCCTCCAAGTAAACTTGGAAAAATAAATAAGTATTATGCGATCGACTTGGGAGAAGCCCACCGGCAGCTGGCCCACTCGACCATTTTATCCTAAATCTGCTGCACGCTCCCAATATATGAAGCACGTTTAACGTGAGATTGAACATTTCCAGTGCTCTATTTTGAGTAGCCATCACGAATCTCTCCTTCCAATTAATTGATGATAATGGTTGTGAAGCTATGGAATAAGGCGGAAGAAATTTGAATGGAGAAGATGGAGTGTCATTGGTTTACGGCGTTAGACTCCAGTTAACTGCGCTCCTTAATTAGAGAAAAGTAAAATTAAAATTTAAAAATATTTATTTAAAAAATTAAATGGACCCACTGCCCGATGACCTATAATAAATGGATTGGGCAGTGGCTTACACACCTAATAGAATTTCCCATGGCATTTCTTTGTCTACGTGGATAGTTCCCCCTTCCCCCAACCTTTTCAGTTTCTGTAGCCCTAATTTCCACCGCATTTTCTCTCAACAAACATTCCCATTCCGACTTCCAATTTGTGATTCACGGCGCCAAAGTAAGAAGATGAGCAGAAAAACAGCTGCTTCTGCTATTGATCTGATTCGTAGAGCACGAGTTACGGTTAGATCTTCTTCTGAATTCGCTAATTATGCTCCACCATTCTCTTATTTCTTTTCGAGTTTCAGTAGCAAAGATAAACCTTTCTCACCTAATAATCGGCCGAGAATAGATTTCAGCCGTGTTAGAAAATTAGATGATGCTGTTCGCGCATTTGATGAGATGGTGAGTATGCATCCGCGCCCTTCTGTTCTCGTGTACAACAATCTGTTGAGTGTGACATCAAGGATGGAGGAATACTCCTTTGCCCTCTACGTGTTCGACCGAATGCTGCGAATGGGTGCCCCCATGAATGAGTTCACAATGAATATTGTGATTAATTGTTATTGCCTTCTTAAACGTGTAGACCTTGGTTCTGCTGTGATGGGGTTGTTCCTCAGGCGTGGTTACAAACCAAATGTCGTGACGCTAAGCACCCTCATTAAAGGGCTGTTTTTGGACGATAAAGTCGACGACGCCGTGAAACTGTTCAAAAAGATTTTGCATGTAAAAGTATGTGAGCCTAGTGGTCATATGATCCTAGCCATGGTTGATGGGCTTTGCAAAGCTGGACAGATCATTGCGGCCAATGATTTGATTCGTGAGCTCGAAAGAAGTGGGCGGAGACTGGATCTTGAAACTCATAACGCATTCCTTGATGGATTATGCAAGAGTGGAATGTTGGATGATGCTTATGAGCTCCTATCAAAGATGGCTGACAAGGGCGTTTCGCCGGATGTTATCTCATTTACTTCTGTAATCGGGGGGCTGTGCGATGTAGGCAGACTGGAGGATGTTAAAGGCTTTCTAGATCTGATGGAGGATTCTAATATCTCTTTGGATGTCTTTACTTTTAGTACATTGATCAATGCGTACTCCAAAGAAGGGAAGATGAAAGAGGCAGAGGATTTGCTGGAAAAAATGAAGCATCAAAATCTATGTCCTGATGTTGTCACTTATAATACGCTGATAAATGGGTACTGTTTGCGAGGGGAAACATATAGCGCAAAACAAATATTTGATAACCTAGAAGAAAGGGGCTTGAAGCATGATATTTTTAGTTATGGTAGCTTAATAAGTGGATACTGCAAGAAGGGAAGAGTAGATGAAGCTTGGCTTCTTTTCCTTGAAGTCCCTTGTAAAGGTCTGGAGCACGATACAATCACTTATAATGCCATGATACATGGATTATTTAGTGATCAAAGATTTGCTGAAGCAAAGAAACTTTTCAATGATATGGAAGCTCGAGGAGTAAAACCTGACATCATAACGTATAATACGTTATTGGATGAGTTGTGCCGGAATGGGGAGACTGATGAAGCTTTTTCGCTACTGCACATGATTGAAATGGAAGGGGTTAATCCAGATGTGGTCACGTACGAATTCTCATTAATGGATTATGCAAAAATGGAAAACACAATATTGCAAGAGATCTATTCAACCAACTTCCTTCTAAAGGTTTGCAACCTGATGTTTGGATATATAATATGATCATTGGATCATTATGTCAACAGGGGTGCATAGAGAAGGTAGAATGTTTGCTTGTAGAGATGGAGAACCGTGGCTGTGCACCCGATAGGGTGACATATAACGTTATTGTAGGGAGTATGCTAAAGAAAAATGAGCTTCACCAGGCAATACCATTATTGGAACTAATTCATCCTCCTGCAGATCATGCTACTCTTTCCATGCTAATTGATCAAGTGCAAGGGAAGACTGGAGTTGATTTTCTTGTCAAATCGATGAAGAATGTTTTCTTGAGAGAAATTGTGGTGAGTCAACTCGAGCTTTCTGGCTGATCTGCTATGGGTTTTTTATTGAGTTATGATGGAATACTATTTTATATATCATTTTGAAGAATACTCAATTCCATGTGATGTTTCACCATTCTGGTTTGTGCTATGCATAATACTCATGGCTGCATGAGAAAATAGAGAGTTAGTGAAAAGCTGGTTTGAAGTATGATTGTAGGATTAATGTAGAAACGTTATGGTGGCTAAATGTAAAGAATCAGTTAGTAAACAATCTGCATCTAATTGAATTGAGACAAAACCCACTTTATTTGGCTTTTACATGCTGAGTGCTCCTTATCTATATAGTGGTTAACTCTCATAAATATGATTAGTAAAGGTTAGATACTGCTCAAGTAGAATGTGCAATCCACTTTTTTAAGGGTGTGTTCTCTTTGATGGAAAAGAAGGGAGAAGAAAAAATTTACACCATTTTCCACCTTATTCCCCAGGCAGGAGGGAAAATTTTCCCGGGCAACCCTTTTTCCTTTCACTCCAAAGTCCAAACCTAGAAAATATTATTCCACCCATTTGGAGTGATAATATTTTCCCACATTTTCCCACCTTAGAGAAGATGTGATATACCCATGTAGGGGACCACATTATGGGATAATATTTTCCATGCTTTTATTATCCCTCCTTTTCCTTTTCCACCAAGAGAACACACCCAAATGTTTTCTCTGTTTGATGCTTTGATGTGTTCTGTACTGCAGAGCAAGTAATGTGCAGGCAGCCTAGGAGCCAAAGGCATATTATGTCTCGTCTCGTGCCAACTTTTTTTGCACTTGGAGTCGCATTTAGATGCTTATGGTACATGATCATATACTTTAGTGATGATGGATGTTGTCTGCATTTTTTGTATTTTGAAATTGTTAGAAGTGAACATGTTTAGGTATGAATTCTCTTTCTTGATGTTGTTGTAGAACATCAAACTAAATAATGAGTTTGCAAATCACTTGTGATAATTTGGCATGAGATGAATTGACTTTGTTGGGCATCTTGAGGTATCTATATAGAGTAATTATAGAGTAGAAAATGTTCTATTATAAAGTCCAAATTAAGTCGAAAAGTCTGATAGAAATTACTATCATCTGGACTCCATAAACTAGCCTTGGTATTGGATACAAAGATCTTTCTTTGAATTGTTTTCAACATTTTACTTTAAAACTACAATTCATAGTAGTATTTATTTAGTAATTTTATAAAGATTCAATATTCTGTTATGTCATGGGGTACATAAAGTTTTTTGATTTTAGTGTTTTCATCTAATATAGCATCTTTTCAACAAAAAAAAAAGAAGTAGCAGGACAATATTTTGCTAACTGAAACCTTGAAATTTTTTGTGCTAGAACTATTGTGATAATTTACGAGCATTTTAATGCCAAAGACTCAAAATATTAAATCAAGTGATTGCTTAGAGGTAAGTATGAAATCCTTGACCTATTCCTTGAAATACATATATACATGTACTAGCTCCTGTGTCCAAAATCCAATAAGTGGTATCCTATTTATTATTTGATTCCATTTTAGGCTAAAAAAAACCCAAAATTTGGCAAGTCATGAAACATATACATGATCTTCATCTTTCATTTTCTGCAAAAATTGTACCTCAGTGTCAATATATTGAATACTGGAATAAATAGCCACCGAATATGCACATTATCTATGTATATATTTACGTATATCAGCATTATTATAACCAAAAGATTACTTTGTTGAAGCATTTGATCATTTGCTGTAGAAGTAAAAAACCTCAGCATCTCCATTGCCTTCATACACCAAACTAAATATAACCACATGCATAAATCTATACATACACTGATACACAATATGCATCAAAAGTAACTGCAAAAACATCTCTCTTTAGACAAGAGTCTCACCTCTCATGACATCTTCTCACACAAGAATGAGGCATGATTTTTCCAGCTGCAAGCTTCAGGTTATACGTAAAATTCATAACTGAAGTTAACATGCCGAGAAGCAGCAATTGGAAGATAGATTAGCATTTTTCTGACTGTTGTATATCTCACTCTGCATTTTTTGTGATGTCCTTACTGTTTTAGTTGCAGCTGGTATGTTTTTTTCTGTAACATCAATGCCATTTTTAGTATATATGCTCCTCGGGTTTTATTGTATGGTTTTCTCCTAAAACACTTTATTCACTTCTTCCTTTTTTTTCTTGTCTTAAGGAAGCTTATTTTTCTTGTCTCAGAAATGGAATATGACGATGACCGAATTTGGTTATGTTGTGTTCTAGTGGAAACCGAAGCTTGACAAATTAAGATTATGCAAATCTACGAAAAGGTAATAGATAGTTGTAGAAATTAAATTGAGATTCTATTTAGATTAAAGTTTATAGGTTTCTTTTCAGAAATCAGATTTGGTATCCAAGACTACATAACTTTCTTTGGATCCATCATAGTCGTGTAACTCTTTTTGCTTAGTGATTTGCTTAATACTCCCTCCGTCTCAAGATTATTGACCACATTTCCCGTTTGGGCAGTCTCAAGATTTCGGACCACTTTCCCTTTTGGGAAATAATTAGGGAAATTAATGTACAATTAGTAAACCCCTTATTACACTTAATATTCTATAATTAAATCTCATCATCCACTCACCTCTCAGCACGTATCCCAATATAATTTAAATTCTAAAAGTTTAAATTATGATAACTTTCTAGTTTGTTCACCGATTTTTATAATTTTTTTTATCAAATTAAAGGTCTTGATACGATCTTTTATTTAAGATCAGACATCAATATATTTTTATGCATCTATGATGCTCCAGTTTTAAAATATGCCTAAATACATAAACCATATTACATCACTACGGTGCCTACACACAATACACTTTACACACTAAATACTCCGGTCATAATTCCCGTGCCGAAAAGAGCCGAAAAGAATGTGGTCAGTAATCTTGAGACGGAGGGAGTACTATTTTTTACGAGTAAGTTCTCTATATGATTCAAAAAAAAAAAATCCTACATATGTTTCTTGGTTTTTGTTTTATTACTGAAATTGAGCAGCGGATTTACTATCCTTCTAGTTTTGATGTATCCATTCTACCAAATTCAACATTAACCTGTCTGGTAGTATTATTGCTTCTAGCTAACTGGTGGGAATAATTATTTTTCTAGTAGTGTCTCTTATTTTTATGCATCGTCTCCTATTCCTCTTCCAGTTGCACAAATAGGATTCCATTCAGGTCTCTCTCTCTCTCATGCTAAATTCCACTATGTTAGGGAGCTGCTTCTTGTTAATTTTGTTTCTTGATTTGGCAGTTTAATTTACAGAGAAAAGATCTTTCATTTGGTTTGTTCTCTCCACTAATCTCTGCATTTTTCTGATTATTGTTTTGGTGGTTTTATTTTCATATCTGCACATATCTGTTTTTTTTGTTTCATTTCTCCTCTCTAATCCTTTCTCTGTACCATTTCCTACCACTTCAATTTTATTTTGTATCATATTTTTTTTGAATTTCAGTTATCTTCGTTTCTTTTTTTTTCTATTTTTTTTTTAATCGCTGGTATGTTGTACTGTATGTTGGACCTTTTGGTGCAAAGAGAGATTATTAATTTTATTTTTTGTATTACAATTTGAAAATTTCATATTGAAATTGGGCTATATTTTCATTTGTTGCAGTCAACAAGAACAGTTCCCATCACTGCCTTCTACCTGATGATTTGGAGTAGTACTTCCTGAATTCGAATCTACAGGTACATATAATTCATTTCTACTCTCTTTCTTTCTTCTTGTATCGTGTATTATCTGTATCAACTGGTTCAGCAGTGCACTGTATTCCGGTTTGTTGTACTATGAGCGATTTTAGTTATTTTATTATCATTTGTAAGATTTTTTTTTGAATATGACAAATTCAATAGGTGAAGATAACTGAGTAAGGACGGAAAAGGCCATAAAATTGTTACCAAGCAGCAAAAACATGGTGTAGTATTATTGGTGTCTGCTGAAATTACATATTTACTTGGCCATCTGTATTTGATTGGTTAGCTCAACTACTGCAAAGCTCTAATTTGTACCCAATTATGCATATATCTTGTGTTTGTTATTTTGTCTCTAACATCAGTAGCATAAAGCTTGCAGTAATTCTACATCAGTTGTTCGTGGGCTGATTATATGAAGAAAATAAATTATGACCTTAGATGCCTGATAGTTGATACACCACCATATATAGAAAAAAGAATTAATTCTGAAAATCCTTGAAAGAGAAAGAACTGTTTTGAACTACATGGTTCACACAATATTTTGAGCTGAGATTGGAGCTGCTACTGTCTTATTATTCCTTGCCCCTTTAGATCTAGGGTGTTGGATTTGTTTTTAAAAATCAGTAGTTTTAGGAAGTCTTGGCAGATCATAGATGTCAGTTAATTTTGTCTTCAGTGCATAATGGTTTATTCAACTTTGTATATTTTCTTGTAATTCTGAAAATACTACTATATTGAAAACAGATGAAGGTAGATGAGAAGCTAAGCCAATCCATTCCCGGCACGTCTCTAAGCAGGTCAATAGCTTTCACTGAAGCATCTGGAGGCCTTGACTATGGTTACGTAGCAGATGATCTTAAGAATGTTGCAGCAGGCACATCTTCTAGTTTTGTGAATCAAGAGTCCATCAAAGAACAAATTACAGAGGTGCAGCTTCATCTAGAAATGGAGAGGCAGGAGCGATATAAAGATTGGAGGAGGCGCAGGCTGCTCAAAAAGAGCTTATGAACCAATTAATGTCTCAGTTGCGTGCTCAACAAGAGGTGCTCGACGCTTTGAAGTCACAAACTGTGAATGGATCAGCACACACACCTCCCTCTTCGATATCAGTGCGTACTCCAAAGAAGGGATGATGAAAGAGGCAGAGGATGTGCTGGAAAAAATGAATCATCAAAATATTTGTCCTGATGTCATCACATACAATGCGCTGATAGATGGGTACTGTTTGCTAGGGGAAACAGATAGCGCAAAACAAATATTTGATAACCTAGAAGAAGACGGGCATGAAGCCTAATATTGTGAACTATAATAGCTTAATAAGTGGATACTTCTGCAAGAAGGGAAGAGTAGATGAAGCTTGGCTTCTTTTCCTTGAAGTCCCTTCTAAAGGTTTGGAGCATAATGCAATTACTTATAATGCCATGATACATGGATTATTTAGCGATCAAAGATTTGCTGAAGGAAAGAAACTTTTAAGGATATGGAAGCTCAAGGTGTACAACCTAACAACGTTACAATTAATACATTATTGGATGGGTTGTGCCGGAACATGGAGATTGATGAAGCTTTTTCGCTACTGCACATGATTGAAGGGAAAGGGGTTAATCCTAATCTAGTTACCTATGGTACTCATTAATGGATTATGCAAAAATGGAGAACATGATGTTGCCAGAGATCTATTCAACCAGCTTCCTTCTAAAGGTTTGCAACCTAATGTTCGAATATATAATATGATCATTGAATCATTACGTCAACAAGGGTGCATGGAGAAGGTAGAATGTTTCCTTGTAGAGATGGAGAACCATGGCTGTGCACCCGATAGGGTGACATACAACATTATTGTGGGGAGTATGCTAAAATAAAATGAGCTTCACCAGGCAATACCATTATTGGGACTAATTCATCAAAGGGAATTTCTTGCAGATCGTGCTACTCTTTCCATGCTAATTTGATCAAGTGCAAGGGCAGAGTGGAGACGATTTTCTTGTCAAATTGATGAATGTTTTGCTGAGGGAAATGGGGGTGAGTCAACTCGAGCTTCCTGGCTGATCTGCAATTGGTTCTTTTAGTGAGCTATGATGGAATGATAATATATATTTCGTTATTCATTTGCTTTGTTTGAAGAATATCATATTCCCTGTGTCGTACTAGATTTGATTTAGCAATGGATGTTTAGGCACTCAAGTTTGTGCTATGCATAATTTTCATGGTTGCCTGAGAAAAAAAGACAATGAGATTATTTCGCTCTTCAATAGCTATCTCAGGACATGATTCGAGGATCCATGTAGAAATATTATATTGTCTAAATGTAAAGAATCAGCTGCAATTAGGTATCAACTGAATTGAGATATGAAACCCACACCCCTTGGCCTTTACCCGTATTGAGTGCTCCATATCTGTATAGTGGTTAACCGTCATGAATATCAATTGGTAGATGTTAGATACTGTTCAATTTGGAACTGGTTTGATAATTTGAAATCCGCTCTTTATATATATAACATTACTTTCGTCCCGTTAAAATAGTCTGTTTTCTTGAATATATGTGATGTGAGGAATGCTCCAATGCCTACCGTGGACATATTTAATGTGCTTACGGATAATGTGATAATATTACATATAAGGAAATTAATTTAAATATATACTAAAAAAATTAAACCCTACCATAAAAAATTAAACTCTACTAAAACAAATTGAAGCCTAAATGAAAAATATTATTGATGTGACACTGTCACATAAGCGGTGGACACATTAAGTGTGCTCACGGTGGGTAGAAGAACATTTCTATATGTAATGTATAAAATAAAGAAACAAGGTTATTTTGGCGGGACAGATGGAGTAATAGATTATGTGCAATATAACATTAGTCATGCTAAATATGCATTATGCCTAGCGGCACCAGTAAATAATTTTATGTTACAAAATCGTATGTAATTTGTCTATCAAAGGTTTGGCGCTCTTAGTTTTCCATCAATAGCTCATAAAAGAACCAAGGACATATAACTTGCCGAAAAGACATGATTCTTCGGTAGGAAATAACCTCCAAAATTCATTTGATTGGCTAGAGGCTTGTACTGACAACATGTTGATAATCGATCGAATCAATAAAATAATAATATTATTGATAAGACGCAAGATATGAATAGAATCGATCGAATCAATAAAATAATAATATTATTGATAAGACGCAAGATATGAATAGAAAATACGATATTTAATCAACTATGGTATGAATCCAACCTATGCAGTATGTAGAAATACAATGCCAAAGGTCTAGGGTTTGTAAAGTCCCACAATAATATCGAAATAATTTTGTCCCTCAAATATATGTCCCAGCTTGACCTGTACATGTTTTTAAAAAGAAACGTCGCATATTATATTGTTTATTATGAAATTGTGAATAGAGGTTGAGTCTCATGGAAGAAAAAGTAGCAAATACCCCCTCAAGATTGCCATGGTGGAGCAAATATACCCCTAATGAAACGTTAGGTGATGTCAGCCCCTCAACGACCATAAAAATAGTGCAAAAATCACCCCACTCAAACGAATGTCTAACGCTGTCAACCAAAAATGGTTCTCTTTTTTTTTTGTCAGGAATTTTTTTTATTGATTCATGGTACAAGGGGAAGGGGTACCACCCGAAGCGATTCGAGATATTATACAGATTAGTGTTTGCCCGGACAGTGTAACTACAAATTCCTCTCTCGTCAATTCCAGATCAATTTCTAAAGCGAATTTTAATCTCCTCTTCTATATGTGTCAAACAAAAATAGTTTTCTCTTTTTTTTTGGTCAGAAAAAAAGATTTTATTGATTCATGGTACAAGGGGAAGGGTTACCACCAAGAGCGATTCCAAATATTATACAGTGTGTTTGCCTGGACGGTGTAACTACAAATTCATCTCTCGTCAATTCCAAAAGCAAATTTTAATATCCTCTTCTATACGTCGGAAGTCCCAATCTTTTGTAACAACTTATTTAATAAATAAATAAAAAATCTTAAAGGATCCATATTTCACAACTCACTAATTCATAAAATACACTTCTACGGATTGAGATCCAAACTCAAATACATTTTCATTCATTATAAAAATTAAAACTCGTGAAACAAACTTATGCATTTTTTTTACAGTTGGAAGGACTATTTACTAATGAATATTTTTATTTTTTATATTATTATTTTCTAAATTTATTTAAACTCATATCACTACAAGAAATTTCATCATAGAAAGCGGTTACCGGAAAGGGTTCATACATAACAATTTTTTGCCAAAATCTTAATGTATGTGCGCTTTTTCAAAATACCGTTATCTATATGCGGGTAACTTTTGATATTGATAATGGTTTTGAAACAACCGTTATGTATGCGTATAATTGAGCGTTACCAAAAGAATCAAAACAATTATAAAATTATAAAATTACTTGTATACTGAATAAATCTTTATTCACATTGAAAAAAATTCTAAGTCTTCAGCCGTGAATAGTCACCATCGCCTTCGATCTTCAATTAAGGTTTAGGGATTTGGATTTCTCTTTCTCACCGTCGCCATCGATGACTGATAGGATACGGCCCAGCTACTAGGCCCAAGCACCGGCCCAATATAATAGGACCTCGGCAAATAAGCTCGGCCTAGATGAACTCGGCCCACTGAAAGGCCCAGAAGATAATTCGGCCCAATCCAGCAGCGTAGCCCAAAAGCATAGAAGCTCGCCCGACCCACAATCTCCAACCCACCACGACCTCGGCTGCAATTGCTGCTGGGTGCCTATAAATAGTGATGCTAGGATAGATTGAAACACACATTCTGTAACTCGAGAGTATTAATACAAGAAACTCTTTTTTCCGTGGACGTAGATCAAATCAAAGATCGAACCACGTAAACTCTTGTGTTCTTTATTTTCCCTTCGTACAAATCACTCTAAAATTCCACGGTCGATCACTGGCGCCGTTTGTGGGAAACTTGGAATTCTTTTTGTGAAATCGATCAACGTTTTCGAGTGAAGAAACGATGGTGAAACCAACCCGCTCCAACACCGCCGCTGCTGCTGCCAAGGTAAAGCAGATTCAAGCTGGCCTGCCCACCAACCCACCTCACACGCTGGTCAACGAGGAGGAAGCCGACGTAAGCCAAGTTCGGCAAACTGCTTCCCAAGTCCGACGTGACCAACAACCCATAATTCACCAAACTCCTGAAGGCCACCAGGAGGATTTGTCACCAAGCCAGTCAGGTAACTTAGCTAGTGGCAGTGAGCCAGGCTAGGGCGGTCACCGACCCAGAAATGCCGCACTCCAACCCGAGCTTAGAGATGCACTGAAGGCGTACTTTGACCTCCACGAACGAGATTTCCTTAAGTTTGTCGATCAACATTGACAACAGAGTCGAGGTGGAGAAGACGGAGTCGAACCGTCATAGCGGCGATCCCCAAGTCTCCAGATCGTTGGAGACAGGATTGCCGAACTTCCCCGAAGGCGACAGAACAACAACCGCCGTGGGAACAACGACCGTGCTTCACCTCAGTGCGGTTCAACGTCACCTCGTCAAAACGCCATTCCACTTCGGCGTGATGAAGGAAACCCTTACCAGGGAAGATTCACCGTTTACTGTCGAATCTCCACTCCCTTCACCAATAGGATACTCTATACTCCCATCCCGTCGATGTATAGAGTACCTCCTTCCCCGAGCTGCTGGTGGACAACGCAAAAAGCTGGTTCGACAGCCTACCTAACGGCAGCATAGGGTCGTACGCCGACCTACTCGACGCCTTTGAGCGTCGTTTCTTCCAGAAAGCTGAGGCGAAAATTAGCCCGGCCCAGCTCCTCACCTTAAGGCAGGGCGAGGAGAAATGATCAGCGACTTCCTGGCCCGTTTCTATAATGAGAGCCTTAAAGTCGATTGTCTCTCTGACGACGTTCTCATTTCGGCATTTCAAAATGTCATTCAGTCTGGGACTCTCTTCAGAGAGCTCATGAAGGTTCATCCAACGACCTTTAGGCAGCTATGGAGGATTGCTGATACGTACGCGGAAGCGGACGAGGCTGATCGGAGAAAACGGGCAGCAGATCGGCCCAAAAATAATGACAAGAAGAAGGAGGAGCGCACCGACCATGGGCAAGGTCGACGAAGTGCTATTGACAGGTTACAGCGGGGACCTCTTGAGTCCCGCCTCGGACCTCGGCCCAATCAGGATCGGAATCAACTTACACCACTGACGAAGTCCAAGGCCGAAATATATGAGCTTCATGCGAACTTGTTCGAGAAGCCACCACCATTGTCCCGAGGTGGATCGAAGCGACGATCCAAAGAGAAGTACTTGCAAGTTCTATGACAATTACGGTCATGACACTGAGGAATGTCGAGATCTCACCTCGGATATCGAACACCTGGTACACGACGGTACCCTTGGGAGGTACCAAAGTCGCAACCAGCAAAAAACCTGACCTCGGGGGAAAGGTAAGAGGAAAAAGAATAGGAGAGGGAATAACTGCGCCCCTCATCACGACAAAAAGTCAAGGCACGATGATGAGGACGAAGATGAAGACCAGCCTCAATATGATGCAGTCATCACTGCCATTACCGGGCTGCCTCATCATTGAAAGCCGAGGCCCGAAGTCAACAGCGGGAAGAACCTGCCCAGAAAAGGTTCAAGAAGGATGAGGTTGTCACCTTTTCAGGCGATGACCCAGTCCCCCATGCCATACCTCATTAAGATGCCACCATAATCGAGGCCGTGGTGGCCAACAAGTTGGTCCACCGAACATTCATTGACAGTGGAGCCTCTGTGAGTGTGCTTTTCAAAGACTACTTCGATAAGCTCGATATGGAATAAGCACGTCTAAAGCCGGCACCCATGCCACTGAAGAACTTCACACAGTAAGAAACGACGACGGAATGCATCATTTCACTTCCCGTGACCGTTGGGAAGAGCCCGTTATCTACTACGAAGATAATCCACTTCTTCGTCGTAAAAGCCAGCTCCCCCTATAACATCATTTTGGAGAGAGATTGGCTAATAGCGACGAAGGCGATCTGCTCAGCCTACCACCTGACGATCAAAATTCCGTCTAAAAACTGAGTGATCACACTTCGGGGAAACCAGCTACAGGCCAAGGAATGCATGCAGGTCGCACTCCGAGGCTCCAGGACACAGCACCCTCAGGCATAGCAACTACAGAACTCTGAAGAGATGGAGCCGACGTCGCCATCATCTATCGAGCCGGTTGAAGACGTCGCATTATACGAAGATAACCCTGCCAAGGTCATCAAAGTAGGGTTCGTCGGAGAGTACGAGCTCCGAAGTCAAATTATCCAGCTACTTCGGGAGTACTGAGATGTCTTCGCTTGGTCGCCCCTAGACATGACTGGGGTGGCACCAAGTGTCATCACTCATCACCTCAACATCCATCCCGAGGTAAAACCAGTTCGGCAGAAGCAGCGAACCTTTGCAGCCGAAAGAAATCAAGTGATCCATGACGAGGTGCGCCAACTGCAAAAGGCCGATATTTTATTCGAGGTGAAATATCCGATCTGGTTGGCCAACCCCGTAATGGTGAAAAAGCAGGGAGGGGGATGGCGGATGTGCATAGATTACACCGACCTCAACAAGCACTGCCCAAAAGACTGCTACCCCCCTTCCCAACATTGACGAGAAGGTCGAAGCACTTGTTGGCCACAATATGTTAAGCTTCTTAGACCTGTACAAGGGGTATCACCAAGTCCTCATGAGCACCGAGGACGCTCCGAAGACCGCCTTCATCACGGACTTCGGTATCTATGCATATAAAAAGATGCCCTTCGGACTGAAGAATGCTGGAGCTACATACCAAAGGATGGTCGATAAAATATTCGAGGCCCACATCGGTAGAATTGTCAAAGTGTATGTAGACGATATAGTCGTTAAAAGCAAGGAAATTGCCACTTGTGTAAACGACCTCAAAGTTGTTCTTAGCCTACTTTGTGAAGTAAATTTAAAGTTAAACCCAGAAAAGTGTACTTTTATGGTCCGATCTGGAAAATTTCTAGGGTGTTGGGTTTCACGCGAAGGTTTAAAGGCTAACCCATCAAAAGTCCGAGTCATCCAAGAAATGCAAGTGCCGAAGTCAATCCATGACGTGCACAGGTTGACGGGTTACCTAGCTGCGCTAAGTTGTTTCCTGTCTAAGGCCGCCGAAAAACAACTCTTGTTCTTCAAGATACTAAAGAAGACGCCGAACTTCGAGTGGAACGACGTGCACAAAAAAGTTTTCTACTACCTAAAGAGGTACCTCGCAAACCTCCCTACTTTATCTGTACCAAAAGAGGGCGAGGTCCTTTCACTATACCTCGTTGCTTCGGACGAGGCAATCAGTGCGGTCCTGGTAAGAGAAGAGAAATGTCGTCAACTACCCGTCTATTTCATAAGCCGAGCCCTCAAAGGCCCGGAGACGAGGTACCAACCTTTGGAAAAGGTTCCACTTGCATTGGTAAATGCAGCAAGGAGACTTCGACCGTACTTCCACGTGCATCCAATACAAGTGCTGACCGATCTCCCACTTCGGCAAGTGCTCACAAAACCAGAAGCGTCCGGGCGAATCGCCAAATAGGCTGTAGAACTCGGCGAGCACGCGATTTCCTTTGTACCTCGTCAGGCTGTTAAAGGGCAAGCCTTGGCCGATTTCCTAGTAGAAGCTAAGTTCACGGAGGAGCAGAAGTCCGCCGGACCTGCCGAAGACAAATCAAAGGCCGAAGCACCAAACTAATCGCCGCAAGACTGTTGGAAGGTCTACGTGGATGGGGCATCAGGCAACAAAGGAAGCGGAGCTGGGAACCTACTCATCAGCCCGGAAGGGAAGGAGACCACCTATGCACTCCGGTTCAACTTCCCGACCACAAATAACGAAGTGGAGTACGAAGCTCTAATCGCTGGACTTCAGTCTAGCCCAAGCTCTCCAAGTACAAGCCATTCAAGTTCACAGTGACTCTTAAGTCAGTAGTGAGCCATATGCTAGGCAAGTACGAGGCCAAAGGTGAACGAATGAAGAAATACCTCCATAAGGCCAAGATCCTACAACAGAGCTTCTCATACTTCGAGTTGGTGCGAATCCCAAGAGGAGACAAAGATCGAGCTGACGCACTAAGCAAACTTGCAGTCGTCTTCAATGACCTCTCCGGTGGAAGAAGTATGACTCTGAAGTATTGATGAAGTCGAAGTTAATGTAGTAACCGAAGACGGACCGAACTGGATGACTCCACTTCGCAACTATTTAGGAATATGTGAACTCCCAGCCGATAAGGTCGAGGCTAGGAAGCTCCTGGCTAAATCCACTAAGTACGTCCTAGAACATGGAGTGCTGTATAGAAAATCCTACCTCCAGTCTCTCCTAAGATGTGTGGGGCCCAACCAAGCGGACTACGCATGCGAGTCATGTGGCAGTCACATCGGAGCTCACGCCCTATCCAAGAAGATCATGAGATCGGGATACTATTGGCCCACCATGTTACAGGACGCTATCGACCTCGTCAAACAGTGTCCGAAGTGCCAAATCCATGCGACGGTTCCAAGGTTGCCACAGACCGAACTGGCCAACTATAATTCCTCATTGTAGTCATCGACTACTTTACAAAGTGGGTCGAAGCCGAACCTCTGGCACGGATCACAAGCAAAAACGCCCTAAACTTCGTTTGGAAGAATATAGTTTGTCGCTTTGGCATACCTCACGTCCTCATCTCAGATAATGGAACCCAGTTCACAGACAGAACGCTCAGAGAATGGTGTGACGAACTCCATATCTAATAAAAGTTCACCTCGGTAGCTCATCCTCAAGCGAATGGCCAAACCGAGGTTACGAACCGAACGATAGTCAAAGGGTTAAAAACCTGACTCGACAAGGCCAAAGGAGATTGGACGGCAAACTTGCCTCAGGTTCTATGATCTTACCGGACTACTCCCCGAACCTCACATGGTGAAACACCATATAGTTTGGTCTACAGAACTAAAGCAGTGATCCCCGTAGAGATTGGCTTGCCGAGCACCCGAACGCTTAACTTCGCAGCCCAGGACAACGAAGAGAAACTTCGAACTGACCTGGATTTGCTAGAAAAAAAGCGGGAACAAGCCTATATACAGGAAGCTCGGTACAAACAGCAAGTAGCTCGGTACTACAACAACCTGGTAAAGCACTAGCAATTCCAAATAGGCGACTTCGTGCTTCGGAATAACGAGGTCAGTAAGGCGGAGAAGCTTGGCAAGCTAGAAGCCACTTGGGAAGGCCCATACCGGGTTTAAGAAGTCCTCGGCAAAGGGTCATACAAGCTCGCCTATTTATCTGGTGAGCCAATACCCCAAACTTCGCACATTTTTCACTTGAAGAGATATTATCTATAAGTGGAAGCAGGTGTGTGTAAATAGCTTGTTAGGTTGATTGTGTCCATCTTTTTAAAAGCGTCTTATTTTTTATCAATAAAGTTCGAGTCTTGCATATTTTAGTGTTGCATGTTTCTTCCACTTGTACATTTTATCTCGAAACACACAAACTAAATTCCCGACGAGGAATACAAAAACAAACCAAAACTCCAATTTTGGAGTAACATCTAAACGCGCGTGAGGGGACCACCCCTATCGATAAATTCGACAAATAAGGAACCCATATAACCTTAACCTCGTCTTATAAAGAGGACGTGTTATATAAGGCCAAACTTCGTCTTATGATGAAGTACGCCACTTAAGGCCAAACTTCGTCTTATGACGAAGTGAGCCACTTCAGGCCAAACTTCGTCTTATGACGAAGTACGCCACTTAAGGCCAAACTTCGTCTTATGACGAAGTGAGCCACTTCAGGCCAAACTTCATCTTATGACGAAGTGAGGCCAAACTTCGTCTTATGACGAACTACGCCACTTCAGGCCAAACTTCGTCTTATGACGAAGTGTGCCACTTAAGGCCAAACTTCATCTTATGACGAAGTGCCCCACTTAGGGTCAAACTTCGTCTTATGACGAAGTGAGCCACTTCAAGCCAAAACTTCATCTTATGACGAAGTGAGCTATTTAAGGTCAAACTTCGTCTTATGATGAAGTAAGCCACTTAAAACAGCGAACATTATTTCATGGCGAAGTAAGCTGCCTTCGTTTAAAATAGGAGAATCTACCTTAGTTAAAAACGAGGATGAAAAGCTCAAATAAAAGTGCAAAATTTCCATTTTATTTCATGTAAATGGAAAATGTACAAGTATTACGAGGAACCCGGAGGCCTAGGCTCACTAAAGCTAAGCCAATCTCTGGCAAAGTCCCTACTAGAATTAAAATTCAAAATATCGTCTACACTAAGCCTGCCTCTACCTCGCCCGGGAGCTGAACTTCGACCTCTACCTCGGCCACTCTGAGTTCCACGACCTCGGACACTTTGGCTTGCTCGACCTCGACCTCATCCAGGCGTTAACCGCCGCTCTTGACTGTAAAATTCTTGAGAGTGGCATGCGACAATCCTAGGATAGGTTGGCCAAACTTGAAGTTTCACCTTCTAAGAATTCCCTAGAAGTGCGGTCAAGGTGCCTCAAGTTCGAACCAGGGGTAGCCGACGTCGAAAACTCAGCTTCTGATAAAATACATAGTTTCAACTTCGGACAACGATCAAGGACTGTCTCGTAGATGCTCGCCACCTGCATGAGCTCTTTAAATTCATCCCGAAGCTGCCAGGAGTCATTCCCATATTGCTCCTTGTAACTTCGGTACCGAGCCTTGAGGTCCTTGACCTTACTATAGGTCTCAAAAATCGTGGATCCCCCAACTCGGTGAATTATGGCCTCATACTCCGTATGCTCCTCGACCATCTCCTTGAAAGTTTTGATGTCATCCAGAGCTTGTTGGTACTTGTCATCGAGCTCCAGATACCTAGCATGCACTTCGTCAAGTTTTTCCTGAGCCGCTCGAAGTCTCACTCCAGCCTCGACCTCGATGTTATCAACTTGTTTTTTTCCAGTTCGAAGCATCGATCTCGGCTACTTCCACAGCTCGACAAAGTTCGGATATTCCTCTGGTTCGGCGTCGTGTTCCCCCGACCTCCCTCAAGTGGCGTCGGTGGCTGGGTCCTTCGGCAGCCCGGCGATCGCGGCCTCCAGCTTGTCATTCCTGTCGACGGGACAATTCCGAACCGCCGTCTCCAATAGAAGGGATCTCTGCTCGGCCAGCCTTTCCACCACTGGTACCTCCGAAGTGCTCTCCACAAGCACCTCGGCATATTCCCGCAGCATCTCCTCTTCAGAGCATGCCTCATACCCATACTTGGCCTTATCCAGGCCTGGGTAATCCTGGGCAATCAAGTCAATGACTGCCGCAGAGACCGAAGTGCTCATAGCACCTACCAGTTGTGTAACAGCCCTACCAAAGTGGCGGGACCGGAATATACGCTTGGCGAAAGCCCGGAGCATCTCACCTTGGCCAGCAACTGCACGGGCCATCTTCTCCCGCTCCTCAGCAAACTGAGCCTTTAACTCCGTAACTTCGGCCTCTAGGTCGGACGCCTTGTTCTTTGCCTCTTCGGTGGCGGCGAGGGCCATAACCTCCCGTTTCGCCGCCATCTTGACCTTCTACTCAGCCGCAGCCACCTTTACCAAAAGATCAGCCTTCGCTGCCTCTACCTCGGCAGAGAGTTTCCGAAATTTGGCAACTCCGTCAGTAATGAAGTTCGCCAAGTTGTTCAGTCCGGCCACAACCACCTCAGCCTCCTGCATAACGAAAAGAAATGTTAGAACACACACCTGACATAAATGTCTAATCTACCAACCAGTACTCACCTCTAGGAATGACATCTCCTGGCCGGACAACTGACCATCCCCATAAGCCCCCACCTCGTCGATCGAGGGGAGCTGAAGTCCCCGAATTGTACGAACCATAATTTGAGGTGGAGGCGAATCGGCCCTGAGGTGAACCCGGCTGTGAGCTCCCTAAAACTGACCTAGGCAGGTCGGTTGCTCTCTCGGCCGACGTACCAGACACCGTCTTCTCCACGGCAGGAGAGGGCCTCGCCCTCTTCTTTTTCCTCTGTACTGCGGCTTGGAGATCTTGGGGATTCACTGCAAACACAGAAACACATATTAGACCTCGAACAAACATCACCTCATGTAATATATGAAGTAGGGACTCACCCAAATCCGCGGTCACAGTGCCGTCATATGGGCTCAGCCCATACCTCGCAAGTAAGGCCTCGGAATAATCCCTCTCAATATGGCCGAGGTTCACCAAGCTCATCTCAAGATCACTGATTAGTTTCTCAGTGCACTTGAGGCGTGAACTTGACCTTGGACCAAGGATATAAAGGCACCCCTTCAGTCCGGCAGAAGAAAAATTTCTTCTACTAGTTCGGTATCTTGGAGGGCGTCTCCAACTTAAACCTATTAATAGGGGAAAGGTAAACCCACCCCGTCGGACCCCGCTTAGGTCTAAAAAACTTAAGCAGCAATTCTAAAGAAGTCGAACCACCAAGGCAGCCGACCTCGACACAAAACCCGATGACCTGTTTCACTGAGGGCGGCGCCAACTGCCCTACGAACAATTCGAGCTTCTCTAGAAGTTCGGCAAAAATATGATTCAAAGGAAAGCGAAGACCGAAGTGAAGATAGTCTTCGTACACAGTAAAAAATCCTACAGGATGTGAATTACCCCTATCATCTATACGTGGCAGAACCAACTCTGTCGACTCCGGAAACAAAAATTTCCGAGCCAAACTCTGCATATGCGACTCACTCATGGTGGAGGCATATTGAAGAGCGGCGTCGGACCCAACTAAGGGAAGGAATTCGATTTCTCAAAGGCTGGACGGGATCAACGAACGTGTGTACACATTCAAAAAAACCCTCGCCGGAAATACCCTAGACGGCGAGGGCGAAACTCCTATGTTCACCCTATCCATATCTACCGGGAGAGAAGATGAAGAAGAAGACATTACAGAGGAGGAAACTTAATTGTTGCGGCTTTCACAAAAATTTCACAGAAATATGGTGCGAATGGCGGCGGCAGATACAGAACTCTGACTTAGGGTTTTTACTCTCTCTTAAGTCGGTACAGTAAATTGGGGGAAAAAATGTTTGAAGGCGTATGCTGGATGCTTTTATAAGCAAATATTCCGCCTTTTCAAATCCCGCCTCTTCACCTGCCCGCATAGGGAAGCGACACTTGTCCCACTTACTCTGGACTCCAACAGTCGCGCCCCTCCATCTCCAGCCTATTCAAGCTCGACCTCGTATAAACGAGGCGGTATAGTATTTCGACTTCGTCGAAATCCTAATTTTGACGGAAGCAATGCAGCTCGTACTCGACCTCGTATAAATGAGGCGGTATGCATTTTGACTTCGTCGAAATCCTAATTTTGACGGAGGCAATGCAGCTCGTACTCGACCTCGTATAAACGAGGCGGTATGCATTTTGACTTCGTCAAAATCCTAATTTCGACGAGGGCAATGCAACTAGCACTCGACCTCGTCTAAACGAGGTGACATGCATTTCGACTTCGTTGAAATCCTAATTTCGACGGAGGTAATACAATTCGTTCAAACCTCGTCTAAACAAGGCGACATTCACTTCGACTACGTCGAAATCAAAATTTCGACGGGGTAATGCAGTTCAATCCCTACTTCGTCTAAAAGAGGCGATATGAACTTCGACTACGTCCAAGCTATAAATCTTGTCCTCACTTCTATACTTTTGGAGGGGGGGGATATGATAGGATACGGCCCAGCTACTAGGCCCAAGCACCGGCCCAATATAATTGGACCTCGGCAAATAAGCTCGGCCTAGATGAGCTCGGCCCACTGAAAGGTCCAGAAGACACTTCGGCCCAATCCAGCAGCGCAGCCCAAGAGCATAGAAGCTCGGCCGACCCACGATCTCTAACCCACGATTGCTGAGGTGGCACCCCACGACCTCGGCTGCAATTGCTGTTGGGTGCCTATAAATAGTGATGCTAGGATAGATTGAAACACACATTCTGTAACTCGAGAGTATTAATACAAGAAACTCTTTTCTCCGTGGACGTAGATCAAATCAAAGATCGAACCACGTAAACTCTTGTGTTCTTTATGTTCCCTTCGTACAAATCACTCTAAAATTCCACGATCGATCAATGACCAGCCACCATCGTCGACTTGCCATTTTGTCTCTCTCACGATCTTTCTCTCTCTCGCGCTCTAAGTTTCTTTCTCTGCATCTCTCTGATTCTACCTGACCCGATTTGCAGACTCTACCCCACCCGTCGGATTTGCAAAACGAGTTTCCGCTACCGGAGTAGCTAGCTGTCCCCAGATCTGGTAATGTCACTTAATCTCTCTCTCTCTAACTCTCTCTCTATTTCGAACCCTGCCCCACGATTTGTAGCACCTGCCGCCACCGTGTGAGTTGTACTACCCGACGCTGTCGCCGATGCAATCTAGCTGAATTTAGCCTCAAGGTAAGCAACTATTTGAAGATTGTTAGCATTATTTTGTGCTGAACTTCAGTTGACCAGGGCTTGGTTCTGTTTCATATAATTATCTTAGTGTCTCTATACTGTAAGGATTAGATATTTCTTCCTGAAATGTAGTCGTTTAATTGAGCTTACCCTATCACATCCACAAATATTGAGCTATTTTCGCATTGTCTTATAAATTATGGCACAATTTTACACCATAACAAAGGTATAGTAATTGCTAATTATTATGTTGCAGTGTGGAAATGTCCAATCTAATTCTCATTCTTTTGTTGATACAATCATTCAAGTTCTTGTATGGATGCATATGTACTGAGATTTAATTGGCTACTATTGATTCCATTGCAGCAGGTTTAGTCTCGCAGCTGAACAGCTGTGCTTGTGATGTTGTTATATATTTTTGGACTGATATCCTCTTTCATGTTTTTTAAGGTAAATACCTTGACATAACCAATAAAATTAACATTTGGCATGATTGTTTCGATGTATCTTTTAATCCTGAGTTGTTTCTTCCAGAATATTGATAACAAACTCATGATTGATGAGGTTTGATCATTAAATACACATATTAGCTCTGGTGTGTGTTCTTTTTTATTTTTATTTTTATTTATTTTTTTTAACTTTAAATGCTAGTAGATGCATGAATCATATTTGATATGTGTGAATCGACATGCATTGTCATTGCTTTGATTTGATTATGTTCTTGAATCATTTGAGAGATTGTATCAGTGGCTTGTTAACAAATCACATCTTTAATCTTCTATGTTACTTTAAAACTTGATGCTTTCGAGTTTCACCCTTATTGGGGCTTTTCGAACACTATCTTTCTCAACTGTTGCAGGAAATGTATGAAATTGAGAAAATAAGTTTATGCATGCATATATTAAATAAATGTCAAGTACTACTTTTCTTGTATTGTGTAATTTTTATTTGGGTGATTGAGAGAAAATACAATAGTACTACAGGTGCAACAACTGAAATTATTTGCTTAAAATCTTTTTTTACGTGCTGTAGTCCTATGTGGCCTTTGTCATTATTTTTTCCTTTTATTTCTTGAAAATGGATGATTTTCAATTATTACATTTTCTAATAAAGTTTATGATCTTTTAGGGGTTGGTGTGTTCATGGTTTGTTTAAAGATATTAAATTGTGTATGTTAGATTTAGCTCTATATGTTGATATATTGCATTTGTTCTCATATTCGTATCTAATGTGGATGCTATCTATTTGCTAGTTTTGAGGGAATTTGGTGAATGGGGTTGAACTTGAACTATATTTTAGTATTCTTAATTAGCTGCATTTTCTGTTCTTTTGACTTCCATTTAAATACAATCATAGAATGAAAAACTTTGAAGTTGCTACATCCACTCCTATTTCTATTGGCCTATCTCTCATATTTCTTAGGTTTTTAATTTCTTATTTTGATGTAGTAGCAACTGCAAGAACCCTTCCGATCCCTGCTAGCCGGCCAGCTGCAGAAATAAGGTATGTACTTAATGTCTTTTTGTAACTCAATTGGGTTGATGGTAGATTGAATATTTACTTGTCATATTGCAACTTATATTTACAGCTACTACTTTGATTTGCTTGATGGCCTTTAATTTTGTTTATGATAAGATTTTGAGAATAACTTACACTGTATTTATTTGAGTTGAAATTTAAAGATACATCATGTTTTTCCATCCTTGCCGCTGGTCATTCGCTTCTATGCCGTCACTCACTGCTACTTCGCCTTCTCCAATTCACATACGTGAGCGGCAGGTTCTCCCCCCTCTCTATCTCCCTCTCTTATCTTCTAGAAAGTTAATATTTGGTGGAATTTAGTTCTTGTTTTTGTTATTTAATTGTTGTGTTGTTTAATTTGAAAAAGTAGTACATTTCTTGTTTTCAATTTTTCTTCATGTTTTAATGGCAGGGATATACGAAGCAAGCGATTTTCTAGATATAAGGAAAGATTCTTTGCACTCACAAGTTCACAACTTCTTTTCTTTTGTATTATTGAGACATTAGACAACTTTTATGTATTGGTACTTTGTAAAGTTTAGATGATTAATTTTAATATATATTCCGTCTTAATATTTATTTTAGTTCTTAAATTTCTGCTAATTGTTTGCAGTTTATATATATGTTGAAAATATCATATGAAAAAAAAAAACAAAAAAAAAACCGTAATGTAAACTTTAGAAAACCGTATTCTACGCCACAAAATAATTACGCAAAAATTGTCATAGATAACAGTTCAAAATCGTAATGTAAAATCACTATATTATTACAGTATATATAGTGTTATGTATGAGATTTGAAACCATTATCTATAACTCACATAGATAACGGTATCAAAGCGTTATGTATGAGCGTGACTATAGATTACACCACTATATATTACGCATGTCTCAGCACATAGATAACACAAGTCTTGCGTTATCTATGAGCGTTTTTCTTCTAGTTTATATAGCGAATTTTAATCTCCTCTTCTATACTTCGGAAGTCCCTTTAATCTCCTCTTCTATATGTCGGAAGTCCCAATCTTTTGTTAGGAACTGCTGCACGCATCACCGAACCACACCCAGATATTATATAGATTAGTATATTATACAGATTAGTGTTTGCCCGGACAATGTAACTACAAATTCCTCTCTCGTCAATTCTAGACCAATTCCAAAAGTGAATTTTAATCTCCTCTTCTATACGTCGGAAGTCCCAATCTTTTGTTACGGATTGCCGCACGCACCACTGAACCACACTAGTATGATATTGTCCGCTTTGGGTCAAGTCTGCACGGTTTTGTTCTTGGGCTTCTTCCCAAAAGGCCTCAAACTAGTGTAGTGGTGCTCTCTTTATATACAAGTTGTAATTTCCTTATATTTCCAATGTGATACTTATTGGTCTTGCTATCTTGGAGAATCCCTCTATGAATATTCGATAGTAGCCAGCTAATCCTAAGAAGCTTCGGATTTTATTTGGTGTTGATGGGGATTTCCAGTTTTGAACTGCTTCCACCTTTGCAGGATCCACTCTGATCCCTTCAGCTGACACGATCTGTCCCAAATGCCACTTCCTTAAGCCAAAATTCACACTTGCTGAATTTGGCGTAGAGTTTCTCTATTCTCAGAGTTCCTAACACTGCTCTCAAGTGTTCCTCGTGCTCCTGTTTGTTTTTTGAGTAGATCAGAACATCATTTATGAATACTAAGACGAATTTGTCTAAGTAGGGATGGAAAACATGATTCATGAGATCCATGAACACTGTTGGCGCATTGGTCAAACCGAACGGTACAACTACGAACTCGTAGTGGCCATATCTGGTTTGAAACGCAGTCTTAGGTACATCCTCTGGTCGGATCTTCAGCTGATGGTAGCCCGATCTTAGTTCTATCTTTGAAATCACACTCGCTCCCTTGAGTTAGTCAAATAGATCATCGATTGTAGGTAGTGGATACTTATTCTTAAGGGTTAACTTGTTCAATTCTCGATAATCAATACACATCATCATGGAGCAATCCTTTTTCTTTACGAACAATACCGGTGCTCCCCATGGTGGTACGCTAGGTCTAGAAGCCCTTAGAGTTGTACCTTGAGTTCTTCTAACTCTTTCAGGGCCATTCTGTACGGTGCCTTAGATATCGGAGCTGATCTAGGTTCCAATTCGATGGTAAACTCTATTTTCCTATCAGGTGGCAGTCCTGGTAACACATCTGAAAAAACATTAAAAAAATCATGAACAGTCTCCACATCCTCGATCTTTTTCTCCTTTTTATCTTTTTGTTCCTTGTTTAGGTAAACGAGGTATGCTGGGTATCCTTTCCTTATCAGGGTCGCTGCTTGAAGGGCGGAAATCACTGATTTTCACTTATTCAAGGAGATTCCGTGAAAAGTTGTAGGCTCTTTGCCCGACATTGTAAAGGAAATATGCCTCTCCTTGCAGAGGATGGTGGCATAGTTTTCGGCTAGCCAATCCATTCCCAAGATTATGTCTATGTCCTTCATTGGTATGATGCTCAGATTGCTTGCTAGGAGTTTGTGTGATCCTAGGTTCAATTCTAAGTTCGAGCATCGGTGCGTAAGGGTAATGTTACCTCTTACAGGTGATGTGATTTGCATATCTGCCCGTATTGGTTCCGTTCTTAGACTTAGATTTTCTACGCATACTTTTGCGATGAAGGAATGCGAAGCACCCGTATCAAATAACATAATTACACGTATATCATGGAGTATGCTCATACTTGCCAAGTTTCCCTAATTTCCTTGATTCTTAGCGGGTTGCTTCTGCTTCATCGCGTAAGCCTTCGCGTTTTGTTGCTGCATATGCTGTCCAAACTATTGATGCTGCCATGGAAGTGGGGGTGGTGGGAGTAGTTGTTTTTGTGGTCCTTGTTGAGCCGCAATGCTCGAAGCTGTTGGTTCTGGCCAGACTGATTCGACTTTGATCCCATTCCTTGTTTCTTGGGGTAGTTGTTTGCATAGTGCCCTTTCTTTCAACAGGCAAAGCAACTGTCGCTTCCCGCCATACAGACTCCTTCATGCCTTTTGTTGCACTCGGGTCACGGAGCATATCTCGGCGGAAAACTCCCTGTCGGTACTGGAGTAGTTTGCTTTTCAAAGTTCTGAGAACGTGGCTGTCCTTGCCATGGTGTCTTTTCACCTTGATTTCTATGATTGTTCTCCCACTTCCGCTTCCCTTTCTCGTGCTGTGACTGAAAGTGAGCAGTGTTAGTGTCGGAGCAGATACGGGCTTGTCTCCAAGCATTACTGCCTCGATGTCCAGTGCTCTCCCTAGGGATTTAGTGTATGACAGTCCTCCGTGGCTCGCCAGCGCCATCCTAATCTCGTGCCTCAGACCGGCACATAATTTCTCAGCTATTTTCTCATCGGTGTCTACCTAATCAGGTGCGAAACTGGACATGTTGTAGAACAACCTATCGTACTCAGTCACAGTCATCTTTCCTTGCTTCAGATTGTAGAACTCAATTTCCTTCTTCTTTCGGTAACTTTTACAGATATACTTGTCATAAATTCCAGTCTTGAACTGATCCCAAGTGAGGTTTTCTAGCTGTTCAGGGGTCATAGTCTTCCGTCGTGCCTCCCATCAGAAATCGGCGGATCCAAACAACTGGAAGAACACGCAAGTCAAGTGCTCCTGATCAGTGCAGTGCAGAAAGTTAAATATGCGCTTCATTGCTCTCACCCAGATCTCAGCCTCTGCTGGGTCTCCTATGCCGTTGAACACCGCCGGATTCTGCCTACGTAACAGTTCCTCAATCCTCTTTTTAGGTAGAGGTGGAGGAGAAGGTGGACGTTATTGCCATGGTTACCTTCGCCATGGTTTACTGACTCAGCTACAGGTGCTCTTCTAGGACGTCCGGGTCTATTTCTTGGCGGTATCCTGTTAGATTAACAATCATGAAGTTCTAACTTCCTTCAAGATTTATCGCATACAAAAGTATATACATATACATATACGTAAACATAAAACATTTGTTCTTTCACGTTCTACACAAATATAGAATAATTGTTCTCATCTGCTCGTAGTTAACTGTAAGTAGAATGATAAAATATTTATGTGTGAAAAAGTAAACCATAAAGGCATCATATATAGATAAGGGAAAATTGCCCAAAAAGGGTCTTACATGCTTTGACCTAGACGAAAGGTGTACTGTCTAAGTACACAACATGATGTTACTAGCTAAGTGACATCATCTCAGGTACTCAGCTACGGGGCATCTAACATTTTTACCACCATACTATTGATAAACACGTATTTTAGATACATTTCGAGTTCATTTGGAGTTGAGTTGATGCTTGAATGGGTGTAAGTGCTTATGTTTTATAAGGTTTCATTACTTTTGTTTGTATTCACGTTTTCCTTATTCTCTTGAGTTTTGTTATGCTTTTGCAGGAAAAATAAAGAATATATTTTGCCAATTGAATGTGCTCATGTCGAAGATCATTTCGATGTGAAACCATAGCAAAAAGCGGATCGAGATTCGGAGTTCGGACAAGGAAGAACGAGCGAAAATCGTGGAACTGCGCAAGAAGAAGGACAAGTGGCGGTTCAAGGTGGCGGCCCATTGAACCGCCAGCTACACCATTGAACCGCCGGCTTCAACCGCCATTTGGGCGCCTCATTCCACTTATGACCGAGTTGGTTCGATCTAACTCGGTTTTAACTTCTATTTTCATGTATTAAACCCCCAATTTATCCCCAATTGGGTATTCTTAACACCCAAGACAAATCCTAGAACCCTAATTTTATTTTATGCTTTCTACTTTGGTACTTTGAAGATTATGCTTGGTTATTGAAGATCATTTCCGATTAATCCTTTCGTTTTCTCTTCCTTTATGTATTGATCATGATTTTCTTTAGTTTCTATAGTTTATTTGTCTTAATCATGCTTAGCTAAATCTCTTTGTGATTCCAATTATATGTAGATTAGGATTAAGTGATGGGTTTATGCTTTAATTATTGAATTTACCTTCTTATTCATGTTCATTTCTCTTGGGGCTATGTTTTATTATGCAAAAATGCTTGATCACTATAGTTCCATATTAAGTGTTTGATCTAAAGCCTAGTAAGCTTGGATTAGATGCTAGGAAATAAGAGAATTGCATGCTAGAGATAGTAGGTTTTAAGAACTCTTGTGCTTTTGGAAGTTAATGATTTGCTTGATGTCTTAGTCGGAATTAAGTTTCTCATTAATCTACTTGTTTTATTTGCAATGAGAATTGATTGAAACATATTAGGAGGTTTTCCCACATGAAGTTAGATTAAAATGGTTAATTCTAGTTAGAGTTCTATATATACCCATTGCCTAAGCCTAGTCGAAGTATAATTGGGATCACCTTTGTCTATCATTGAATTTGAATTGTTAGTGTTAGTTTGATCACTTACTTTAAGTTTGAGTTATTTCACTTTGATTTACTTTTAGTTACATGAAAATCATCAAAAAATATGTTAATATTAGCTTGTATAGTGAGTATTAGTAGCTAAGTGACTACTTGAAGTTCTTATGCCTTGACAATCCTCATGTTCGACTCAAATACTACATGCAATTATCATTGCATTTCCATTTACAAAATGTGGTGATCAACTATCTAAACACTGAAAATAAATTACTACACTACGGAACGATCTGATTATTTTCGACTAAAAATAAGGAAATAGAGAGACGGGGTCAGGACGACCTACTAAGCGCCGTTACTGACTAATACAATGATGCTACAACTAATCACCCGGAATCCACAGTGCTATGATCCGAACCATAGTCAATTCCATCCCCTAAATCATCATCCTCATCATTGAATCCTAGATCCTGAGGATCCTCATCATTGCCTAGATCGAACTGAAAACCTCTCTCATCCTCTATATCGTCATTGACATCGACTTCAAACTCGTATACGCCCTCTAAGGGGCCAATATCATCATCCTCATCGTCGCTATCATCATCATCAAGGTCAGCCTGCTATGGGTCCTCCTCCGGATCTTCCTCGGGATCCTCGTTATCCTCCGCTAGCTCTTGCTCCAGGCTCTCACTCAGGCTCAGGCTCAGGTGCTCATACTATCCCTCGAGCCAACTCGATCTGGTGTCGTATACATGTCACCCAGCTCGCCTTAAGCTGTCGGATAGCCTCCAAGCGCTGCTGCTACTGCGAACGCTCGAACCCAGCCTGATACTCTGCCCTGCGCATCTGACTCTCCTCACTCTCGCGAAGGAACTCCTCTATCTCACGGTCTCTCTCCTGATCTCGGAGCCTCCGCGCCTCCATCCGGTGCTCCCTGTCCTCATCCCAGCGTCTCCAACTCTCTACCCTCTGTCTCCACTCCTCATCTTGACAACGGCAGGCCTCAGCACGTCTAGCCTCGTCTGCTGCCAGTCTCGCCTGTAGAGCTGGGGGAAACACCTCATCATTGCTATCACTGTCAAACACTATCGGGCCTTCCCCCGATCACCGTCTCTGAGTGGTGGGCTCTGAGGGAGTCCCAGAAGATGGTCCATGGTAGCTGTGTCGACCGAGCTGCTACCTCCAGATGACGTAGTCGGAATATGTGACTCAGAAGTGACTCTTGCCCGGATGCAAGGGGGCTCAGTCTCATAGTCCTCCCTAGTTCGTCGCTCTAAGATAGACGATCTAGAAAGAGCTGCCAGCGGCGGAGGAGAACTCCGTGGAGACAGAATCTCGGGCGGAGGTGAGCTCGGTAGCAGTGGAAGCTGGGGTAAAGGTGAGCTCGGCAGCGGTGGGTACACACAGTCGCGAATGTAGGGTCCCCTCTCAGCCGCTCCCCACCGAGTGAAGCTTGTCTGCAATATGTCAATAAAGCCCAGATAGTCTCCTACCGTCTCTAAACTCTGCTCATCCCCGTGTGTGTGCGTCAGGATCAAGTCCCGGGCCCACCCCTGCCAGTCAGGCGGCAGAAGTCTGGCCAATCGGCGAATCCCCTCTAGCTCGGTGACACTGTGAGTGTGGGCGTCCCTTCACAATCGGTGGTATGAAGTCAAGAACTGGTAGCACTTGTGATACGACTGGTAGTACCGCATGACCTGATCCAGGGTAGCGCTCGGCACTAGGGTCTTCTGTGTGTGAACACCGGTCGCGCCATCCTACAAGGAACAAGGTTCTGATCGAGGATTCTGATAGGGAGCAAAAGGTAATAATACTGATAATAATAAATTTCTATTTCAAGTCCTTAGAGGGTATATTGCTATAACTTAGCTCTAGGGGTGAAAACGGGTCGGATACGGATGGATAGTGCTTATCCCGTATCTTAACCCATATTTTTTTTCTCAGATTCGAAGTCGGATACGGGAAAGCTGGATTTAGATACGAATTTAGAATATTGGGATACGGATACGAGACGGATATAGGACGAATCCGGGCCGGATTCAATAATATATTTCATACAAAATTCTTTCTGGATATGATCGGAACACATGAATAAACTACCTACGCAATATTTCATGAAAGGAAATAATTTGATTTTTAAACAAGAATTAGACAAAAAAATATTATACGGAGTATATCCTAAGCAAACATTTTTTTTTTTATTTAAACTTAAGCAAACATTTAATCCTAAGCAAACATTTAATCCTCCACTAATCCTAAATCTATCTCCCTCCCCAAACCCTTCTCCTTTCCCCGTCGTCCCCATTTTCTCCTGCTGCTGGCCCTCTTCTTCTTCTATCCTTAGCAGATGCCCTCTCCTTCTTCTTTTAGATTGGGTTAGGGTTTAATTCAATTTTGTTTCTGTCGTCGACGCCGAGGAAATTCAAGGACAAATCGAACACAATGCACCGCCAATTCTACTGGTGCTTTGCCTCCACTAGCACGATGTTCCAGTCTTTCGTCGACTCCGGTAGCTGGTACTTCTCCACGATGTGGGGCGGCATCCAGTGGGAGAAGCAGGTCCGTGCCTCCGCCCAGATCTGACACCACAACGGCGCCTCCGTCCTCGTCACATGGAAATGGGGGTGAGTGGTCGGTGTCGGAGAGGAGAGCAAGGAGGGTGGTCGGAAATCGGAGAGGATAAGGGTTGTTGATGTCAAAGAGGAGAGGAGGAGGGAGAGAGTGAGAGAGAGAACACACGAGAGGAGAGAGAGACTTTTTAAAAAAAAATAAATATTAAATAATATATATATATATATATATATATATTAAAAAATCTGGATATCCGGATTTATTATCTGGATAATATCCGATAAAATATGGAAAAACTCGAATACGGATGGATACTATGTAATCCGAATTCGATCACGGATCCGAATTCAACTATACGGATTCGAATCCGAAACTGACCGGATACGAATTTTTTATCCCGAATTCGATCCCGACCGGATATGGCTCCGGATCGAGCAGGAAATATCCGATCCGTTTTCACCCCTATTTAGCTCTATATAATCTGTATAATTTGTTCTTCTTTTTTCAAGCATGCGGTTACATACTCGAGGTAGCGTGGACTTATTTTATTTTACCACAATGTATACTTTCTTAGTTTCTATATTAAAGTATGCTAAATTTAAGGCATTAGCAGCCTTCTTAAGACGATTGCCTTGGAAAAAGGTAATGAATGTTCTATGGATTCGTCTCGACCTCCGTATCATTTCTTGCTTTGACTCTTCTTGCTTCTTGCAATACTCCTCATCTTTTCTTCGCTTGACTAGGGAAGAAAGGAACTTCGTTCCCATCTTAACTTACTTTCTTGAAGCAGTTGTCTAAAACAACTATGTTCTCTAGAGGAACTTTCTAAGTGATCTAAGAACTAGTTTCTACTAAGTTCTTGCAATAAAAGAAAATTTTCCAATTTTAGTCAATTGAAGAAAACATTTTCTCTTTTCCTCGTTGAGTTTGTTGAGTCGAAGTGACGACCTTTTGTTAGTCTAGCGATTCAAGTCTGGACTTTAGAAGAAGAAGACTCTTGGTTTTCAGAGCAAACTAATGCTCTGATACCACTCTGTCACGACCGCACTTTGCTAATCGATAGCTTAGTTTGGTATAATCGTGACTATGGAAAATGTGTGTGAATTATAAAATAAACAAGGAATATTAAAGGAATTTGGATTGTTAATTGATACTTGAGGTTTAAAGGAAGCAAATAACTATCATGGTCAAGGATTAAGTACGATGAGTTGTGTCAGGATCCTTACTTAGTTACAACCAAATTGAAGGAGCTTAATGAAATCAAATGAGTGTACATAGCGGAAATGTGTTTAAAACATATGTATGAAGACATATGCTACCAAGAGTATTCAGTTCTAATCTACTTGACAAAAGATCCTCGCTGGTCACTTCGCTTCAACTTCCACTCAACCTGTACATGGGAAATATGTACAGGGCATGAGTACAAAGTACTCAGTGGACACGTGCCCAAAACTATTTATTTATTGTCAAGTCATTTAATCAATGAAATATAAGGTTTTACTGAAAGACCTATGTTCATAAAAACTATTGTGATCTTAAAAGCGATTGCACAATCTATGTTCTTTAGTAATCTACCATATCTGAGTTGGTTGTGTCCGAGGAGTTGTCCACCTCACTCGGTCACTTGATCGGTCACTACGCTTAATGACACGATCAATGTGTACACTAGTCCAAGTATGATATCTGATCACACAAAGACCCTAATTTGATTATTAATTTGGCCTTGCGCCATTTAACACATAGGTATCATACAAAACTAAAAATATTTATGGCATGACAATCATAAAAGAGCTATCAATCTAATAAAACATGTTTTTTATTTTATAGAAAGCCCACTCGTTGCTTTTCTCAATTGCTACAATACTTGATCTCTGCCTTAATTACTCTTCCTCCTTCGCGTGACCTTCGATTAAAATCGAGGTAAGATTCGTATTCTAACGAATAAAATCTTATCTATGATTCAATTTTAAATCTGATCGAAGGTTATTCTAATTTCAGTAACATGGTTACTGTGATCTAAGCTCGAGTTATCATATCCCATTATATAAACAGTTCATGTAAAATATCTTTTAAATAATTTTTTTTTGATCAGATCTTTTAAATAAATTATTTTCTGGTTTATCTTTAAACTGGGCTAATTACTGCTTGTAGTTGTGTAATTGATTAGTTAAATCAATTAATTTAAATTATAAATTCTTGGTTAATTAACTTATCTAAAGTTTATTATTCTAATCGTGAAATAACTCATTTAAGAATTATCAAAATTTGATCGAGAGTGTAATAGGATTATTTAGTGGTGTCCCGGTCCGTAATTAATCAGGAGTTTGGGCTCGTAATTGATTAAATGGACTCTGGCTCAATTAATAGGTAGACCCGGCCTGCTGTTCAATCCAGCCCAGTGTTCTGGGCTCGGCCCGCTTACTCTTCTGCCCAGCCTGGACCCGCAACCCGAACCCAGCCCGACCCAATTCTTAGATTTGGCCCGGTTGAACAAAATAAGCCCTAATCTCTCTTTCTTCATCATTTGACGCATAAGAGCATCTCCAGCCGCAAGCCCTAAAAGGGGCTTGCGTCACTATTCCGGTGGGGAGGGGCTCTCCCCAAATTTCATCTCCAGCCGCAAGCCCCTCCCCCTGACTCTCTCTTATTTTTAATTTATTTTATTTACGATTTTCAATAAAAAAAATTTAATTCGTTTTTCATTTCATTTTTTGTTCGATTTTATTTATTTAATTAATTTTATTTTTAATGAAAAAACAGACAAAATTTTTTGGATTTTTTTTTATTAAATTGAAACAAACAAAGTACAACATAATTTGAAATAATTTTAAAAATGCGCAAACTAATTTGGGCCCCTACGCGCCCACATCTCTTCGACCAAATCGTTGTAAAGATCGATGTGTTTGGCCCTATCGCGTAGCGAAGTGTTGCGCTTCACGTACTCCCGAAACGAACCCACAAGTCCTCTATTTGCTCCACCATTTGCAGAAGTGGAGGCATCCTCGTCAGGTGGAGCCCAATTTGTCGCGTTTGCTCCTTCATCCTCGATTATCATGTTATGTAAGATAATACAAGCATACATGATATCTTGAATACTATCACGATACCAGAGTCATGATGGGCCGCTAACCATGCCCTAACGGATTTGTAAAACGCCAAAAGCGCGTTCCACATCTTTGCAATGCCGCCTCTTGCAGAACTTTGAAACACTCCACTTTTTTGTCAGTGGCGTCTGGTGGAGCTGCAATAAATACGGGCCACTTCAGATAAATTCCATCGGCGAGGTAGTAGCCCATGTTGTATTACTTCTGTTGGCGAGGAAATAAACCGGAGGTGCTATTCCTTTGACGACATCACTGAACACCAGCGATTGATTGAGAACGTTGATGTCGTTGAGCGCTCCAGCTATCCCGAAAAATGAATGCCATATCCACAGATTGTGAGATGCAATGGCCTCAAGGATGATGGTAGGGTGGCCCTTGTCCCCACATGTGTACTGGCCCCTCCACCCCACTGGACAGTTCTTCCATGCCCAGTGCATGCAGTCGATCGAACTTAACATCCCTGGAAAGCCGTGGCGAGCCTCGTGTATTGCCATAATTCGTTCAACATCATCTACTTTTGGCTTCCTCATGTAATGAGCACCAAAGATGGTTCGAATCACCTTAGCAAAGTGCTTCAACGAATCAATAGCGGTAGTCTCCGACATCTGCAAGTACTCATCGAATTGGTCGTCGGGACCTCCGTAGGCGAGTTGACGTATCACGGCGGTGCACTTCTGCAGTGTTGTGAAACCCGGCCTGCCTATTGCATCATCTCGTTGTTGGAAATACTTGACACGATTCTCCAACACCCCACGATGTTTAAGAACAGATGCTTTGACCTGCGGAAACGTCGACGGAATAAATTATCGGGATATGTGGGCCTCTCAACGAAATAGTCGGAGAAAAGTTGCTTTGCTCCGGTGACTCGATCTCGTTCGATCATTCGCTTTACGGGATACCTTCGGTGTTTTGTCGACTCGGTGGCTTTTCTCTTCTTCTTCTTTGCTTCTTTATATTTCTGAGCTTTTTCGGCATTCTTCTGGATTTGTTGGTACATAGATTCGAGTTCGCCGGAGGATGATGAGGAATCGGATGAAATTTCAGAAAAGCTTAACATATTGATGGAGTGAAATTGAAGAAAATCGAGATTTTTTGAGATAGATTTGTGTGAAAATAGTATATAAGTTGTGTAGAAATTGTGTAAATGGGGGTATGAATTTATAGGGGAAGAAATTGGAAGTAGCCGTTGGCTACCGCTGGAGACCAACGTTCAAAATATATATATATATATATATTTTAAATTCAGAAAATTGATTTTTTTATAAATAAAAAAAAATAATGCTGGCAGCACAACACGGAGAGTGAGAGCGAGCTCGGTTCGCAATTGCGAGTCCGGTCGATGAGTCGGCATCCATAGCGACTCGCCAGCGGGCGAGGGGCTCGCGCGATGTGTTGAAATGTGTCCCACATCGGTTGGAGATGGTTACTTGAACCTCTTTATATGGTGAGATGACCCTCCCCTTCATAAGGCCTTTTGAGGGGGAAATGGGCCCAATATGCCATTTTCTAAAATGGTATCAGAGTCAGGCTCCAATTCGATGATGGCCCCCCCAATATCGTTGTCAATAGATGACGTTGGGTTGTCCACGCTGCGCGTGAGGGGGTATGTTAAAATGTGTCCCACATCGGTTGGAGATGGTTACTTGAACCTCTTTATATGGTGAGATGACCTCCCCTTCATAATGCCTTTTGAGGGGGAAATGGGCCCAATATGCTATTTTCTAATACGATGGGCTCGGCGGCGGGCTCGAGCCAGCGAGCTCCAGCCCGCTGGAGATGCTCTAAGTCATCTCTTTCGGCTCCCTCTCGCGATTTCCTCTGTTTCTCTCATTCTCGCACATCTTCTCTGCCAACCACTTCGGGCAATCGTCTTGCCATCGCCGACTCTCATTCTTATGTCTCTTGCTCATCTGTTCCCTTGCGTTCTCGGGTCGATTGCCCCCACTCGAAACCCTAATCGAAATTTCAAAAAAACCTTGTCTCTACCGCTTTCTGGCAAGACGTGCCCGTCTGCGCCTTGGGGTTGGTGCTTCATCACCGCGGGGAGACGGCGCCGCCTCGGGAGGGTGTCTGGTGGTCTCGTCTCGTTTTTGACAAAAATCTTTTCTTGCCAGTGTGTCCGCCCCTGCCGTGGGGCCAACCGGGTCCGACCACCCTCTGGCGCAACTCCCGCGAGCTCGCATCTCTCCCTCTCTCTTTCTAGGGCTTGGCCCCATATTGAAATCCCAAATTCATTTGTGAATTTGGGGACATTTGATCAAATTTTTCTATTAAGAACGGATGGTAGCCCCTTTTGTGCTATCTTTGTTCATACTTGAGATACTTTCTGCAGATTTTCCCTTGTTCTCTTGCAGCAGCTTTGGTTTCTTTTCCTTTTGGTTCTATTCGCCTGATTTTCTTATTTTGTTTCAGGTGTGTTTTGGTGATAATGCAGCTCCTTCAGCAGCATTTTGGCTTCCAAGAACCTGTTCTAATTCCTCTTTAGCTTAAGGTATTTTATTTGGCTGTTGTATTTTTATTACTGGAATTGGAGCCTCTAAATTTTGTTGCCATTAGCTGACTTCTCTTGCTTCTTGCATGCAGAGGCGAGTTTGGTGATAGGCTGTGGTTGCTTTTCTTTTTCGGTCTCCAAGGGCTGATTTCTTTCTAGTTTTAGAAGCTAAGACTTAGGGAATTTTGTATTTATTGTACCTTTGTAGATCAAGAATTGTACTTTGGGAATCTATTTCTGCATATGTGGGATTTGATCCCTGTTTTTGTAACACGTGATTCCTCCCTCTTTTTTGAAGGTTTAGGCATTAATGTCAATTTGTTTTATCTATTGTGATAGAGGTTATTGTACTATCTAATGCTATTTCTTCTTGGTTTATAAAGTAAATATATACATATAATATACATATTTTTGAACTCTTTCCTCAAGAGTTGTATTCGGCCATGTTGCATTATTATGGCTTAGCCCACTACTCAATCAATTGGTCTTGGCCCAATTAAATAAAATCGAGAAGTTGACGATTATCTTTACTCGAGCAATTTCTAATTCGATTAATACTTAGCTACTAAAGAGGTTATTAATTAACCTCTTATTTAATCGAGCGTTTAATCGATTATTCGCCGATGATATTTTATTGAAGTCGAGTCGCTACTCGATTCCATTATTGCTCTCTAAGCAATTGTTCTAGAAATCTTGAATACTAAAAGTTGATAATATGACTCAATAATCGAGATTAACTAACTAAATTAGTTAAGTAAAATACGGGGCATTACACGTCTTCTTCTCCTCGCTCCGCTACCGCTGCCGCAACACCTCCGCCGCGTCATTTTTTCCTCCCTCCGCTACCGCTGCCGCAGTGATAAGTCTATTCTTCTCATTCCTCTTGCTTTCTTCCTCTTGCTTCTTTTTCCTTTGAGAGACTTTTCTTTTGTAAATGAATTGTAGTGATGGTGGTGGAATTATTTGCTTTTTTTAGATTTTGGCTCCTAAATTTTAAGAGTCTAGAACTTTGAGTAATTGCATCCACAAAGTGTTTGTTGAAAGTCCCCACTCAATTTTCTTAGGGTAGAACTTTCATTTGTTTTGTTTTTTATGTTGGCTTGCAATTGGGTTTGTTTTCATGCATTTTGACTCATATTTCTACCAATAACTTCATATTTATTTATGCAATTCGCACTATATTACAGATATTCGGTACGAAATGACCCATATGCTATTGTAACATCTTGTTTTTTAGCTCATGAATTTCAGTTTTGAAGGTTATATATGTATTCAGTTTTGGCTTGGTTTGATGTGTGTGGATTTGTGTTTCTAGTTCATAAGTTGAGATCTCTGGTTCTTGTTTAATTTACACGAGTATAAATGGGTTTGATACTGCAGTAGGCCAAGTCACTTCAAAACAAGCGTAATTCGTAATATATCTTTGGTAAATGGTACGAATTGACTCATGTTCATACCAATAACTTAATACTTAATTATGCAATTTGTACTTTACTATGGCTAATTGGTACGAATCGTCTCATATTCGTACCAATAATCATATATTTATGTAAATATGAAATTCTTACTCGATTTTGGTACGAATTTCACATTTTGTGATAAATTAAATAGATGGTACGAATTTGTAATTCTTGATATATCATAGGTAATCGTGATAAATAAATGGTACAAATTTTTAATATTTTTATACTTGAAGATTTTGATGGCTTTTTAATTACATACTTGCAAACGTTGGATGTTTTTATCGCATTTTTGCTATTTTTTGATAAATAGATGGTACGAATTCGTAGTTCGTGATATATCATAGGTAATCGTAATTCGTAATTCGTTTTCTGTTGTTTTCTTGTAATTTGTAATATATCATAGGTAAATGGTACGAATTGACTCATATTCGTACCATTAACTATATAATAATTATGTAAATATGTTGTACCAACTTAATACAAGAAATGAGGGCATGGTGACGGAGATGGGCGATTGGGTGGACGAAAGGTGGATTTGGAAGATCGAGTGACGAAGGGAGCTACTCGAAAGAGAGAGAGAGCGGGAGGAAGAGCTGCTATAATTTTTAAATGGCTTTTCACCTACTTTAGGGGCTGCCGATCGGTGGAGTTGGGGAACGAATACAAATGGTACCTATTCAGTTAAAGATGTGTATAATATCCTCCATTCAGGCTGCATCAGCTCGAGCTCCCAACGTCCAGCAGAAGCGAGTCTCAAATGCATTTGGAAAGCAATGACGATGATGAAGGCTAAACTCACAGCATGGAGACTGTTGTGGAATCGTTTGCTGACTAAAGATAACATCGGCAAGAGAGTCACGCTAGTTGATGAAGAGAAATTCCACGTGTGGTGCAGCTCAGTGGAGGAATCTGCTGCTCACACTTTCCTCGAGTGTGGGGAGGTGCCTCAGCTATGGAATTTATTAATCGAGTGGATAGGTGCAATGTGGGCGGTGCCGAAGAAGATAGAGTTGCACCTTCTCAGCTTCACAGCTCTCTTAGGAGGAAAAAGATGGAGGAGGAGGCTGGGAGGTTTGTGGGTATGTGCGATTTGGGTTATGTGGAGATGGAGAAACGATGCGCTATTTGCTAATAAGCCATGGGATTTGGGAAGAATTTTATAAGAGATAAAATGTCAATTTTGGAGCGTTTGCGCAGTGAGAGGAGAAGTGGAAGCAAACATGAACTTTGGAGCTTGGGCTAACGACAGTCTTGTGAATCTTTGGAGCATGGATATTTAGAGGTTGCTTCCTTGCTGTGTACATCTTGTACCCCTTTGAGTTTTAATAAACTTTTTTTCCGGATAAAAAAAAATTATGTAAATGTAAAATTCTTATTCGATTTTGGTACGAATTTCACATTTTGTACCTCGTTGAAAGCAGCAAGAGAAATGTTTCAACAAGCACACCTTGTATATTACACTAAAGATAACAATTAAAAATATAGTTCGAATTCACAAATTCGTACCTACATTACAATCACGCATGAATGAAATATAGTACGAATTTTATAAATTTGGATATTTTGTATTTATTTTTTTTGTGCTTGTTTATTTTCAATCACTTTAAGTTTGTAACTCGATATTATTTCCTTATGACACGAATTGCAATTGTTGGTACGATTTTCACATTTCATACTAAAAACCATATTCGTACCACAATTGGAGTTGTTTTGTGCATTTGAATCTTGAATGAATATGACATTATTGTCAATTTTGGTACGAATTTCACATTTCAGGTTTCTACTAATAACCATATACTACTTACTTATATAATGATGAATTTTTTGACCGATTTAGTACGAATTTCACATTTCGTACCTCTATGGAGGCAGCAAGAGCAAATGTTTCCAAACAAACACATATTGCACATATTACAAAAAAATAGCAATTCAAAATATGGTACGAATTTCACAAATTCGTACCTCCTTACTGTTTGTAAAAAATATAAATTTCGTATTTTCTAACAGTTAGAAAAACAAAACAAAAAACAAAAAATAATAAAATTGCAAAGAGAAAATCTGCAAAGATACAAAAAAGGAGAAAGTAGGTGGGAGAGAGAAAGTTGTTACAAGGGGGAAAAAGGTGTCATAAGAGAAATTGGGGTATTTTTGTCTCTCCACATCAAATTTGGGTAGTTTTGTTACTCTTTTTATCCTAATGATAAAAATTATAAAAACTATTTTAAAGTGGTTAAAAAAGTCACTGTCTCAAAAAAAAGGCTTAACATAAGTGAAAAGATGTCCAAGGAACATTCCTAAAAATGGAATGGATTTAGAGAGATAGACTAAAATTTATGGAATTAAAGATGGGTGATGCTATTCGGCCACAATGTGGCCGGCCATAATTTTAATTTTTTTTTAACATGTAATAATTTATATATTTATGCCAAACTTTTTAGATTATAAGAAAACTCAAAAGTGATTTTTCGTATAATTTATATATTTTTTAAAAATAACCCTTTAATTATTTGTTTATTTTGATTATTTTAAAGAATTTGTTACTTTTTATTTAAAAAAATAGGAAAATATGTAATTTTTGGGGGAATTTTTTTTTAAGTTAAAATATAAATGTAATTAATTATAATAATAATTTCTTATTTTTAAAATAACATATATTATGAAAAATGTCATAATGTGGTCGGCCACATTGTGGCCAAATATCATTATTGATTAAAGATCACATAATTTTTAGGATCATTAAAATGGACCTATGACACGTGGTTCTCTTATAATTTTAATAAGAACTAGTATTGTACCCTGCGATGGGTTCATTCTAAACATAACATGATACATATTCAGTTACATCACTTTTTATTATTTTACACTTATATATATTTAAGAAAGTGGTCTAGTTAAATGGAACGGATGGAGTACTCAATTTTTGTTTCAATTAATAATTTATATTTTATTTGTAAAACAAACAAAAGAAAAATTATTTCTATATGCATGTGTACACTCGTGTATTGTGTATGTTTGTGTAGATATATATACATTATATATGTATGTGTAGACTGTAGACTTATAGCTCGTTTTCATAGATTATTTGATTAAATATTTAAGTATGAATCAATTTTATAATTATAATTTTATTGGATTCATGACATCATTAATTAAGTTACCCAAATGTATTTTTTTCAGTTTGAGTTGGTCAAAATGCATTATCAATTGTTGTATAAACTATGTATGTGAAAATGAAAAATAAACATGCGTAAAAAGAATATTATATATATTGAAAGAGTAATGTATTTTGAATTTTTATAGTTGAAAGGATAAAAAAATCAAAAACAAAATATCAAATATGAAATTGAAATATATTGAGACAGTAAAACTGAGATGCACTACTTAATTATAAGAGGTATTACGGTCAAATACTCACTTTCATTTAAGGAATTCAACATATAGCCACCCCTTTAATTTACACTCCAAATATTCAAATTTTCTATATGGGACTAAGTTACCCCTCAATTTTCCACAAAACCAAAATTTGAAATTACAATCCCTCACAATTTCTATTCCTCCTTTTCGTAATCTCGTTTCTCTCTCTCCTCTCTCCCTCTCCTCCTCCACACCTAACCATCAACCGCCTTCCTCATCCTTTTATCTCTCCTCGCTCGTTGCCGGAACTCCTGCCGTGCCATCCACCGCCTTCCTCTGTGCTTGCCGGGTCTTTCCCGACGTTGATTACAATAGCAGCACAGGAGGAGGTCACCGTGACGGTAAGCTCTCCCTCCGCAAGCTCCAGCCCGCCGTCGACGACATTGGCGCCTCTCCCGATTCCGACGACGATGACCACCAGATGAATTACGTGACAGATCTATTTGAGCCGCGGAGAAATTCGAAGCCGGCTTTCCTAACGGCGAAGCGAAGGAGAGAATTCAAGAGCTTGAAGCTTCCTTGAAGTGACGGAGAGAAATCAAACGCTTCTAGCCATTGACGATCTCGGCCACGGCGGGGCCAACATCAGCAGCTCGAGGCCGTATTCGGTGCTGCAGAGCTCGATCTATAGAGCCTTGGAGGATGCGTTCGTTAAGGAATCTGCTAGTCTCAACCTAACCGCATCGGCGGCGGACGAGCCATTTAGGGTTTGTTTCGATGTGGAAAAGGTTCCGACAAAGAGATCAAGATCCGACAGCTGTGGTACTAAGGTTGTTCTTCTCCGTTACACACACGTTTATTGTTCAATTAATGTTTTTGATTTTAGTCCCTGGAATCGCAAGTTTTTTTCTCGTGATATTTAACACCTTTTAATTTAGTACTAGTATGTAAAATTATCATTGTTTTCTTTCTCTCTCTCTGTATATGTGTGTTGTTGTGTGTGTGTGGAATTTGACCGTTATTGGGAGCCATGAATTCCCTAGAAAATGGCCGGCTCTGTTGCCTGAATTAGTTGTGAATTTGGATGAAGTGAGTATGGCAAAAGATTATGTTTCAGTTAAAGAAGATATTATTTTTTTTTATTTCTTCCTTTCATGATTTTTTTATTTGTTTTTTGTTTTTTTTATTTCTTCCTGTTCTTTTCTTATTTTTGTTTCATATTTTTTCCTTTTGTGTGGATTGCATTTTGGGTTCAGTTTCTGATTTAGCATGATATTTAGGGTTGTCTATTCGGGTGGGTTCGGATACCTGACCCAACCTTCCTGGGTACCCAACCCGAATTTTTTGTAAAATCAAGACCCGTACCCGACCCATAAAAAAATTTGGGTACCCGGACCGACCCCAATTTATTTCAGATCACTTTCGGGTACCCAAAAAGACCAGAATTATGTGCTTTATTTTTTGAAAAAAAAATTCTATTTCATCGAAATAATAATTTGTATCCAAACTTCAACATAAAAATGTCACAACCAACATAATAATCAACATAAAATAACCGAAAGCCTACAGTCGCGCGGTGTTGCCGAGAGAGATGACGGTGTGGCTAGTGTGGGGGGGGGGCGTGTTAGGCGGGGGAGAAGAACCAAACGGGCAGACTAGCAGTAGGATTTCGAACTTGTGGTAAATGATTAAATGAAATGAATAACATTAAAATTAAATGAATTAGAATATTAAAAAATCAAAAATAATTATTATATTTAAATAAATTCGGGTATCGGGTACCCGTCATTCGAGTCCGGGTAATCCGAAACCCAAAAATATTTGGAAATCTGGACCCGGACCTGGTCCATTACCCAAAATTTCAGTTTTTGGGTACCCAAACCCAGCTCGGGTCCGGTTTGGTTTGGTTTCGGTAACCCGAAAACCTGGAACCGTTTAGACAGCCCTAATGATATTTGTATGAGGATGCATATGCGCAATGGTGAATTGACAATGCCATTGGGCTCTCTTTCAATGATTCGATTTGCACGTGAACTCACATTTGTAATTTTTTGCACATCTTATTTTGTCTTTTTTGCACATCTTATATTGCCTTATGTGTTTTGTAGTTTACTGCTTTATTTTTTTAAATAAGAGGAAGAGTGTTTTTGTCTTTGGGAGATTTATTTCAATATATGTTAGGTAATCGGTACGAATTGAACCATATCCGTACTGATAATTACATAATAACTTGTATAATTCGTACTATATCATAGGTAATAGGTACGAATTGAAAAATCTCCGTACCAATAATCATATACCTTGTAATACATCATAGGGACGTGATACGAATTGACCAATATTAGTCTTTTTTTTTGTTATTTTTATGGTGTTGTAGTGGTTCTTAAGCTTCTCGTCTGATCTCGGGATCTGTGTTTTGGCTTGATTGGTATTTGAGGATGATTTTTATTTAGATGTGTTCGATTTTGGAACTGATTTTGGGGCCGGTACGGCGGTATGTGTTAACTTATGTAATCGGTACGAATTGACCGATATTCGTACCAATAACTTCATGCTTAACTATGTAACTCGTACTATATTATAGGTAATAGGTACGAATTGACTTATATTTGTACCAATAACTATGTACTTATTTATATAATTTGAAATTCTTATCCGAGTTTTGGTACGAATTTGACATTCCGTACCTCTTCTTGAAAAATATTTTGTAAACAAATATTTGTGCTACTGATAGGTACGAATATTCGTATTCATACCTGTTTGTACCACAATTGGTCTTGTTTTGGTACGAATTACACATTTCGTACTTGTTGCATGTTGGTCACAATTGGTCTTGTTTTTGTTTATTTGAATCTAAAATGAATTATGAAATTCTTACCTAATTTTTAGTACGAATTTGATATTTTGTACCTCGTACCAGTTCCCTGTTCATACCAAAAAAGAAAAAAAAAATAATTGAAGAAAACGAGAAAAGAGACTGAAAAAAATACAAAAAAAGATTGAAAAAAAAACAAATAAAAATAAAAAAGAAAGAAATAAAAAAGAAAAGGAAAAGGAAAAAGAAAAAGTTAAAAAAAAGCTTTAAAAAAGGCTGGAAAAAAAAAGAAAAAGAAAAAAGGCTGAAAAAAAAAAAGCCAATGAAAAAACAGAAAAAAAGAAAAGAAAAAAAAAGACAAAGAAAATAGAAAAAAGAAGAGAGATGAATGGGAGGAGGGAATGTCCCATGTGCACTTAAAGACAAAGTTAAGGGTATTTGAGGAAGAAAATCAAAAGTTTGGGTATTTCAGTTGTAGATTTAAAGGGGTGAGTATGTTTTGATTTCTCTAAATGAAAGTGGGTAGTTTGGCAATTTGCCCCTAATAAAATAAATTATAAAATTATAATATTATAATTATAATCATTATATTGATTAACTAGAAATAATAAAATCTTGAATTCAAGAAAATCAGTTGCTACTGCAGAACATCAATATAATATGGAAAATGAAGAAAAAAAGAGTAAAAAAAAAAACCATTTATTTTCTGGAAAACTGTCAAAGCGGTTGGTAGAAAACCTTAAAACGGACTTTACACCGTAGTGATAGGTGGTTTGGGTCATTGGGTGAGTGGATTTACGGTGTCCTGTACTAAAAGTCCAAAACCACTTTCTACCTTTATTTATAACTAGTTTGTATCCCGTCGAAATTCGACGGGGTATCATTTTATTGTATGTTTATTAAAATACTACATCCGTCCCGTCGAAATAGCCTTGTTTCTATATTTTATACCTCACATATATTCAAGAAATCAGGCCATTTCGACGGGACGGAGGGAGTAGTAGAATTATGATAATTTGTTGAAACGGTTCTCATTTTATTTCTAATTTATTGTGAAGTGTCTTAAATTAAAAATATACACTTTTATTACAAAAATTTAACAATTATAACTATCGATACATACTAAAAGAATTTCAAAAATTTATTAGCTAATGAGCCACCTCAAAATCGATTTTGTGATTAATATATTCTCAAGTGTTTTAAATTCAAAATATACATTTTGTTACAAAAATTTGACGATTATAGCTATCGATACATACTAAAAGAATTTCAAAAATATATTGGTGAACGGGCCACCTCAAAATGAATATGAGTCGCCCGTGGCTAGCGCACCGACTGTATTTGCCGATTTAGGTAAAAATATATTGGCCAACAGGCCACCTCAAAATTGGATATAATCGCTCGTGGCTAGGCACACCTGCTGCATCCGCCGATTTAGGGGTCTAACAAACCTTCCCCACCAAAACTCGACGACGTCCTCGTCAAGTGGGATAAGCCTCTTGTCTTCGATCCTGTAGGCCCCGATAAGTAGTCATTGGTGTATGGGGGGGGAATACACCAATTAGCCAACAATTTTGATTTTTTGAAAACAATTTGATCTTACTGAGTCGTCACTTCAGTTTATCAGAGCAGCTTAGTTTTTCCAGCTCAATCAGTAAACTGCTGAGCTTGCAAAACTAACCTGATTGCGGAAGTTTGGTGGAAAGGTTGGCTAACGTTTATCGACACAGTTTTCAAAAGACTTCAGTTCAGACAACAGCTCATGCAAGACAGGTTACGGTAGTGCAGGTTGTGAACATGCAAACTGTGTAAATAAAGATGTAAAAATAAATAGCAAGAGAGAGAAACACGAGAAGTTTTTATCGTGGTTCGGAGTAAACAGCTCCTACGTCCACGCCAGATCCCGTCGAATCTGTAATCCCTTAACTTGAGATATTCGCTCCTTTTTAATACGGTGGAGGTCCAGTCCAAATTCAAGTCTTTCTTTAGACTGAATCTAGCACGATTCTTGAGTCGTGTCTCTTCTTACTTTACATACAATCTTTTATACAATCTTACCAATGCTAAACAACTAGCACTAATATCCAAACTAGAAAGTTGTGAAAAGCTATCACCATTAGGAATACAACTCTATCAACTACACTGAATATCAACTGTGATGGTAGTGAGAGTGTGTGTGATGTGTTCTAGTAAGACAGTCTCCAGAGAGATCAGAAATCTACAAAGATCAACACTTGGGAAAACTCTAGTGATTTTGAGTGTTGATTTGAATGATTTTTAGCTTGAGATTTCTGCAGCGTTTCGGCTTATGTATTGAGTTTCCCGTAAGTTCTTTCTGGAATGAGTTGAGGTATTTATAGTGAAGCATTTGAATTAGAGCCGTTGGAAGTGTGTCAGGATTTGCAGTACCGTACACTGACACAATTCTTATCGTTGGGTGAGAACAGGTTTCTCAACCACAGCTCAGGTTGGTCTTCACAGGTCAACCTTCCTATACCTCGAACTGTCTTCGGTCTTTTGTAACCTTCGTGTGAAATCTTCGAGTATGGTAGGAGCAGGTTACATAGACAGATTACCTAATGGAACAGTATGACAGATTGAGTAGATTAGGAATAAGGTTGCACTATCAACCTTGACCTTTACATGAGCAACCTGTCCGAGTTAAGCTTGACTGATCCAAACACGGAGACCAGTCTGTTCCATTTAAAACCTATATCTAAGTGTGGTTTCTAATAACATTATCAAAACTTAGTTTCAAAGGGTTCCCAACAGATCCATTTTCAGCAACAACTCGCTCACCACAAGCGAGTTCTCTCGGCACACCATGGCCGTTGCTTGACGCAGCTCCCGTCAAGACTTTTGCACACGTGAGCACACCACGGTTCACATTTGGCTGTTTCATTGCCATGTCCTTCCCAGGCTCCCCACGGCCCACTTTCGTTATGTCCTGAGCCTCATCTAACACTTGCATACCCGGAATGTACTGCATCGTACTAACCCGAGCCTCCTCCTCCATGGATTCAGCGACCACATCATTCAACTTCTCTCAACGTGAGTCTTTCGCTTCAGATAGTCCCGTATCCGGTGGTCTCCATCACATATGAAGCACCCACGAAGCTTGTCCCCGCCCCCGAAGCGTGACTCGCCGCACCACCAGCACTGGGTCGTTGAAAGCCTTCTTCTTACAACCTTTTCCCTTGTCCTTAGCACGTCCCGCATCCTCATGTTCGGGCTCGGAAGAGCCACTTGCCTTCAAGTCCACCAACTCCTCAGTAGCGGCTAGCGGGGACAACAGATCCTTGACCCGTAAGCGCCTCAACTTAGTTTGGGCCCAATGCTGCAATACATAAGAGCATTATAAAACATTTTTGGCCAATGTGCCACTTTAAAATCAAAATATTATCAGAGCCAAAAAAATTCAAAAACTTCATGGTCAATGGGCCACCTCAATACCGAAATAGTGTTAGGGCAAAAATATTTTTTTTACTAAAAATCAATTTAGCCTGACCAACCCGAATTGAAAAATAGTATTATGATAATTTAGTAGAGAATATGTGTTACAAAGTCACGTTAAATTTTATTAGAAAAATAAGTTTAATGCGCTATCGAGTAGTTGTACTCTACTTATACGTGTTAATAAAAAAATCAAATCAATGAAGGAAATCTCCATTATGGAATTTTCATGGCCAATGGACCACCTCAAAATCAATATAGTATTAGGGCTAAAATATTTTAACACAAAAAAAAAAGTTTAACCAATCCAAATTGAAAATAGCTCACGAAACTCATTTTGTGTCTAATTATTGTCAATTGTTTTAAATTAAAAATATATTTTTTGTTATAAAAATTCGACAATCATAGCTATCTATACATACTAAAAGAATTTAGAAAATTTATTGGTCAATGGGCCACCTCAAAATCAATTTTGTGTTTAAAAATTAAAAATATATTTTTCGTTACAAAAATTTGTCAATTGTAGTTATCAATACAAACTAAAAGAATATCAAAATCTTTTGGACAGGCCACCTCAATATCGAAATGGTGTCAGAGCCAAAATATTGTAAATCAAAAACAATTTAGCTTGATCAATTGAAACTGAAATTAGCTCGAGCCATAATATTTACTTTTTTTTCTTTCTTTTCTTTTTTCTATTTTGGGAAGAGTAGCAAAAACGCCCTCAACACTGAAACATTTTTCAGATCATGGTTCGATCAGTTGAACCTTTTAATAAATAAATTAATAAAAATATATATTTTGTATATATATATATATATATATACATCAAAAATTTCATGATTTATATGGTATAGGTTCATAAAAATTTAAGAAACACATGTTAAAATCAATAAAAAAAATATATACATATTCATATTATATATATTTATACTCAAAATATATATATTTTAATTTTGTAAATGGACATGACGTAGTTGATAATGATTCAAAACTAATTGAATAATGGATATATATATTGTGCGTCTTAAATAAGTACTATTATTTAGTTATATAGTGTAGTGGTATAAAATATAGCCTATCATGGAGATCATGAGTTCGAATCCTCCTATCCTCATAATTAAATTTTTTAAATTTTATGTATGATATAAATAGATTATAATAATTAATATATTAATATATGTATAAATAATAGTTAATATGTAGAAATATATAGAATTTAGATAAATAGGGAATGGAGGTCATAGGAGGTGCCACGTAGGCGTGTAGATCGCTCTGGTGCTTTGAATCCGTATCAGAACGTATAATATACTAGTTTATATCCCCGTCGAAATTCGACAGGGTATCATGTTTTTATTAAGATGGTTGTATTATGATAATTTGTTTAGAAAAAAACGTGTTACAAAGTCAAATTAAATTTTATTATAAAAATATTTTAATATGTTGTAGTCTGTTGATCAACGGAAAATTTTGAATCGATTCTTAGCAACTACGTACCCATAAACACAATTAAATCAATAGTTTAAAATTTTATTTATTGTTATCTTAACAACTATGAATTGATTTGTGCGCACTAACACTACGAATTCATAAATATCTTAATGGTTATCTTATAAACTTATAAATATATCAATGCACATATTCTTATCATAATTCTATATATTTGAAATTCTATTAATATATAGAATATAGAATTAAATACAAGATAAAATATGAAAATAAAATAATAGTAGTTTATAAGAATTAATTTGTATAAATATATGGATTTTAGATAAATAACTAATGGAGAATGTAGGAGACGTCACGTAGGCACGTGGTTGTGGTGCTTAGAATTCGGAACGGAACGTATAATATATTGTATGTCTTAAATAACATTAATTAATGACGTGGTGTAGTGGTATAAGATATAGACTATTGTTTATGAGATCATGAGTTCAAATCCTCCCATTCTCATAATTAAAATTTTAAATTTGAAGTGTAAATATATATATGTATAATATAAAATATATAAATAATAATTAATGTGTATAAATATATAGATTTTAGATAAATAAAAATGAAGGCCGCAGGTGATGCCAGCACATGAATTAACGTGGTGCTCCGAATCGGCAGCGAAACTTATAATATATATATATATATATTGATTGATTAAATTTTGGATTAATTATCAAAAAAAGACCCCAAACTATTCCTTTTTTTTCCGCCGCATTTTCTCTCAACAAATATTCCATTTCCGTCTTCCATTTTGTGAGCAGATTCTCGGCGCCTTAGTAAGAAGATGAGCAGAAAAACAGCTGCTTCTGCTATTGATCTGATTCGTAGAACACGATTTGGGGTTAGATCTTCTTTTGAAATCGGTAATTACGTTCCGTCATTCTCTTATTTCTTTTCGAATTTCAGTCGCAAAGATAAACCCTTCTCACCTAATAATCGGCCGAGAATAGATTTCAGCCGTGTTAAAGAATTAGATGATGCTTTTCGCGCGTTTAATGAGATGGTGAGATTGCATCCGCCGCCTTCAGTTCGCGTGTACAACAATCTGTTGAGTGTTAGTGCCAAGATAGAGGAATACTCCTTTGCCCTCTACGTGTTCGATGAAATGCTAGAAATGGGTGCCCCTATGAATGAGTTTACAATGAACATTGTGATTAATTGTTATTGCCTTCTTAAACGTGTAGGCGTTTGTTTTGCTGTGATGGGCTTCTTCCTCAGGCGTGGTTACAAACCAAATGTCGCGACGCTAGGCACCCTCATTAAAGGGTTGTTTTTGGACGATAAGGTCGCCGACGCCGTGAAATTGTTCAAAAAGATTTTGCATTTAAAAGTATGTGAGCCTAATGGTTGTATGATTGTAGCCATGGTTGATGGGCTTTGCAAAGCTGGACAGATCATTACGGCCAATGATTTGATTCGTGAACTGGAAAGAAGTGGGTGAAGGCCGAAACTAGAAGCTTATAGCGCATTAATTGATGGGTTTTGCAAGACTAGAATGGTAGATGATGCTTGTGAGCTGCTATCCAAGATCGTTGGCAAGGGCATTTCACCGGATGTTATCTTGTATAATTCGGTGATTGGGGGTTTGTGTGATGTAGGCAGACTGGAGGATGTAAAAGACCTTCTAGATGAAATGAATGATTCTAATATCTCTTTGGATGTCTTTACTTTTAACATATTGATCGGTGCGTATTCCAAAGAAGGGAAGATGAAAGAGGCCGAGGATATGCTGGAAAAAATGAAGCATCAAAATATTAGTCCTAATGTCGTCACTTATAATGCGCTGATAGATGGGTACTGTCTGCTAGGAGAAACAGATAGCGCAAAACGAATATTTGATTCCCTAGAAGAAAGCGGTATGAAGCCTGATCTTGTGAGCTATAATAGCTTAATAAGTGGATATTGCAAGAAGGGAAGAGTTGATGAACTTGGCTTCTTTTCGTTGAAGTCCCTTGTAAAGGTCTGGAGCAGGATACATTCACTTACAGTGCCATGATACATGGATTATTTAGTGAACAAAGATTTGCTGAAGGAAAGAAACTTTTCCAGGATATGGAAGCTCGAGGAGTAAAACCTGACATTGTTACTTATACTACATTATTAGATGGGTTGTGCAGGAACAGGGAGATTGATGAAGATTTTTCGCTAGTGCACATGATTGAAGGGAAAGGAGTTAATCCAAATGTAGTCACATATGGTGCTCTTATTCATGGATTATGCAAAACTAGAAAACATGATTCTGCAATGGATCTATTCAACCAACTTCTTTCTAAAGGTTTGCAACCTAATGTTTGGATATATACTATGATCATTGGATCATTATGTCAACATGGGTGCATGGAGGAGGCAAAACGTATGCTTGTAGAGATGGAGAACCGAGGTTGTGCATCCAATAGGGTGACATTCAATGTTATTGTGGGAAGTTTGCTAAAAAAAAGGGAGCTTCACAAGACAATACCATTATTAGAACTAATTCATTAAAGGGGATCTCGTGCAGATCGTGCTACTCTTTCCATACTAATTGATCAAGTGCAAGGGCAGAGTGGAGACGATTTTCTTGTCAAATTGATGAAGAATGTTTTGCTGAGGGAAATGGGGGTGAGTCAACTCGAGCTTCCTGGCTGATCTGCAATGGGTTCTTTTAGTGAGCTATGATGGAATGATAATTTATATTTCGTTATTCATTTGCTTTGTTTGAAGAATATCATATTCCCAGTGTCGTACCAGATTTGATTTAGCAATGGATGTTTCGCCATTCAAGTTTGTGCTATGCATAATGTTCATGGTTGCCTGAGAAAAAAAGACAAGAGTTAATGAGATTATTTCGCTCTTCAATAACTATCTCAGGACATGATTCAAGGATCCATGTAGAAATATTATATTGTCTAAATGTAAAGAATCAGCTGCAATTAGGTATCAAATGAATTGAGATATGGAACCCACACCGCTTGGCCTTTACCCGTATTGAGTGCTCCATATCTGTATAGTTGTAGCACAGCTGATTTTGATTTGCAACCTTTATCATCTTTTCTATAGGACAAATCTTTGTTTGACGCTTTGATGTGTTATTTACGGCAGAGCAAGTAATGGTGCATGCAGCCAGCCTAGGAGCCTAAGGCATATTATGTCTCGTCTCATGCCAACTTCTTTCACACTTGGATTTGCGTTGAATCTTTTAGATGCTTATGGTACATGATTATTCAGATGATCTCAAGTGCTCAACACTTTATTGATGATGGATGTGTCTGCACTTTTTGTATTTCGAAATTGTTAGAATTGAACATGTTCAGGTATGAATACTCTTTCTTGATGTTGTAGTAACATCAAACTAAATAATCAGTTTGCAAATCACTTTTGATAATTTGGCATGCTGGGCATTTTGAGGTATCCATATAGAGTAATTATTTTTATAGTTATGTCTCAAGAGATCTTAGTCGAAAAGTCTGATAGAATTTACTATCATCTGGACTCCATAAACTAGCCTTGGTATTGGATACAAAGATATTTCTTCGAATTTTCAACATTTTACTTTAAAATTACATTTCATAGAATTTAATGAGTAATTTTATAAAGATTCAATATTCTATTTATATGTAATGGGATACATAAAGTACTTTGATTTGTGTTTTCATAAATTATAGCATCTGTAAAAATTGAAAAAAAAAAAAAAAAAAAAAGTAGCAGGAAGATAATTTGCTAAACGAAGCTTTGTATTTGTTTGTGTTAGGACTAATAGGGTTAATTTTCTTTTTTGGGATGTCTCACTCTGATAGAGCTATTATCCATTATAGAAAATTTAAATTCGAAAATAAATTTAATTTTTTTAATTAATTGAAAGTCTACATTTTTTAATTATTTGAAAAAAAATATAATAAAATTGGATATTAAACTAAATATTAGATTCAATTTAAAATTCAAAGATTAATACACCTAACCACCTTCCCTCACTTTTAGTCTATGCTGCCTAAATTCCCGCACAATAGAAAAAAAAAAAAAAAAAAAAAAAAAAAAAAAAAGCCCCATTAGAATGGGACAAAAGGAGTAACAAATGCTCCGTAATTCAATCAAGAAATTAGAATAGCAGAAAAACTTGAAACCATGTGTTGGGAAAAATAGAAGAGCAGAAAAACTTGAAATCACGTGTTATCTCCTATCAAAGATATTTGGCATGGGCGTTCCACCGAATGTTATCTCGTATAATTCGGTAATTGGGGGGCTGTGCGATGTAGGAAGACTGGAGATGTTAAAGGCCTTCTGGATGAAATGTATGATTCTAATATCTCTTTGGATGTCTTTACTTTTAACACATTGATCAGTGCGTATTCCAAAGCACGGAGGATGAAAGAGGCCAAGGATATGCTGGAAAAAATGAAGCATCAAAATATTTGTCCTGATGTCGTCACTTATAATGCGTTGATAGATGGGTACTGTTTGCTAGGGGAAACAGATAGCGGAAAACGAATATTTGATAACCTAGAAGAAAGGGGCATGAAGCCAGATATTGTGAGTTATAATAACTTAATAAATGGATACTGCAAGAAGGGAAGATTAGATGAAGCTTGGCTTCTTGTCCTTGAAGTCCCTTCTAAAGGTTTGGAGCATAATACAATTACTTATACTGCCATGATAGATGGATTATTTAGCAATCAAAGATTTGCTGAAGGAAAGAAACTTTTCAAGGATATAGAAGCTCGAGGAGTAAAACCTAACATCGTTTCTTATACTACATTATTGGATGGGCTGTGCCAGAACAGGGAGATTGATGAAGCTTTTTCGCTACTGCACCTGATTGAAGGGGAAAGGGGTTTATCCCAATCTCGTCACATACGGTTCCCTCATTAATGGATTATGCAAGAGTGGAAAACATGATATTGCAATGGATTTTTTTTATTTTTTTTTTGTTTTTTGATCGGTAAAGGAAATATATTACTCAACAAGGTACCAGCGGTACCAAAGGGTTACAAAGTATTCCACAAACAGATCAAGCTATTGGATGCCCAATGAGAATAACTCATACCCTGATCGGCATTGCCCCTAACAACGCACCAACTCTAATATCTACACTTTATCTCCATCTCAATTCTCCACAATCCTCCCATCATCCTTTCCGCTTTGCCGTTTCCAAGGAGGTTAACAAAACATCTCCGGTGTCTCGCGATATCTCCCGGCGCCGCCCAAGAAGCTCCGGCCCAAGCCACCACATTATTCCACAGCTGTGTAATTGACGGACAGTTTAAGAACAACTGTTGCGCCGTTTCCGCCTCAGTTTTACAGCAGCAGCATAAGGGATCCGCATTTGCAGCCACATTGCGCTTCGATAAGTTATCCATCGTAGGCAAGCGATCCCACATTAACCTCCATGCCGTGACTTGCACCTTGTACGGAGCCTGATCACGCCACACGCTTCTGAAATTAATATTTGACAACATGGATGAGGTGCGGCCAGGATTAGAAGATCTTCTACGCTCCACCAATTCATGAAAGGCCGACTTCACCGTAAAGCTTCTGCCTTCTCGTCCCTTCCACCGCCAATCGTCCCTCCCTCTGCCCATCCACCGGAAAGACGTGCTGCAGGAGGGCAGACAGCTCCCCCTCCCACACCTTTTCGTTGTCGTGAAGAGCACGTCTCCATTCTAATTTCCACCGCCAACCCCCGTCCTCCCAGCCACCCATGTCCGCCACTCTACCATCCTTCTTCGTTCTAAGCATGAACAGCCTAGGAAACTGCTCTTTTAGAGACCTCGAACCAGACCACATCCCCTCCCAAAAGTCAGCCTTTTTGCCGTCGATCGCCAATTCAATGTTATCCCAGAACCAGCCGCCCTCATCACCCGTCACCTCCTCCACCACACTCTTCCACCATCCCGTTCTCCTCCTCGTACCCCCCTGCCATTGTTCGCCACCTCTGCTCCAAAGTAAGTCTCCATATCGAGATTTAATCACTCTCGACCAGAGGCTACTTTTGTCGTTGAGGAACTGCCAAACCCATTTCGCACGTAGCGCTCTGTTGAAAAGCTTGAGATCCCTCATTCCCAGACCACCCTCTTCCATTGGATTACACAGTTTGTCCCACCCTACCCACGCAATCTTCCTATCCCCCTCCTTACCTCCCCACATGAATTGAGTAAACAAGGAAATAAGTTGTTTCTCAATCGTCCGAGGAAGTTTTAAAAAGGACAGATTGTAGAGCGGCATAGCCGCAAGAACAGACTTGATCAACGTAATCCTTCCGCCCATCGAAACCATGGAGCCTTCCCATCTACACAGCCTCTTCTTCACTTTCTCCACCGCCTCTTTCCAAGCCTCCACACCACTGACCCTACCCCCCACCCTCAAACCCAAGGAATAGGCAATTTTCTTACTTTGCACTCCAGCACAGTAGCCATCTCCTCTAACTCCTCATCCTCCATATTTAGTCCATAAACACAACTCTTATCAAAGTTTACCTTAAGGGGTCGTTTGGTTTAAGTTGGGTAACGGAAAGGGAATGGAATCAAGTCAAGTAAGTGAACGGTAATGATAATGGTTACTTTTATTGAGGGGTAACAATGTAATAGATTGGGTTACCCCCAAGTAAGGAAAATGAATAACTTATTACTCCAACCAAACAAAAAGTAATTGAATCCATTACTTGTTTCCCTTTCCATACCAAAAAAATATTGAACCAAACATGGGCTAAGACCAGATATTACCTCAAATAAATTCAGCAAGTATATGATCGCCCTTGCATTCTCCAACGTCCCTTTAATGCGAAAATGGTGTCGTCGGCATATTGAAGATGCGACACCTCCACATCATCTCTACCCACAGAAACGGCCTCGAGAAGTCCTTCGCGTATCGCCTTCTTTGTCAACCAATTGAGCCCCTCCACTGCCGCCAAGAAGAGGAACGGCGAGAGGGGATTTCCTTGTCTTAAACCTCGTTTGAGATTGAAGACACCGGAGGGGCTATCGTTCGATATTGCAATGGATCTATTTAACCAACTTCCTTATAAAGGTTTGCAACCTAATGTTTGGATATATAATATGATCATTATGTCAATAGGGTTGCATGGAGGAGGTAGAATGTACGCTTGTAGAGATGGAGAACTGTGGTTGTGCACCCGATAAGGTGACGTGCAATGTTATTGTGGGGAGTTTGCTATAGAAAAAGGAGCTCCACAAGGCAATACCATTATTAGAACTAATTCATCAGTGGGAGTCTCGTTCAGATCCTGCTACTCTTTCCATGCTAATTGATCAAGTGCAAGGGCAGAGTGGAGGCGATTTTCTTGTTAAATCAATGAGGAATGTTTTGCTGGGAGAAATTGTGGTGAGTCAACTCGAGCTTTCTGGCTGATCTGCTATGGTTTTTTTTATTGAGCTATGATGGAATACTATTTTATACTATCATTATTCATTAGCTTTGTTTGAAGAATATTCCTGCTCCCTCTATCATATTAGGATCAATTTAGTTACTATGTTTCGCCATTCTGGTTTGTGCTATGCCTACATTTCATGGTTGCACTATATGATTCTAGGGTTCCTATAGAAACATTATACTGTCTAAATGTAAAGAATCAGTTTGAAAACAACTGGTAATTCTGGAATCAAATTGAATTGAGATGAAATCAACTTTGTTTGGCCTTTTTACATGCACTGAGTGCTCCATATGTATATAGGGGCTGAGCGGCACTAATATAGTTGCGCATATTCATTAGTAGATGTTAAAACTGTTCAAGTAGACTACGTTTAAAACGTTACAGTACTATGTATTTCCTGACAATCATCTCATTCTCTTTTTTTTGTAGCTCGACTGATAATTCTGTTTTGCAACATTTATCATCTTTATTAAGATTTGCTTTCTCTCCTATAGCACAAATCTTTATTTGACGTTTTTTTTTTATTGAATGACTACACTACTATATATAATGATCGTAAAATAGCTATACTATGTAACAAATAAAATCAAAACTCATATAAGTAATAAAACTGTACATTTATTTATGATTAAAGTTGTTCTACATTGAAAATGATCTAAGGAAGTGATGGCAACACATATTTGCTTGTTTTGATGGACTGATAATGCTCTAAGATTTTTTCATTGTCAATTGTGACAAAAATTTCCTTCTCAATGTAAACAATTAAACTACTATTCATCCACTCATCTCCCATTCGATTGCGCAAATCAGTCTTGACAATTTTCATCGCCGAAAATGTCCTCTCAACAGAAGCAGTAGCAACAGGTAAAACCAAGGCTAACTCAATCATCCGAAAAACCAATTGAAAAACTAAATGATTACCAGTTTTCACCATTTCTTGAGCAAGACTACCCAAATTGCATGTAATTATATGTAAAACCTATCTAAAACCAATTCTCGTACTTGTTCTAATTTCTAAGGGAAAGTTTAACAAAGTAAATCGCATTATTATTTCATCATCTGTAGATGATTTCAGGAATTTAAGTTAAACCTAATGATATAAATATTTTCAATTTAAACTAAACTTAAGAAAGTAAATTCTTGTCAAGATAGAAAATGACAATATTATGGTTATTGAAAAGATAAACACTTACAATTTTCTGCAGAAAATTGAGGATGATTTTATCAATGGAGGAGGACCACTTCCTAGTTCTTGCCGCCGGCTGCCGCTAAAAATGAGGTTTAAAAAATTTGGGGATGAATGAATAGCAAGAGGCGTGTCATTTTAAACTTGTACTCTCATTTATCTATTTGGGACTAATAAAAACATGATAATAGAAAACAACACTTTTTAATTTGACACTTCTTTTAATGTTTGACTCCTTCTTCAACCCTTCTCCTCTTCCCCCATTTTTTATCTGCTGAGTTTTATTTCTTTCAAGGTCCATGGCGCCCTCTGCTTTGTCTATTAAATTAGCACAAATCAAATACATCATTCTCTGCAAATTTTCGGACACTATGTGAAGGGGTTGACCACCATTTTGCTGGAGATTGTGAAAATATGATAACTATAAATTTTTTTTTTTTTTTTGAGGGAAGGCTTCAGCCTCCCCCAGTCCCCCCCAGCTCCGCCCCTGCTTCAGAGCATGTAATGATGCATGCAGCCTAGGAGCCAAAGGCATATTATGTCTCGTCTCGTTCCAACTTCTTTCACACTTGGAGTGGCATTTGACCTTTAGATGCTTATGATATATTAATGATGGATGTTGTCTGAACTTTTTGTAATTCGAAACTATTAGAATTGAAGATTTCGAGGTATGAACTCTCTTTCTTGATGTTGTTGTAAAAACTTAGTTTGCAAATAACTTTGTGATAATTTGGCATTAGATAATTGACTTTGTTGGGCATTTTGTGGTATTGAGTGAGTAATCATAGTATGCATATTCAACACAGTACATTATAAAGTTGAAATTATGTTCCGGAATCCAATAAATTTATGTATGTACTAGGAGAGATATTAGTCGAAAACTCCCTTAGAATTTATAATCATTCGCAATGCTGCAGATTTTAGTGCAGGGTTAGATTTTTTTGTGTTTAGAAGCAGAAATTTGGCATGTGTGGGATTGTTTAGAATTTTACTTATAGAATTTTATGTAGTATAATATAAATATATAATGAAGAGCTAATGTACCGTATGTCATGGGAGTACATACGGTAATATGATTTTGGTGTTTTTATAATATTATTCAAGAATAAAATAGCTATTTGGCTTTTGTTCTTGCTCTCGTGCTTTTGTCTCGTCTCGTGCCAAGTTCTTCACACTTTGAGTTGCGTTCAATCTTTTGATGCTTATGGTATGCAACTCTTTATTGATGATGGATGTTGTCTGCACTTTTTTTAATTCGAAACTTTTAGAATTGAAGATGTCAAGGTATGAATTCTCTTTCTTGATGTTGCTGTAAAAACTTAAGTTTAAAAATAGGCATTCACGACACAGGTCCAAACACATTTTTGTCCTCTAGCAAATCTAGCAGTAGTGAAGATAAATTCATACCTGCTTATCTGCTCTCTGATGGAAGATTGAAAAGGTCTTGTAGAACTAAAATTTTTATTTCTCAGCAATCATCTGCTGTTTTTAATGGCTTGAAAACGGAGGATTCTCTTGAGAAAAACATGTTTACAGCCTCGGTCGTTGTTGTGGCTGGGTGATGAAATCCTGTTAAGTTCTTGGTTGTGGGTTCCTTTCTTGAAATCTTTTTTGGACCTTGCACTCATGTGCCATTGCCATGTGATCTTCAAGTAGTTCTGAACCAAGAGTAGCTGCATCCAGAATTTTCTTCCTGATCAATTTTGTCTATTAGCTCTTGTTTAATATATTTTAGCTGTCAGTATGATGACAATAAGTGTGTATATTTTTCCCATCAAAGACTAATTTATTTGCATTTCAGTTCCAAGGTTACTGAAGAATGCTTGAAATCATACCTACTTTTTTTTAGTATATAATTTTTATCTTCAATTCCAGTTATTCTGCTTACATTCGGTTATAATGTAGCACAATTTTATGCTTTCTTTGTTCCAGCAACGCATTCCTGTTTGCATCCCTAGCTCTGTAATAGAGCTTATAAATTATAATATTATTGACATTCCCTTTTCGTTTAAATTCCTGTCATATTTCCAGATTGATTCTGATGCTGATGAAGTTGAGAGACAGAGGTCTATGGCTGATATGGCAATCTCTCTCTCTACGTGTGTGTGTGTGTGTGTGTGTGTGTGTGTGTGTGCACATTATTTAGAAATATATTATTTTTTAATATATATATATATATATATATATATAAATGCAATTTGCTTTGAGACTTACTTATAGAAGTAACTATTGTTTCTGCAGGTTTTCGTATACAGAGCCATTGGTCCATTACCATCTGATGTCTCTGTAGCTGGTGTTGCCAAGGCTTTTGGCGTTCGTATGGTACTTCGCCTGTTGCCTGTATCATTTAATCATTGTTAATGATTGACAATCCTAGTATCAAAAAAATATCAGTCCGTTTAATATGTACCTGACCTATTAACATGGTGTTCTTAGTTAATTAATAAAAAGCGAGGGACTTGGCTAATTCTTATACGACTTGTTGAAATTATAAATTCGCTGTTACTTTTTTCACTGTTCTTATATTTTTCATCCCTCTTGTATCTTCGAAGGCCCCTGACGAAGAATTTGAAGAATATCTACGGCCTCTTATAGGGGAAAAGTGCTCTTAATGTTCTCTTTTAGATGAGTTCATGCTTTCAGTATAACTCAAGTATGTCATGTTTCTAGTTGACTGTTCATGTTGTCCTTTTCCAATTGCCAGATGACAAACTGAGTGCGCCTTTGGTAAGTTAATCTTATATGCTATTATGATAATTTGGCATTAGATGAATAGACTTTGTTGGGCATTTTGTGGTGTTGAGTGAGTAATCATAGTGTGCATATTCAGCAGTATATTATAAAGTTGAAATTATGTCCCGGTATCCAATAAATTTATGCATGTACTAGGGCAATGCTGCAGATTTTAAGTGCTGGGCAAGAATTCTTTTTGTTTTAGAAGCAGAAATTTGGCATGTGTAGGATTGTTTATAATTTTACTTATAGAATTCACCTTTCGATAATCGATCGAATCAATCCGTCCCATAGAAGATGTCCCATTTCACTTTACGGGACGGAAGAAGTAATATCATTGAGAAAACACAAGATATGAATAGAAATACGATATTTTATCAACTATGGAATGAATCCAACGTCTACAGTTTCATATGTAGAAATAAAATGCCAAAGGTCTAGGATTTGTAAAGTACCACAATAATATTGACACTAAATACTCCCTCCGTCTCTAAAATACGAATTATAAAAAAATAAATATAGTATATTTTAGTGTTAATTATGAATTGTGAATGGAAGTTGGGTGCTAAAGTTAGCAAATATGTAGAGTCTTCGATGGAAAATGAAAATGAGAGATACAAAAAGGATAAAACTTTATCATCTTATGTAGTTATGCTTTCTAAAGTGGAAAGAGTGAAAATGTGTTCAAGGAAAATTCTCAATCATGCTAAGGGAAATTTATTCATCGTAGAGAACAAAGGAAAATCGATAAAATTATGAAAAAGAAAAAAAAGAAATCTTATCCAAAAATGGAATGACCACACATTTAGAGGGACAAATTACATGGAATTATGTGCAGGGATTTATTTATTACTATTGTTCAAGATCACATAATATTTTTGAATCATTAAAGACATGTTTGATATACAGGTCGAAAAATGCCTACATTAATAATATCAAGATAAATAATCTCAACAAGCTTAAATAACTTGTCTTAAAGAGTATTTGGTAGGCATTACTAAAAATAAATACAATTAAATCTGATGTTTGGCGGCATATTATTTGCCAAATTATAAATATATCCTCTTCCTCAAGAACATATTTCCATATTAGATTTTTGTTATCGTTTCTTATATTGTCCATTCATAATATAGACCGTTTTCTATTTTTATTATGTTATTATAACTATTTTTATGAATTTCTTTTTTCCATAATAATAAAAATACAATTCTTTATGAGATAATGTAGTGAGATACCTATATGGCTTAAGTTTTCTCCAAATATAGCTAGAACTTAAGAAAACTCAAAATATACCTAAAGTTTCAAATATGGGACTAAAATACCCCCAAGAGTATTTAGCTTTATACCTCCTCTCCATTCTCTTTAGATGATAAAAATAGATTTTGAATTTTTACCGCTCTCTCTCTCCTTCTCTCTCTTTCTCCTCTCTCTTTCTCTTCTCTCTCTCTAGCTTTAGCTGTTGTTTTGGCCGTTTTTCGGTTGAATCCAAATGCCTTTTGGTGCAATCGACTACTGGGTTTTGTTCTACTCGAAAAGACGAAGAGATGAAGGGGTGGCTCGCCTGTTTTGGTGGAGTAACGAGGAGATACCGCCGGAGAAGATGACGAAGTCGCGACATCGCGAGGTTCCTGGCAGCGCGATCTTCCAAAAGCGATTCCGGCCGCACCGGTGGTCGGTTTTCGACGAGCGACCTAACGTTGGAAACGTCTCGACAAGTAGAACATGTTTCTGGGTAGTTTCGACCGATTTGGTGGTGATTTTAGTCTGGAATCAGCGAAGAATAGAAATTGGTACAATTTTTTTATTGGTTTAACTGGTTTTGTATATAAAAATATAGGTAAGAATTTATAAATGCTTACCAACCATATGTAAAATATAATTGTGGTTATCAAGGAAAAATATGGTGTTGTTGAAAATTTATTTTTTTGGTTGTTTACTGTTTCTTGTTAGTTTTTGTGATGATACAATGTTGTTTCTTTTTTGTTTGATACTATTTCTTTCAAATTAATAGATAAGAAATTGATATGTACATTATAGTTTATTGGTAAGAAATATAAATTATTACCAAATAATAGGTTAAAAATTAAAATTTCTTACCAAATTACGTCCACATATACAAATTACTATCACACATATAAATTAGTAATCATAATAAGAATGATAAGAAATATGAATTCTAACTAAATAATGGGTAAAAAATTTGAATTTTTTACTAAATTACGGCCATATATTTTGGTGTTTGCTAGAGTTAATTGGGTTACATTTGTTATTTTCTTGACCAAATTTGTTGAAAATTTGTTGACGTTTTTTTTCCCCCTTGGACTAATTATTCCCACTTGTTATATTTTGGTTCTTCAATCTGTATATTTTGTGGGTTAACAGTTGGTGTTTTTAGATTGGTCTTGTATGTAGAAATATAGTAATAAAATGAAATTTCTTACCAACTCACATACAGGTTTTACGATCACACATACAAATTATTTTTTTAAAAAGTAAGAATAGTAAGAAAATACGAACTCGTATCAAATAATAGGTACAAAATTGAATTTGCTTACCAACTTATATACAAATTTACAATTACACATACAAATTAAAAAAAAATAAAATAGAAAGTATGGTAAGAAATTACGAATTCGTACCATATAATAGGTAATAAATTGATTTTGCTTAACAATTCACATACAAATTTACGATCACATATAGAAATTAATTTAAAAAACACAATTAGGATGATAAGAAAATATGAATTCGTATCAAATACTCCCTCCGTCCCGCCGAAATGACCTTGTTTTCCTTTTTTGGCCGTCCCACCGAAATGGCCTTGTTTCCTAAAAAGGAAATAATTAGTGAATTAAAAAAATTAATTAATGAATAAAAAAAATTAATTAGTGAGTTTGTTTTCATTGAAATAATTATTTAATATTAAATATATTTATAAAAAATTTAAAACTTTAATTATCAAACACATTTTACGAATTAAACACTCTCTCCTTAAATCCCGTGCCGAAAAGAAATCAAGCCATTTCGACAGGACGGAGGGAGTAATAGGTTAGAAATTAAAATTTCTTACCAAGATACGACCACACATACAATTTTACGACCACACATACAAATTAATAAAACTACAATAAGGACGGTAAGAAAATACAAATTAATTGACAACTATACATATGTGATCATTCTTGTTGTTGTCTTAATATCGACTTAATTAATAGGTTTTTATTAAAATTTCTTACCAAATTAGAGGTAAGAAATTGAAATTTATTATCAAGTTACTGCCATACATACAAATTTACGATCACACGTATAAATTACGGAGTAATAAAAACACAGTAAGAATGGTAAGAAAATACAAATTTTTACCAAAAAAATAGTCAAATTCTTATCAAAAGAGTTGTAGCAGGTAAGAAATTTTTTTGTCAAGTTATTTTGGTATTCCTTAAAAAAAAAACAAAAAAAAAAAACAAAAACAAAAAAAAAATTGGAAAATTGGAAAAGAAAAAAAAAAGACAGAGAATGAAACTGAAAAAAAAAGGAAAAGAAAAAGAAAAAAGAAGAGAGAGAAGTGAAAAGTGAAAAGAGCATAGAAAAAAAAATAAAAATAAAAAATAGGAGGGATAAAAAATGAAAATAAAAAAGAGAGGGAAGAGGGGGGAGGTGCGTGTGCTTGTGTCTGCGTGTGCATCAGTGTGTGTGCATCAGTGTGTGTTTTGTGTGCAGTGTGTGTGTGTGTCGGGTGAGAGATAGAGGAGGGAAGAGGGATAAGTAAAAAGTAAAAGTATTTTGGGATGAAATTTTTTTTTTTTTTAGGGTAGGGGTGAAGTTTGAAAGTTTAAGTAGATTTTAAGTTTTTTTAAGTTGTAAGCTCATAAGCCGCTTTAAGTAGCTTATAAGTTATTTAAGAGTTTTAAGCTTTGAAAATGTATTTGGCAAAAATAAGTTATTTAAGTAGCTTATAAGCTCTAAAAATAAGCTATAGAGCTTATAAGCTCTTTAGAAATAAGCTTCATCACCCCAACTTATTTTTACAGCTTATAAGTTGTTAGTACTTAAAATTATTTCAAATAAGCTTAGCCAAACACCTTAGTGCTCAATAAGTAATTATTTTTTGGCTTCATTCTTTATTAACAAATGATAAATAAAATGGCAAATGGTGAAAATTCCCTTTGTACTAAAAAAAAAAAAAAGGGTGAAAATTCCCTTCACATTTTCTCTCAAGAAATGTCTCATTCTGTCTTCCAGGCTGCCACCGGATTCTCGACGCCTTCTTCTTCTTCTTCTGTTGGTCTGATTCGTAGAACACCAATTACGGTTCGATCTTCTTTTGAAATCGGTAGTTATGTTCCGCCATTCTCTTATTTCGTTTCGAATTTCAGTCGCAAAGATAAATTCTTTTCACCTCATAAGCGGCCGAGAATAGATTTCAGCCGTGTTAAAGAATTAGATGATGCTGTTCGCGCGTTTGATGTGATGGTGAGAATGCATCCGCCGCCTTCTCTTCGCATGTACAACAATCTGTTGAGTGTGACTGCAAAGATGGGGGAGTACTCCTATGCCCTATACGTGTTCGATCAAATGCTACAAATGGGTCTTCCTATTGATAAGTTCACGATGGCTATCGTGATTAATTGTTATTGCCTTCTTAAACGTGTAGACCTTGGTTTTTCTACGGTGGGCTTCTTCCTCAGGCGTGGTTACAAACCAGATGTCGCGACGCTAAGCACCCTCATTAAAGGGCTGTTTTTGGACGATAAGGTCGACGCCGCCGTCAAACTGTTCAAAAAGATTTTGGACTTAAGAGTTTGTGAGCCGAGTGGTGTTATGATTCTAGCCATGGTTGATGGGCTTTGCAAAGCTGGACAGATCATTGCGGCCAATGATTTGGTTCGTGAACTGGAAAGAAGTCGGGGGAGACTGAATCTTGAAGCTTATAACGCATTAATTGATGGTTTATGCAAGACTAGAATGGTCGATGATGCTAGGGAGCTGCTATCCAAGATGTCTGGCAAGGATGTTTCACCAGATGTTATCTCGTATAGTTCGGTAATTGGGGGTTTGTGTGATGTAGGCAGACTGGAGGATGCTAAAAGCCTTCTAGATGAAACGCACGATTCTAATATCTCTTTTAATATCATTACTTTTAATACATTGATCAGTGCGTACTCCAAAGAAGGGAAGATGAAAGAGGCTGAGGATATGCTGGAAAAAATGAAGCATCAAAATATTTGTCCCGATGTTGTTACTTATAATGCGCTGATAGATGGGTACTGTCTGCTAGGAGAAACAGATTGCGCAAAACGAATATTTGATAACCTAGAAGAAAGGGGCATCAAGCCTAATATTGTAAGCTATAATAGCTTAATAAGTGGATATTGCAAGAAGGGAAGAGTGGATGAAGCTTGGCTTCTTTTCCTTGAAGTCCCTTCTAAAGGTCTGGAGCACAATACAATCACTTATAGTGCCATGATACATGGATTATTCAGTGAACACAGATTTGTTGAAGGAAAGAAGCTTCTCAAGGATATGGAAGCTCAAGGAGTAAAACCTGACATCCTTACCTTTACTACGTTATTGGATGGTTTGTGCCGGAACGGGGAGATTGATGAAGCTTTTTCGCTACTGCACATGATTGAAGGGAAAGGGGTTTATCCCAATCTCGTCACCTATGGTGCTCTCATTAATGGATTATGCAAAAATGGAAAACATGATGTTGCAAGAGACCTATTCAACCAACTTCCTTCTAAAGGTTTGCAACCTAATGTTTGGATATATAATATGATCATTGGATCATTATGTCAACAGGGTGCATGGAGGAGGCAGAATGTTTGCTTGTAGAGATGGAGAACTGTGGTTGTGCACCCGATAGAGTGACATTCAATGTTATTGTGGGGAGGTTGCTGAAGAAAAATGACCTTCAGAAGGCCATACAATTATTGGAAGTAATGCATCAAAGGGGATACTGTGCAGATCCTGCTACTATATAATGCTAATTGATCAAGTGCAAGGACAGAGTGGAAACGACTTTCTTGTCAAATCGATGAAGAATGTCTTCTTGTGGGTTCCTTTCTTGAAAATCTTTTTGGGCCTTGCACTCATGTGCCATTGCCATGTGATCTTCAAGTAGTTGCGAACGTCCAAGAGTAGCGGCATCCAAAATTTTCTTCCTGAGAAATTTTGTCTATTAGCTCTTGTTCAATTTGTTTTAGCTGTCAGTATGATAATAAGTGTGTATATTTTTCCCATCAATGACTAATTTATTTGTATTTTAGTACTAAGGTTCTGAAGACTGCTTGAAACTGTACCTATTTTTTTTATTATATAATTTTCATTTTCAATTCTGTGTATTCTGCTTACATTTGGTAATAATGTAGCACAATTTTTATTTATTATTTATTTTGCTGACATTTGCTCTCTGCCGTCTGAATTGTTGCTCATATACCTTCTGTACAGTAAAAACAATATGTGCTTGCTCCTGTTTTGTAAATGATATTTTTCTGTTGGTTCCATAGCTCAGGTTTCCTGCAGTTGAGGATCAAATGAGATCCATATTGTGTAGAAAGCTTCATTTGATTGGCTGGGCTGTATCACATGTTGCAGTTACCCGAAATGATGGAGTAAGTTTTTTCTAAAATTACAGCTCTTAATTTTTACTATAATGTGCCAAGTGCTAGGATGTGCACCAACACGGTATCAGTGCACTTTTAAACAAAGGTTCCACTAGCTGGCTAATCTAAACTTGTAAACCACTCTACCTTTGAATTTTTAATAATTCTTGAAACAGTATTGGTGATCTTCTTTGTGCTTGCATCATGCTGGAAGCTCATTTTGATGCTATCTTTGTTCCAGCAACGCATTCTTGTTTGCACCCCTAGCTCTGTAATAGAACTTATAAATAATAATATTGTTGACTTTCCCTTTTCATTTAAATTCCTGTTATGCATTTAACTTTTCTTAGGGCCATATTTCCAGACTGATTCTGTTGCTGATGAAGTTGAGAGACAGAAGTCTATGGCTGATATGGCAACCTCTCTCTCTACGTCTGTGTGCGTGTGTGTGCACACATCTTTTAGAAAGAGTGATTATATTATTTTTTAATATATATATATATATATAAAATTGCAATTTGCTTTGAGACTTACTTATAGAAGTAAATATTATTTCTGCAGGTTTTCGTATACCTAGCCGTTGGTCCATTACCATCTGATGTCACTGTAGCTGGTGTTGCCAAGGCTCTTGGTGTCCGTATGGTACTTTGTCTGTTGCCTTGCCTGTATCATTTAATCATTGTTAATGATAGTGATAGACAATCCTAGTATCTAGAAAATATCAGTCCGTTTAATATGGTACTTGGTGTTCTTAGTTGATTAATGAAAAGCGAGGGACTTGGCTAATTCTTATATGACTTGATGAAATTATAAATTCGCTGTTACTTTCACTGTCCTTATATTTATCAGCACTCTTCTTTCTTCGAAGGCCCCTGATGAAGAATTTGAAGAATATCTACGACATCTTATAGGGGAAAAGTGCACCGAGACAGGCATGAGGTAACTTGATGTTCTCTTTAAGATGAGTTGATGCTTTCATTATATCTCAAGTATGTCAAATTTCTAATAGACTGTTCATGTTGTCCTTTTCCAATTGCCAGATGGCTCAGTTGCCGGAAGGAATCACTGAGCTGTTGCATCATGACAAACTAAGTGCGCCTTTGGTAAGTTAATCATATATGCTACTATGATTTTGACCCTTATATTAGTCCAAATGCAAAGTTTTGCAAGAGCGGTTTAAGCACAATGCTGGCTGCCATGAAATATTTGCCTAATAGAGAAAGCAAATAACTTTTTCCTTTGATACATCATCACATAGTGTTTGCTTGGTAATCTTCCCCAGTTAGTGTATGTGTTATCGTACGTTTTTAGTGTACTAATCATGTGAGGAGAGACTCTAAATTGTTGAGCATGTTTTCAACCTTTTGCTGTTTGGAAATTCAGTTGCCCGAATTGCTTATATGTCGTGATTTGTATCTGAAGGTGGAATCTGAAATAACTGTGTTCCAAACTTTTAATTTCCTAGATCAAGTGCCAAAATGTGATAATTTTTACTGCAACGAATGTGAAAGAGCTGGAGGTGGAATGAGATTGCTTGATTGAATTAACGAGATCCGATTGCGGAATTACACCTATACAGGAGCGGACATTACTTATATTACCTTCATAACTGATGCTAAAATGAGATGGAAAAAAACAGCAATATTTAATGTGCAAGTGATGCAGTGCGGAAACTGCTCAACCTCTTTCAGAAATTTGTATGGAGTTTCCCGATCTTGTGATTGGTAAGATTATCTTGATAATGAATCGCTCGGTTTATCTGGTGATCAACCATCATCTCATTAAACTATATTTACATCTCTTTTCTTTGGTACACAAAGACGGCTATCGGGAATCAAGAAGAGGCCCCCTGGTCATTATCCTCAAAAGGAAGGTATCGATGTTTACATTTCAATACACATTTCAACAGCATACGTATGACAAAGTCTCATAACATGTCAAACTAATTGCAGGATAAAACTAGAATCAATGCTGCTACAGAAGCACTACGCAACAAGTTCCATCATGGCTCATTTTCTGAAATCAACTGAGTTGAAGTGCTTTAGAAACTGCTCCAGCCTCCAGATTTCCAAATGAGACGAGGAGAGGACAGTATGGATTTTGAGAATATTCCTGTTCCCTCTGTCATATTAGGATCGATTTAGTTACTACTATGTTTCGCCATTCTTGTTCCATGTAAAAAATCGACATTAATTAAAATAGCTACAAGTGTTTGGATAAAATTACACTAATTAATACAAAGTTATTGGGAAAAAAATTGACATTAGACCAATTTATCAAGATAAAATTGGATACTTAGCCTCATTATGATTTGTTACTAAGGGTAAATTATTTCACATGTTACTAGGGTCAAGATAATCAAATCAGTTCATGGAGAGAACTAGGGGGTCAAGTTGGTGGAGGGACGTGGTGTAAAACGGTTCGGGAGAGGGCGGAAGATGGTTCTGGCAGAATCTTGAGTTAAGTTTAGGGGAAAAGAACTAAATTCTGGGATGGGGTGCGGATAGGGGAAACATCTTTTAAAAACTCTTTCCCCAGAATGTACAACTTGAGTGTGAATAACAAGTGCACTGTTAATGATATGAGAACATAGGTGGAGGGGGTCTGGACTTGGAGGTGGGTTTGGAAGAGAGAGCTTTCTGGCCGCGAGCTCGATGCTTTCAATTCTATATCTTCTTTGATTGAAAGGGTCTCTCCGACACCAGATGCTAAAGACAGGTGGAGATGGAGAGCTTCTGCAGATGGAAAGTATAGTACTAGAAATGCTTATGATGTTCTGTGCAACTGCATCAATATTGGCCTTTCTTTGCAACAGGAGTTTGGTGATTTTAAGCTGTTATGGAAGAACTTTGCTTCTCCCAAGGCAAGTATAACGGTATGGAGACTGATATGGGACAGACTTCGACAAAAGCAAATCTGAGAAAGAGGAAAGTTCTTGCTACATGAGATGCTTCAATGTGTTCACTGTGTAGGGTTGAAGATGAGACATCTACACACATGTTCTTAGATTGCAATGTTGTGCGACCTATTTGGTTAGTAATTTATGATTGGTATAAGGTCCTTGTGGTTCTTCATAGATATTTAAAGGATCATTTTATTCACAACCTTGGCATCCTTTTCGGAGTTAATGGGAGGAAATTTGCTATAAGTGCTTGGATTTGCGGTGGTCTTTGAGAATTTATGTTGGAATAAGGATAAGATCATGGATGAGATTAAGTGCAAATTATAGAGTTGGTGCCTAATAAGGAATGCTTTTATACGCGTTCTCTCGTTCGGAGATTGGTTCTTAGAACCTAAACTTTTCCTCTCCTGTTCTCGACTCTAATACTTTTGTGATACTTGTCGTTTTCTCTGTTGTTTGGGTACTCCGCGTATCTTTTTCCTGAGCAATAATATTACCATTTTCCGATAAAAAAATAAAATAAAAATTAATCCGACTTTATATCACATTTTCTCTAACAAATGATCATACATTTATTTTAATAAAATCTTTTTATTTATGAAATATACTAGTACAACATACCCGGTCGAATTTCAACACTATACGAACCAGTAAAATCTAAAAAAGAAAAATTATTTTCCGTCGCGACATTAGAAAAACTCACAAAGATTTATTTCACCTTCTAGTTATAAATTAAAAAAAAAAAAGAAAAAGAAAGAAAGAAAGAAAAAATAAAATAAAATAAAATCCTCTTAGAAAGCCACTAACTTAGCTGGCAAGGGTGATGAGATTTTAATAAAAATGAGAGAGGGGGGGAAGAAAGAGAAAATAAGATTAAGTGTTTGTTTGGTAGGGATATTGAGATTGACAAAAAAAATTAAAGGGAATAGTGACTCTTAAGATTAAACTATGATATAACCATGATAAAAAAAAAATTAAAAAAAAAAAAAAAAAAAGTGAAATTGGTGTTTGGTAGGAAGACTAACAACTATTGTAGTATAAAGATTAAAAATTAAAATTACAAATTTAACCCCTACAAAGTGCATAATTTTCCAGGGCAAAAAGAAAAGGAGATAGGATTCACTACTGCATATCAACTTCAGGCAGTCCAAAAATATCAATTTGTCACAACATATCTAAATATCAAGAAGCAAATTATATACACGAATTGCTTTGAAACATCCGAACATATGTAAGAAAACTTTACAAAAAACTGCAACTCAAAATCCTACGTCCATACAATCTCCCAATCGTCATCGGTGAAATATGCATCCAAACTTTCCCATTCCTTCTGTTGCATGATTTCTGCATATTCTTGATCTGATTCCGCTACTGTGTATCACCTTCACCACTACTGCGTGCTTGACTTGTGATTCCATTCTAAAGAACACAGGAGAAAGAATGGAGGAGCAGCCGCAGCAAAAATTGCTCAATGGGATTCGAGGGACAATTTCTGCTGTCAAAAGTTCAGCAACAATAAATCCAGAATCCCAACATCCCAAATCCAAAATCAGAAAGAAAAAAAAAAAAAGAAAAGAAAAGAAAGAAGCCAAAATCAGAGAAATTCAGAATTTCCAAATCCAAAATTTAGATTCTACCTTCCCTGCCTTGCCTTCTCTCCCTTCACCAGCGGCTGCCCTTCACCTGCGATGCCGTAATCAACCTCAGCAAGCCCCAGATTCGAGGCCGTCGCCGCCCACATCTGGCGGCACCAGCAACGCGAGGCAGAGGGCGGTGGCAGTCCAGCAGCGGAAACTCGGCGGTGACCTCCTCCTGCTGCCGCTACTGTAGCCGATGGCGGCGAAGACCGAGCCGTAGTTCCGGAGTGTTAGTTAGAAAAGAGGGAGAAGAATCGCCGGCGTCAGTTAGAAAAGAGGAAGGAGCTTTTCAAAGGGTAATATGGGTGGAAATCAGATTTTGTACTTGACAGTGTTGAAACGGGGGGGGGGGGGGGTTCTGGTAAAAAAGGAGAGATTTTTTAGGTGGAACAGTGAATGAAGCAAACAGGGGCTTCCGTGATTGTGAATATTGGATACTAAACACATAGATAAGCTATGATGAGAGAAGGTTATCAATGAACTGTTTTTCAGCATCTAATTTAACTAGCTTAGCTAGAAACGTGAATGAAAAATAACCCTTATTATTTCTTGGGTGTTCCGATTTTTTTACCCCATTAAAATATCTATTGTAAGAATTACTTTGAAAAAATACACTAATGTAAAAACTACCCTTTTAGAATTAAATAATCGGGCGGGGCCCACAATCAATACACCACAGCTCACATGTTTGGCATCACTTGGCATTGGAACTCGGGAAAGGGTCGAGAGTCGAGACAAGGGTGTCAAAGTGTGTCGGACTTTGGGTGACTTTAATAAAATTGTCGACGAAGTCGACGAATTTTCTTATTTTATATTTTTATTTTTTGTTTTGCCCTTTTGTAAAATATTCTACTCTCCCTCTCCATCCTCCATATAAACCACCGAACACTCCCTCCCTCTCATACTCAACACTCCCTCCCCCATTATTCTTCTACTCAACACTCCCTCCCCCATTATTTTCTCCCAACTCCGGCAACCACCCTCACTACCGACACGGATAAATTTCATTGCACCGGAGTGATGTCGGCACAATACGTAATCGACCATGAGCACAAAGACAACTTTGTCTTGCCGGAAAACGAATCAGGGATCTCCATCAAAGTAATACCACAACGAATATTGGTATGTTTTTTAAAAAATATAGTAATAATTTGTTGTTATGTTTTGCTTATTAATTTAAATTGTATTATTTGTTATGAATTTAATTAGTTATTAATGGGCATCTCGATTTATTTGTTACGAATTATTTGTTATGATTTGTTACCAATTGTATTAAATTGTATTTTTGGGATGTTAAATGTATTATTTGTTATGAATTTAAATTGTATTATTTTGTATGATTGAAATTGTATTAAATGTGGATATCGATTTATTTGTTACCAATTATTTGTTATGATTTGTTACCAATTGTATTAAATTATATTTTTGGGATGTCTAAATGTATTATTTGTTATGAATATAATTCAAAATTAGTACAAATTTGAAATGTGTGAAATATTAAAATTTATATTTAGGTTCAGAAAAAAAAAATTGGGTATGGCCGGCCGGTCGATCGCACGTCGGAAAAGGCCGTCCGGTCGTATATTTCGGTCGCCAGAAAATCACTTTTCCGGCGATCGGATGGACCGGCCAGCTATACCAAAAATTTCCTCTTTTTTTCTAAGTTTGTATTGTTTATCTCAAAAAAAATTATGCTTATGAATTATTTTAAAGATTTATTTTGATAATTAATTGATTATGATTTTGTTTAAATTAATTCTCTTAAGTGATTTAATTATAAATATTCATATATTTGTATTGTTTGAAATATCAAAATTTATATTTAGGTTCAAAAAAAAAAAAAACAATTTGGGTATGGCTGGCCGGTTGATCGGACGCCGGGAAATGCCCGTCCGGTAGTATATTCCGGTCGCTGGAAAATCACTTTTCTGGCGATCGGATGGACCGGCCGGCTATACCAATTTTTTTTTTTTTTAAGTTTGTATTGTTTATCTCAAAAAAATTTATGCTTAGTGTAGGTCCCGATAAATAGATATTGGTGTATGGGGGGGGGATACACCAATTAGCCAACAGTTTTGACTTTTCAAAACAATTTGATCTTACTGAGTCGTCACTTCAGTTAATCAGAGCAGTTTAGTTTTTCCAGCTCAAACAGTGAACTGCTGAGCTTGCAAAACTAACCTGCGTGCGGAAGTTTGGTGGAAAGGTTGGCTTACAGTTTTCAACACAGTTTTCAAAGACAGTTTTCAAAGACAGTGCACATGCAGGACAGGTTACAATCGTGCAGGTGGTGAATCATGCAAACTGTGTAAATAAAGATAACAGAGGCACGAGGAGTTTTTATCGTGGTTCGGAGTAAACAGCTCCTACGTCCACGCCAGATTCCGTCGAATCTGTAATCCCTTAACTGAGATCTTTCGCTCCTTTTTAACACTGGTGGAGGTTCCAGTCCAAATTCAAATCTCTCTTTAGACTGAATCTAGCACGAATCTTGAGTCGTGACTCTTCTAACTTTACATACAAACTTACATACAATCTTACTAATCCTGAACGGCTAGCACTAATAATCAAACTGAAAAGTTGTGAAGAGCTATCACCGTTTGAGATACAACTCTTATCAACTACACTGAATATCAACAAGTATGGTAGTGAGAGTGTGGATTGTGTTATAGTAAGACAGATACTAGAAAGAATAGAAATCTTCAAAGATCAACACTTGGGAAGGCTCTTGTAATTTCGAGTGTTGATTGTGTGAATGTTTGGCTTGAGATTTCTGCAGCGTTTTAGCTTGTAATTTGAGTTTCCCGTATCTTCTTCCTTGAATGTCTTGAGGTATTTATAGAGAAGCATTTGTAATAGAGCCGTTGTGTGTGTCAGGATGAGCAGAGTCGTACACTGACACAATTAGTCGTTGAGTTGAGGACAGGTTCCTCAGTCACAGCTCAGGTTGGACTTTGCAGGTCGAGCTTCCTATACCTCTATCTATCTTCAGTCTCTGTAACCTGTTTTAGTTGAAGACTGATCCAAGCACGGAGATTAGTTTGTTCCAATTAACGTCTATCGACTAAGTGTGGTTTCTAACAACATTATCAAAACTATTAAAGGGTTCCCAACAATTTCCCCCTTTTTGATAATGCCGAAACCCACACTTTACATCTTGACTTAGAATGTTTGAATTTCACAAGAAAAAGTGATCAAGATTCGATGTCCAGCCAGCTGCATGAGAAAAAGTGTTAGGAAATTTAAAGCATAATAAGCAGAGGCCTGGACAATGAGATTTTGTCGTCAGGAGCAAAATATGATCATTTCTCATTTATAGTATCAGCAGAATTGATGTGTACAGTTTACAGGGTTGATACGATAAACAAATGAAAAACGATCTACTTCCTCAGAGTCTTGAATCTTTCTTCAGCGATCTTCTCATTGCTTACTGTTCCAGTAGATGCATAGATTCTGTCGCGGATCGACTTGTACTCGTCGCAGCTTGTGGTCTTGCAACCGTATTGACCTGCGATTCTCCTTATGAAAGTGTTGGTTCGGTCGATATCTGGGGTATCAGTGCCGCAGACAGTGGGAAGTTGGAAGGTCTCTTTCTTGGGCGGATTGATTGTGACCTTCGCCTCTGCAGCTTTCGCACGAACTCTTTTAACGAATTCGCGGTCAGGAAAAGATTGCATCCAGTTGTAGAAGGCGGTCCTGGTATCGCCAGTGAAGCGAGCATCAATCTGCAACCAGTAATGATGTAGGATGAACTGGTTCAGAAATTCGTCCCACAGAGGTTGATCATCAACGGGTAGCCAATCAATTGGCTCTCTGTTGTCCGCTTGCTCCTTGCAGGTTTCAAGACCCTGGAAGCATGCTAAGCGAGCTTTGTCCTTGGCTCTCTGTTTCCTCAGATCTGCAAGAAACAGCTTCTGCTTGCCATCATTTTCGCATTCATCTGCAGTGTATCCAGCTTCTGCCATCATCTGGATAAGGGCGGCAACACCCAGTTCCTTCTCTTGCTCAGACAGCTTCTGGACAGCAGGTTGAGGAACAGCTGTCACAGGCAGAGCAGCTTCTGATTGTGTAAGAGGAGGTTGAGTGACCTTTTTCTCCTTGCCCTTTGCTTTGGTAGCAATGCGCTTGCCTCTCTCTTCCCCCTTTTCGGCATTATCAATTAATTGCTGAACGGTGGTGTTGAGGGAGGCTTGCTCGTTGGAGAGTAAGGACAGGTCGGTGCAGATCTTTTCTTTAAACTGCAGGAGGGAATTGATATTCCCTTGCATCTCTTCTTCTGCCTTCAGGGAGCTGGATGAAGCATGAGCGAGCTTTGAGGAGAAGGTGTTGACAAGCTGATTGAGCTGTTCGAACTCATATCGCAGGTTGTCAACCGAAGATGAGTATGCGACCTTCAGTTCAGACAGCTGGGTGGGAAGCAGCTTGTCCATTTCAGCTCTCAGTCGGGCGGAGAAGAAAGTTTCAAGCTGGCTTGCCACTTCATCCTTAATGACCTGTGGCATTTCAGACTTGATATTTCCTAGCATGGCAGACGCCGCTGTGTCCATGGCATCTATTTTGTCTGCGAGCTTCTGGTGTTCAGCAACCTCGGTGGCCTGTACCTTGGAAACTTCCTTAATGATAAATTTCTTCAAGTCTGCTTGAACAGAAGTGAGAGAAGTTCCTGTGGTTGCGACAGAGTAGACCGGTGCATGAACATGATCGGACACTGCATCTCCACTGTTTCGGGGTGGAGAAGGTATGGGACTGAAATCTTCGTCTTCTAGAAACATGTCATTGTAAGAGTTGCGATCGTTAGAGTATAAAGGTTTCAAGTCGACATTTACTACCTTGGCCTCTCTCTTCATCCTGGAGAGGATGAACTTCTTGAAGCAGTCGCGAGCTTCAGGAATGGAAGCGTAGCCAAAGAATCTCCCAAGGTTGTGCTCTTCAACCTCGAGCTGTTCGATGGAGTGGACAAGAAAGATGGACTTCAGATCACAGTACGATCTGTCCTTCCCATCAAGCAGAGCACGAAGCCGGATTGCCATTGACCTGGTCTCCGGAGTGAGATCAATTCCGGGAAAAGACTCCGTGACAGTCTTCTCAGCATCGATCTCGATGGAGTTGACCAACATGGCAGCTGCAGTCTTGATCGGATCTTCTTGTACATCATCATCATCGGAAGAAAGGATGAGATGGAGTTCAAGCTCTGGAGGCGAGCTGTGATGATGAGAAGCTTCACCGGACTGCTGGTGGATGACGATGGAGTGATCTGGAATTTCTTCCTCGAAATCGGTGTCATCCTCCGGTTGAGATTCGCTGTGACTTCGACCAGCTTGCTCCGAAGCTGTTGATTGGAAGATATCACGAACAGAGGGCACGGGTATTGAAACCTGTGCATCGAGAACTGTCTGTTCTGGGATGTCTTCGAGTGTTCGACGAGCAGGTTGATGCTGAACTTCTATGGAGGCAAACTCCGTATGCAACCTGCGTGATATGGGAGTTGGAGATTTGATGCGAACAGACTTGGCAGGTCTGTCGAGCTGCTTGCTGGGGGCAAGCTGTCTCTTTCTCCTAACGTCACGCTGCTCAGGCGGTACCCAAGCTGGGTTGGATCGACCCATGGCATAGAGGAATGGCTTCACCATATCGTCATTCTTGGCAAAGACAGTCATGTCAACACCAATTATGAGTTCGAGCTGCTTCTGGTCCTTGGGGACCTTCTCTTTGGTGAAGTGAGTCATTCCACTCCAGTTGAGGTTGGGGTGGAGGCAGAGAATGAGAGAACAGATCTTGGTGCCTAGACGCAGGTTCCTGGCAACGCGGAAATCGGTCACCACATCTCCGTCATAGGTAATCGCGAGCTGTTTGACTTCTTCATTGATGAGCTCGAGGAGAAACCGGGCCCAGTTCACGTGTAGACGCTGCACGATTGCAGTCATCACCCTAAACTTCGCTGGAGTGACAGCGTCGTGGTTACCAGAGTAACCAAGGAAGACTTTGTGAACGAAGTCGAAGAGAGCTCTGTACGCAGGTCTCAGAAGAGGTCGAGCGAACTTTCTTCCATCATACTTGACTGCGGGCTGCATAAGAGCTGTCTGGTAAACTGCTTCCAGATCTGCATCCGGAACGTCCAGAATTAAACCCATGGGCTTGTGATACAGGATCTCCACGGTTCCTGAATCAGCAATGCCGTAGGTTCGAGAGATGAGCGAGAGAATTGGAATGGGCTCATCTGGTATACCAGGTAAAGGAAGATGGAATTGTGCGGAGTCGACATCTTCAGGGCAATAATACGATAGAAAGAACATGGCGACTTGCTGCGGAAGCCAGAACTTCGGCTCATGAGTGATGATCTTGTAAAATCCATCTGCTTCCTGGATGGCGGAGTACATCTCGTTTAAACCGGCGTAATCATAGGTTGAAAGATTTGCCGCAGGCTCTGTGAGAATGTACTGTTGAAGATATTGGATCTTCTGTTCGGTGGTTTGAGGTGGGGATTGAGACGTAGATTCTCCTGCCATTTCAAGAATGAAAAGAAAATTGTGAGTGTGAAATTTTTGAAAGTGAGTTGCAGAGAAAAAAATGGCGGAAGAATGCAGAAATTGAATTGAGAACGATGATGTACAGTCATATGAATATATAAGAGATAAAACGGGCGGTTGAGATTGAAGTAATTCAACCGTTCAACGGATGGGATTGAATCCCTGGAAATCCGTGAGATAGTGGGCGCGTGGGATTGGTTAAGTATCCCACTCGCACTACCCTATCACTCAACCGTCGCCTCGCATTAAATGCGAATTTGATACTATGCATGCGCTTTTTGACACACATGGAAAGTGTAGCAAGAATGTTGAGTACTGTGTCAGAATATCCTTAACAAAGATTTCAATAAATAACAAAATACATGCTTCAATAAATGAAAATGATTGATAAGGTAAATAATTGATTAAGTGAAGCAGAAGTATTTCATTGAAATTTAAATATTTGGAAAAATTAAGGCATATCTTTGACACATAAAATTTGATTAAGAAAATGGAGACTGATACAGGTCATCCATTACACTTCCCTAGTCAAACTGTCTCATTCACAGTTTCTGATCCAAAAAGGTTCCACTGGTTGTCAGTTCACAGCTCTTATCTAGCTGGACTGTCCTCTGTCCTTTGTGAACTGCTCTTGTGCTTTCTTTTCACCGATGTGAGTTTTGATGAATTCCCACAGCTTTGCGTTCTCAGTTTGCAAGGCTGCAATCTTTTCATCAATATACAGCTTGTTCTCCAATTCCAGTATGTTGAGCCTTCGAGACATTTTAAGAAACTCTGCTTTGTAGAAGGCTAACATCTGGTCCACTGTTGTGGAGCTGTTGAGATAGGATGTAGGAGCTTCAGTGTCAGGAGTTTGGGACTGAGCTTTGGACGGGAAACCTGGAGGGGTGCCTGGAGAGGACTGTTCGACAGCAGGTTTCACTCCAACCTGTGGAGAGGCAGGTTGCGTTGTGGACGGTGGTGTGAGATCTGCCTCTATACGGATTGCTGCTGTTGATCTTGTGATCCGCTTTCGAGAAGGTGCAGATTGCAGATCCTCCAGCTTCCTCTTTCCTTTTCTAACTGACTCAGCCTCGACTCGGTCTCCTTCATTTTCTTCACTGCTATCTTCTTCTTCAACTGTATCTTCCTTTGATTCACGCATTTCTGTGAGTAGAAGCTTGGCTGCACCTTTGGCCTTGTTGATCTTGTGTGGCAAGATGCCAAGAATCATGATCAACTGGTTGCAGGTGTGAGGTACCAGCTTGTCGTCAGGAAATCCAGAGCAGACTCGCCACGTGCGATTTGTAAGCGTTCTCTGCAGTATAATAGAGAGCTTGGTGCCATGACGAAGTTGCATGTTGGCCTTGATCCTGGCAGGTAGCTCTGCAGCTTCCTTGATGAACAGATTGACCAGCAGCCTGGCCCAGTTAACATTTAACTGCTTCACCACAGCAGTTAGCAACTTAAACTTCAACAAAGTCACAGATTCGTTCGATCCTAGGTAAGAGAAGAACACATTGTGAACGAACTCGAATAGAAATCTGTATTCCGACTTCAGATCGTGGCGGTTGAACGTTTTCTGATCATAAATCTTCTTGGGCTCAAACAGAGCTTGTTGATAGACATCGTTGACCGATTCCATGGGCACATCATCAACCTGTGTGATAGCCCCTGTATCTGTTAGCCCATAGGTCTGAAGAACGAGTGGAAGAAGATGACGCCTTTCTTCTTCGTTATTGACGAGAAATGTTGTTGTTGCGGGGTCTCCGTCCTTTGATTCCAGAGAACACAACAGGTAAGCAACATTTTCCGGTAGCGTAAATCGTGGATGTTGAGTGATGATGTTGAAGAAACCATCACATTGAGTGATAGCCTCAATCATCTGATCCAGACCTCTGTAACCGTATGAGTCTAGCACAGCAACCTTCTCCATGAAGATGAGAGGGGTTGCTTTCTTCACTAGACCATTCAATGAATCTGCAGACATATTTCAGAGTAAGGATTTTGAATTTCTGAGTTTATGAAGTTGAAAGATCGAAAGTAATTTCTCAGAGAGTGAAAAAAGAAGTTGAAATGAAATTTCAAAGGATTTCAAGAAACGCGTAATGAAATCAAGAATTTTCTTTCTATATATATAGAGATTTCTCCAACGGTCAAGATTTATATGAATGGTTTCAATGGCTAGGGAGGCGCGTGAGCAATGAAAATAAAAAAGAGAGCATATCACGCGCTTCCTTTCTCATCTTTTTCCCTTTTTTTTTTTTTTTTTTTTTTGATTGACATAAATCCCTGGATTTTCGAGAAAAACTTTTCAAAACTTAAATCAAAAGATTTGAAAAAGATTTTTGAATGAATAAAGAAAGGAAATAATAAATTCTGCAAAGAATTAAATGGAGATTGATACGATATCTCCAGTTCCCCCTTAAAGGTTGACCGTTGATTGTTGACTTTCAACGCAGTTTGTGACGTCAAGCTGCGTGTCGCCTCACTGCTTCTCTTGAGCTGCAGTTTCCAAGTCTGTCTGCTCTTGGCTGACCTGTGCTTGTGAACTGCTGCCTTTATCTGACTTGGTCTGTGTATCCATTCTGAGCATGCCGAGCTTTCCACACAACATGTTGAATCTCTCTTCCATGAGAGGTTTCGTTAGTATATCGGCTTTTTGGATGTCAGTATGGATTTTCTCAACTGTTATATCTTGTTTTTCAACGTGATCTCTTATGAAGTGATGCCTTATATCGATATGTTTGCATCTGGTGTGGTAGACCGGATTCACAGTGAGAGCTATGGCGCTTGTGCTGTCACAAAAGATAGGAACTCTTCGAACAGTGACATCATAATCTTTGAGTTGTTGTTTCAACCAAAGAATCTGTGCGCAACAGCTTGCTATTGCCATGTACTCAGCTTCTGTTGTTGAAGTTGCAACTGAAGTTTGCTTCTTTGAAAACCAAGAGATCAACTTGCTTCCAAGAAACTGACAGGTCCCTGATGTGGACTTTCTATCCAGTTTGCATCCTCCATAATCTGCATCTGCATAGCCAGTTAGTTCAAAATTATCATCACAAGGGTACCATAAACCGAAGTTTGCAGTTCCCTTGACATATCTAAGAATTTTCTTGGCTGCTTCTAGATGCGATTCCTTTGGATTAGCTTGATACCGAGCACATATTCCAACTGCAAAAGAAATGTCAGGTCGACTTGCAGTAATATAGAGTAAAGAACCAATAATTCCCCTGTACAGAGTTATGCTGGCAGGTTTTCCTTCAGAATCTGGATCCATCTTGCCATTTGCAATCATTGGAATCTTCAGAGGTCTGCTATCTTGGACACCAAATTTGGTTGCCAGCTCGTTAGCATACTTGGATTGACAGATGAAGATACCATCCGCAGATTGCTTGACCTGTAGGCCGAGGAAGAAGTTCATCTCCCCCATCATGGACATTTTGTACTCACACTTCATGAGTTCTCCAAACCTGTCACATAGAAATTTTGACCTAGATCCAAAAATAATGTCATCAACATAAATTTGTACAAGAAGAATATCATCCTTATACTTAAAAGTAAATAATGTTCTGTCGACTGATCCCCTTTTAAAACCAGAATGCAGTAGGAATGTAGACAATGTTTCATACCAAGCTCTGGGAGCTTGTTTCAAACCATATACTGCTTTGTGCAGTTTGTAAACTTTCTCTGGACCTGTTTCCCCGAAACCTGGAGGTTGTTCAACGTAAACTTCTTCTCCAAGAATTCCGTTGAGGAAAGCACTCTTCACGTCCATTTCGTAGACTTTGAATCTTTGATGAGCTGCGTATGCTAGAAACAATCTTATTGCTTCTAATCTTGCCACTGGTGCGTAGGTCTCATCATAGTCTATTCCCTCTTGTTGACAGTACCCTTTTGCAACTAATCTTGCCTTATTTCTTATCACATCAGCATTCTCATCTCTCTTGTTTCTGAATACCCATTTTACATCAATCACTCCTTGATGTGTAGGACGATCAACTAGTGACCATACTTCATTTCTTTTAAACTCATTAAGTTCCTCTTGCATGGCTATTACCCAGTCGTGGTCGGCAAGAGCTTCTTCAACAGTTTTGGGTTCAGAGTAGGAAAGATAACAGCTTAGTAGACAGCTTTCACCGATCTGCCTCCTTGTCTTCACACCTGCCCTTGGGTTCCCAACAATGAGATCTTCAGGATGAGCATCGACCCATCTCCTTGTCTAAATGTATTATTTGTTATGAATATAATTCAAAATTAGTACAAATTTGAAATGTGTGAAATATTAAAATTTATATTTAGGTTCAGAAAAAAAAAATTGGGTATGGCCGGCCGGTCGATCGCACGTCGGAAAAGGCCGTCCGGTCGTATATTTCGGTCGCCAGAAAATCACTTTTCCGGCGATCGGATGGACCGGCCAGCTATACCAAAAATTTTCTCTTTTTTTTCTAAGTTTGTATTGTTTATCTCAAAAAAAATTATGCTTATGAATTATTTTAAAGATTTATTTTGATAATTAATTGATTATGATTTTGTTTAAATTAATTCTCTTAAGTGATTTAATTATAAATATTCATATATTTGTATTGTTTGAAATATCAAAATTTATATTTAGGTTCAAAAAAAAAAAAAAAACAATTTGGGTATGGCTGGCCGGTTGATCGGACGCCGGGAAATGCCCGTCCGGTAGTATATTCCGGTCGCTGGAAAATCACTTTTCTGGCGATCGGATGGACCGGCCGGCTATACCAATTTTTTTTTTTTTTTTAAGTTTGTATTGTTTATCTCAAAAAAATTTATGCTTAGTGTAGGTCCCGATAAATAGATATTGGTGTATGGGGGGGGGATACACCAATTAGCCAACAGTTTTGACTTTTCAAAACAATTTGATCTTACTGAGTCGTCACTTCAGTTAATCAGAGCAGTTTAGTTTTTCCAGCTCAAACAGTGAACTGCTGAGCTTGCAAAACTAACCTGCGTGCGGAAGTTTGGTGGAAAGGTTGGCTTACAGTTTTCAACACAGTTTTCAAAGACAGTTTTCAAAGACAGTGCACATGCAGGACAGGTTACAATCGTGCAGGTGGTGAATCATGCAAACTGTGTAAATAAAGATAACAGAGGCACGAGGAGTTTTTATCGTGGTTCGGAGTAAACAGCTCCTACGTCCACGCCAGATTCCGTCGAATCTGTAATCCCTTAACTGAGATCTTTCGCTCCTTTTTAACACTGGTGGAGGTTCCAGTCCAAATTCAAATCTCTCTTTAGACTGAATCTAGCACGAATCTTGAGTCGTGACTCTTCTAACTTTACATACAAACTTACATACAATCTTACTAATCCTGAACGGCTAGCACTAATAATCAAACTGAAAAGCTGTGAAGAGCTATCACCGTTTGAGATACAACTCTTATCAACTACACTGAATATCAACAAGTATGGTAGTGAGAGTGTGGATTGTGTTATAGTAAGACAGATACTAGAAAGAATAGAAATCTTCAAAGATCAACACTTGGGAAAGCTCTTGTAATTTCGAGTGTTGATTGTGTGAATGTTTGGCTTGAGATTTCTGCAGCGTTTTAGCTTGTAATTTGAGTTTCCCGTATCTTCTTCCTTGAATGTCTTGAGGTATTTATAGAGAAGCATTTGTAATAGAGCCGTTGTGTGTGTCAGGATGAGCAGAGTCGTACACTGACACAATTAGTCGTTGAGTTGAGGACAGGTTCCTCAGTCACAGCTCAGGTTGGACTTTGCAGGTCGAGCTTCCTATACCTCTATCTATCTTCAGTCTCTGTAACCTGTTTTAGTTGAAGACTGATCCAAGCACGGAGATTAGTTTGTTCCAATTAACGTCTATCGACTAAGTGTGGTTTCTAACAACATTATCAAAACTATTAAAGGGTTCCCAACACTTAGGAATTATTTTAAAGATTTATTTTGATAATTAATTGATTATGATTGTTTAAATTCATTCTCTTAAGTGATTTAATTAGAAATATTCATATATTTGTATTGTTTGAAATATTAAAATTTATATTAAGGTTTAGAAAAAAAAATCAATATAGCCGGCCGGTCAATCGGATGCTGGGAAATGGCCGTCCGGTCGTATATTCCGGTCACCGGAAAATCACTTTTCCGGCGATCGGATGGACCGGCCGGCTATGCCCGAAAATTGCTCTTTTTTTTCTTAATCACATGTATTTTATAATTTTATTAATTTTTTTATTAATTTTTGTTTGAAATTAATTGATTATTATTTTGTTTAAATTAATTATTTTATGTGATTTAATTCGAAATTATTACCAATTTGTAGTTTTTGTAATTGCAAAATTTATATTTAGGTGGAGAAAAAAATGAGAAAAATTCGGGTGTAGCCGGTCGGTCAATCCTGTGCCGGAAAAGGGCCATCTGGTCGTGTATTACGGTCGCCGAAAAATTACTTTCCCGGCCACCGGATGGACTGGTCGGCCACACCCGAATTTTTCCCATTTTTTTCTCAATATATATAAATAGTGACATGTAATTTATAATTTTACTAATTTGTTTACTGATTTTTTTTTAATTAATTGATTATTATTTTGTTTAAATTAATTAATTCTGTAAATAATCAGTTGGTTAATTTAAATTTATCTTGTTTTACAGGATTCTCCGGCGCCATGGTACCGTCGAAGCAATTTGATCAACCGGAGATTTGATGTCGGCAACTATTATAGGCTTCAAATCTTGGAAGATATAAAGTTTGCACTGACCGAGGCATATACCTGTGGTGAATTGGTCGATCAGTTTCAAAATGGACCTTTCGGACATTTCCTCGATTAGGAGCCGGGGCAAAACAGTAAACCCTTGCTCCACTCTGTGTTATCACGAGCTGTCGGTACGGAGGTAGGAATTTTGTTCCACATTACGGGTCAATACGTAGAGTACGCCGTTTAGGACCACGCTCTGAACACAGGGTTGAGATTTGGCCCTACAGATTTTGATCCCAGGATTCAGAGGGAGCCAAGGGAATTGCATTTTTTTCAAGACGTCTGTGGCGGCCATGGTCAGAAGGCTGCATTGTTGAACTCCCATTTGTTGACACTCAAGTCTGGCAATGATCCAGACGGACAAGTTTGTGTGAAGCTGGCGAACTTGTTGATGGCCAATTGTTTTATCCTCGGTCATGACGCCCAGGCTCCACCCCACCACCCCACCAGTGGTTGTGGGAGTTGATCGATGACATTGATGAGTTTAATGGTTTTCCTTAGGGTGCGTACTCGTACAAGACCCTGCAGTACTACTTGAGGACGTTTTAGGCGAGGTCTAATAAGTATCACATTTATGGGCCGGCATGGGCACTGATGATCTGGGCTTTCGAGGTGATGCCAGGGTTCGGTGAGCACTTTGCGGAGAGGGCTTCCATGACGGACGTGCCGAGGTGTTTCAGATGGAGATTTCGCAACGGCATGTCCGATGCAAAGCTGTACGCGCCGTTCGATAATGCTGAGGGAGATATTACCAGGTTCGAGCCGGAAGATAAAGAGATTAAAGAAAGTTACTTCCAATCGGTACATCAACCGGGGGCCTTACTGGTGAAGTTTCACGTGCCAAAGACTTCGTACATTGTCGATGAACGCCCCCGTGTACATCGAGCTGATCCCGGGTCCCAGCATGCCGTTGGAGATTCCTACCAGGGACCACAACGTAGACGGATTTCCCGGTCTACAAAATTCTTCGGGAATCTATCTGAGGAAGGTATATCTTCATCCCGGCACTAACGTGGCATTGGCGTCAACTTCGGTCAGGGTTCTCAAAGCAGGAGAGGTGGGTAGGAGCATTCTCTTCCCGAGATGTCTAGGGACGACTTGATCAGTATTGTAGAGGACGTCACTCATCGCGAAAACGAGCGCACTCTGCAGACATTCAGAGAAAAGTACTAGGCAAGAGAAAAAAACATCCTGACGAAGGTAAAGAAGTGGCTCAGTAAGGGAATCACGAAGGGCATTGACATCGTGAGCTGCGGGACTTCCTCTATGTCCACTCCAGTTCACTCGCCCCGACGTTTGAGCCCGTCCCTCAATATCGTGTCAGCACGGGAGTTGGATTTCGCAGCCACTGCTTGCTCGACGAGCCCTGAAGTGAATTTGCCCCTCGAGCCTGTAGTTGATCAAACAGACACCTATCTCCCTCTCTACACAAGTGCCATCACTGACCTCTACATTGGCCACGACCCGAGCATTGTACATTCTTCGGCATTCACTTCCATTTTATGGCAGGTATGATATATCAGAGTGTTTTCTTTCTTTCATATTTAGTTTCATTGAATTTCGTATTTTATGCATGCTTATTCGAATATTTATTTATCATATAGGACACTCAATTCTTGCCGATCACTACTAGTGGGCCCTTTTTGATCTACATTCATCCATTCGGTCAGAGTTATGTACCGATTCCCGAAGATACACATGAACTACCGAGTAACTCTATGCCCGAGTTCTCATCCAGCACGCCTATTTTCTCGACTCCAATCCCGACATCCTCGACCACCAGTCACCCGAACATTACGATTTGTGAACAGCCGAGACGTGCTTCGTCAGTCGAGGTTGGGCAGGTATTTATCTATTGCTATATTATACTCTTACATTAATTACGTCTACAATAGGGAATTACGTATACTTTGGATTACCGTATTAGTATATTAAAATTTCCTCACATCTCATGTAGTCTACTAGATCGTGGACTAGTGGATCAGAGAGGAAAAAAGCCCCTCCTAAAAAGTCAAAGTTACGGAGTGGTGCTTCCGGCGCTTCAGGGAGTAGAAGTACATATTTGCCGCCCACAATGCCGGCTTGGCCCCATCTGGACGTAGTGAATGATTGGAAGACATTTCTTGCTGACAGGACGGAAGAAAAAACTATCAGCATCTTAGATGCCTCAGAAGATTTGACCTGTGACCATTTCGCAGCGATTATTGCGACGAATGGGAAGTGGGATATCTTGGTACGCAAAATACGCCGGATCCCCTCAAGGTATTTCTGAAACTCATGCTCGTCGTATGTGTATGCGGTATGTTGGAGCTGGTCGCCTACATTCTTTCCGTATGTCGTGAGATTTTTGGCAAGATGGAAGTAATAGAACCCCTGCTTAGATGCGGGGAAGATCTCTTGGATAGCATGTATGATAGACACGTGCATATCGGAGATGAACAACATACCCGGACATGGACCATATGCCTCTCGGAGGCATTCCGTGAACCGAGTCCACGATTTGTTATCCTCACTCGGCCCTATTCCGTACGCCAGTGGGAATAGTTACTCATTCGCATCCTTCGCCACAGCTACAAACATTAACCCGTGGGCCTTTCCCTTGAGATGTGTGCCGTTAACAACAATGACTGGCCGGATATATTCATTTTGCCAAGCGAAACGCATAGCGCCTAGAGCAACGAAGACTTGTTTGAACCGGCCATCCTGGCTAATCTCGTGCTGGGTGATCATCTCCGAATTAGTGAGCCTCAACATGTAAAGGTAACTGAGCAGATCGTTGAAGGAATCCTTGTGTTTGCCGTAGACCATCTGGATCGCGGCATTCCGTCCCTTCAAGCACACATCGTAGTTGGCATCGATGCCAAACTCGGATTTCAGCTCATTTTGAATAATACGGGGCTTTATTATTTCAACATCACGAAGCAATCTTTTCGCGAAAATTGAACCGATCACCAACGCATGGACCTTCCTCACATGAACGGTATCTGTTAGACCTACCTCATCGCATGTGTGCTACTCGTCAAATATGTTAACAGTTCAGGGCCCGCCTTCGCTAGTGAGATAAAGTCTGAAGGGGCAATCTCCGGATAATTTGCACGTCATGACCATTCTTTTCTTATCTGATTTATCAACCCGGTATTCTTTCCTCCTGTTCAAATTCCACAAACCTACTGCAATCCAGATTTCATCCTTGGAGAAGAAAACTGAGTTACTCGAGAGCTCATCAACATTCAAGAGATCATCGTGATACACTAGTGAATCACGGAACCGGGCAAGGACTATCGGGACAAGCCAATTACTCATGTGCTCCGTGCCAGTATCGACCTCATGTTCACCCTCACCAGGATTTGGGAACATCGCATCCCAAGGAGTTTCTGCATACCCCATTCCTCCTGTATCAAAACGGTCCACTCCGCGAATAAGGCCCTGTTAAGCTGTCTACCATCATGGTATAGATTGGTCTCGCCCTCACTCTCCGAGGTCTCCGAGTTCTCTTCAGATTTCGGGATATAATCTTCGTCATGTGTTTGCTCTTCGTCGTGCTCGACCGATTGATTGAGGTCTGGAATGTTACCTATTTCCGGGACATTGTTGCTTTGGCCGAGATATTCGTCCCCTACCCAGTTACTAGAAGCAACAGCCCTCCCGACTTTATCCAGGTATGCCAGCCAATTGTCGGTGCCCTGGCTGAAAAAATCATTTGACCCCCCGTACGCCTACGATTGATCGAAGGTAGCGACATATGGAGAGGATGCCTCGACGTATGAAGATGATGCCCCGGCATGTGAAGAGGATGCTCCGTCTTTCGTCTTCAAGAATATTGTTGGTATAAAACTATTGCATAATTCTCGTAATTTATCGTCACTTGTCAAACGTGAAATCGCAATATGTCCGCGGTTGTTCTTCCTTATATAAAAAAGATCGAAATCGGAGCCCGTTGGGTTGCAATAATGAGATATAAGGTATCTCAAGTTGTAAATTGTTATCCCATAAGATACTGATAATGGGATATTGACCTCATTGCCGCCTTGATAACCAGAATCATCTCAGGTACCCCCGTATTTAACATTGACGTAGATCTCAGTCATCTGTAGTCAAATAATTACAACTTAATTAATAAAAATTACAAATAAATATAAAATTAATAAATTAAACACAAAAATATATACTAATTTTTCTAGGAGACCAAATTCAATTCAAACATCACAAATATATAATAATTTCGGATTAAATCACATAAAAAAATTAATTTAAACAAAATAATAATCAATTAATTAAAAAAAATATTAAACAAATTAGTAAACTTATAAATTACATGTGATTATTTATAAATATTGAGAAAAAAAAGGGAAAAATTCGGGTGTGGCCGGCCGGTCCAGCTGGTGGCCGGAAAAGTGATTTTTCCGGCGACCGGAATACACGGCCGGATGGACCTTTTCCGGCGCCGAATTGACCGGCTTGCTACACCCAAAATTTTATCTTTTTTTTTTCTCAACCTAAATATGAATTTTAACATTAAAAATACTACATATTTGTACTAATTTCGAATTTAATCACATAAAAGAATTAAATTAAACAAAATAATAATCAATTAATTTCAAAAAAAAAATCAATAAACGAATTACTAAACCTATAAAATACATGTGATTAATTATCCATACTAAGAAAAAAAATGTGACATTTTTGGGCATAGCCGGCCGGTCCATCAGGTGGTCGGAAAAGTGATTTTTTCGGCGACCGGAATATACGGCCGGATGGCCCTTTTCCGACGCCGGATTGACCGGCCGGCTACACCCGAATTTTTCTCTTTTTTTTCCTCAACTTAAATATGAATTTTAACATTACAAAAACTACAAATTTCTAATAATTTCGAATTAAATCACATAAGGGAATTAATTTAAACAAAATAATAATCAATTAATTTTTTAAAAAAATCAATAAACAAATTACTAAACTTATAAAATACATGTGATTAATTATCCATACTAAAAAAAAAAAAAGAAATTTTGGGGCATAGCCGGCCAGTCCATCCGGTGGTCGGAAAAGTGATTTTTCCGACGACCGGAATATACGGCCGGACGGCCTTTTGCCGGCGCCGGATTGACCGGCCGGCTAAGCCTGAATTTTTTTCTTTTTTTTCTCAACCTAAATATAAATTTTTCAATTACAAACATGTTAGGATATATTGTTAATGGTGAACTTGGATTCAATTGTGTTTTGATTGTATTCCAAAACCCTCATAGAATATTTCCCTTATTATTTTTGATGATCCACTCAAGTTACAATGTATATTTTAATATATTAGAAGAGCTCGCTTGTTAGAGAACTCACTCTTGAAATGTAACTTTAGAGCATCTAGGTGAGAGCGCCTTTCAGGACCAGAGCGCGCTTCCAGGTCAAAGCGCCCTTTCAGGACCAGAGCGCGCTTCCAAGTCAAAGCGTGCTTGCAAGAACAGAGCGCGCTTCCAGGTCAAAGCGTCCGCAGCAAAGCCACATGGAAGCGGAGCGACTGAACAACTCGAAGAGCGTGCTTAACTTAAAGCGTGAAGGAGCTTGCTTTCATCACGCAAAGCGTCTCCACCCTTAGCCGCTTGAGCTTCAGTATTGAAGCAGTCAACTTGAGTGAGAGCGTCTGACAAGCAGGTGAGAAGCGACAACTGCCAGACCACGTGTCCGCTCAGGATTGCTCAACGGACTGTGATATGTCTAATCGCCGAACTTGCAAGGCTAGGCTCCACTAGTCAACGACTATCTTCCTAGGACTGTGCTCTATCAAGGAATAATTCAAATTCAGATTAGACAAGTAAGGAACACGCACTCTATCTCTCCAACGAATAGATTAGTGTTCCTTACGATAAATAGAAGGTTCAAGCTACATAGAAATATGGTAGAGAGAGCAAGCAAACAAAGTAGAAACCATCATACATCTCTCCCAAAAGATCTTCGGATCTCAACCTTCTAGTTTATCAATAAGGCTTCAACTTCTATATTCATAAGCCTTAGAGAGAAATCCTAGCCTTCTACATTATGCTTCATTGTGAAAGGATTTCTTATTAGTTGGAAACTATACGAACCAAAACCAAACCTAGTTTGAGAGTTTAGTTTGTAAAGGTTGTAAGGCTCGTGAGTGTCCATCGTATAAACTCGCAAAGGCTCGTGAGTGTCCATCGTATAAACTCACATAGGCTCTTGGGTGCCCGTTGTAAACCCCAAGCTTTGAGTGAAGTTCATCACCGAGTGAAGGTGATGAGAGTGGATATAGGAGCGTAACCTCCGAACCACTATAACTCTTGTGTTATGCGCTTTATATTATTTATGCTTTGATTATTCATAACACACACACACACTCTAAGTGATAAACTGTTTTAAGTGCAAGTTAACTAAATCGAGTATAATTGCGCACCACATTCCGCACCACACACTCGCCAAGCGAGAAGCTTTGAAAGCGTGAAACACTTTCAAAGCGTCCCGCTTAGCAAGAGGCCGAAAAATCGAAGAGAAGTTAAACACTTCTCAACACATGTATTCATCCTCCCCCCCCCTCTACGTGTTTTACTCGCTATCTTTCGGGACCAACAAAATACTACAAATTTCTAATAATTTCAAATTAGATACGACATGTTAAGAAAATTCAATTAATTTCCAAAATAAATACATAAACTACTTACTAAGCATAAAAATTCGATATTAAGCGATTACCTATATTATTGGATAATCCGGAAACACAATGAAGCAATATGGCTCGATATTCTCCTCAGTTAATCGCTCGTCTTCCTCTTCCTCAGCTCAAAACTTCTTCTTAGAATAATTATTTTAGTGAGTTGGTTTTTTTTTTTTTTTTTTTTAAATTCTATAGCAATTTCAATATGGTATATATTGAGTTTCGTGTGTTGTGGTTGACATATGATACCAAAAATTATTACTGTTTCGTGTGTGATATAACAGACGAAAAATGAATTATTTGCGCTGTTATGCATGCGTGTATAAAGCAGCAAAATTAATTACTAGTACTAAGGTTAAACTATTCAGAATAAAAATTATAAATAAAAAAAACACAATCATGCAGCCGTGTCACTTCATCATACTATCATTCAAAAATAATTCAGAGTAGGACCCATGAGTAGTTTTTAAACATAAAACGTGGGACCTCCAACACAATAAAATAATGAAAAAACTAGTTTTTACATTTCATTAATTAAAAGGGTAATTTTTACAAATCTATATATATATATAAAGAGGGAATCTTCCAATTGAAAATCAATTTCAATGACAATTTTGTAATTTGTTTCAATTTGAAGGTCTAAAACCATCTGGCAACTATATTATTTTTAAAACTAACTTCCCATTATCTCCTACTATTATGCACGTTTCAAATCTTTTTTTTTCTTTTTTTCTTTTTTTTAATGAGACACTCCATATCCTTTATAAAGTAGTAGTAACGTACTATTCATTGTTTTGATGCACTTTATTAAAAGTTTACAACAAATGGTCATTTAGTGCAATTCTTCTTCTTCTTTTTTCCGGAAAAAGAAGTTAAATTCATTTACTCATTTCCAATTAATAATAAATTTCTCTTTATTACAAAATTTATAACTACAATATGGTGTATATTAACTTAAAATTATTAATTTATTAGTAATATTTAATAGAGTGATGTGAACGAGTAATGTTTTGTTATGCCATATTGAGGACCTATGAAGCACGGGGACGTTTGGGAGGCTAGCGTACCCGTTTTAATACATATAAAATATGAATACGAAAAAATACGCCAAAAATACATATTAAAAACATATATTTATTTATTTATTTAATTAAAAAAACATTTTTAATACGTTTAGAATTCGTATTTCCTGTGTTGGGTAAAAGCTTTGAGTCTGCATCTCGTTGATTTGGGGTTCTGTTTTTATTTCAAAAACTATCGACCCTTCACCCTACCTGAACACACGCGTGAGTCACCCATCTTCACGCGATTCAAACCCCGTCGCGCTGCCCCATGATGTGCCACCGCCGTCGTGCCCCTGCCATCACTTCCGGTATTTGCTGCACTCTTCCAACCTTGCGCAAGTGGCTGCTCTATTTTGAAAGATGAGCATTGCTCAGTTCTGAAAGGAGGCGCCTCTATTCTGACTTAGGTTTTGGGCTTGGGCCTTAAAAATGTGCTAGGGTTTCAGTTTAGGAATATTAGGAATATATGGAATATTGGAAATTATGAAATATTATTATTGGAAATTATATGGTATTATTATTATTATTAACGTATTTTTGACATATTCGTATCTAGATTTTTGGAAAATTAACGTATTTTCGTATCGTATCATATTTCGTACCCGTCCCCGTGCTTCCTAGCATATTTACAATTGCAATATATTTAATAATTCAATTTCATTTGGAGTAATTATATTTATATATCTAAACTTATTTTTATAGCAATTATCATGCATCGCACATAGAAATAATGATTGATAAGAGTATATTTTGTTATTATATTATATTTCTCTTATAATATCACCTTAAATTTAAATTATTATGTGATCAGGAAAAAAATATCAAATATATATAACGGTGTAATAAAATTATATGTTATCCCTTTACTTTTATTAAGTAAAGTTCTATAGTTTCATGAGAATGCTCCTTACTCACTGTAGGCATATTTTAATTGTAATATTCTTTTTCCGTGCACGGGTGCAAATGCTAGTTGGTTTTTAAAAAGGGGGAGATGATATGCTACTCCATCCCCGGTGGTCAACTTCGTGGATATCTTTGTCGTTTTATCATTTTGGCATTATTTTGTTCGATATTTTTAATTATTTTATATTTTAATAACTTAAAAATTAATATAGAAATTATAAAATTTTAAAAATAAAGCTCGATTTTTTTTAACTTCAAAAAATGACTAATAAAATAAATCGAGCTTTGATTTTTATTTATTTATTTAATTTTATAATTTCTATATTAATTTTTAAGGTACTAAAATATAAAATAATTGAAAAAATCGAACAAAAATAATGCCAAAATGATAAAACGACGAAGGTGTCCACGGAGTTGACCACCTGGGAGAGGAAGTAGCACATCTTGTCTCTTTAAAAGGGTATTTAAACAGAGTTATTTCTTTGATTCTGCCCTAATTTCCACCGCATTTTCTCACACGAAATACTTCAACAAGATTCTCGGCGCCTGAGAAGATGAGCAGAAAAACAGCTGCTTCTGCTGTTGATCTGTTTCTTAGAACACGAACTACGGTTAGATCTTCGTCTGAATTCGCTAATTATGTTCTGCCATTCTCTTATTTCTTTTCGAGTTTCAGTCGCAAAGATAAACCCTTTTCACCTAATAATCGGCCGAGAATAGATTTAAGCCGTGTTAAAGAATTAGATGATGCTGTTCGCGCGTTTGATGAAATAGTGAGTATGCATCCGCCGCCTTCCGCTCTCTTGTACAACAAGCTGTTGAGTGTGACAGCAAAGATAGAGGAGTACTCGTTTGCCCTCTACGTATTCGACCAAATGCTACAAATGGGTGCCCCTATGAATGAGTTCGCAATGAATATTGTTATTAATTGTTATTGCCTTCTTAAACGTGTAGGCGTTTGTTTTGCTGTGATGGGCTTCTTCTTCAGGCGTGGTTACAATCCAAATGTCGCAACCCTAAGCACCCTCATTAAAGGGCTGTTTTTGGACGATAAGGTCGACCACGCCGTGAAATTGTTTGGAAAGATTTTGCATTTAAAAATATGCGAGCCTAATGGTGTTACGATTCTAGCCATGGTTGATGGGCTTTGCAAAGCTGGACAGGTCATTGCAGCTAATGATGTGATTTGTGAACTAGAAAGAAGTGGGCGGAGACCATATCTTAGAGCTTATAACGCATTACTTGATGGATTATGCAAGACTAGAATGGTGGATGATGCTTGCGAGCTGCTATCCAAGATGGCTGGCAAGGGCGTTTCACCCAATATCGACTCGTATAATTTGGTAATTGGGGGGTTGTGCGACGTAGGCAGACTGGAGGATGTTATAGGCCTTATAAGAGAAATGTATGATTCTAATATCTCTTTGGATGTCTTTACTTTTAACATATTGATCAGTGAGTACTCCAAAGAAGGGAAGATGAAAGAGGCCGAGGATATGTTGGAAAAAATGAAGCATCAAAATATTTGTCCTGATGTTGTCACTTATAATGCTCTGATAGTTGGATACTGTCTGCTAGGAGAAACAGATAGCGCAAAACGAATATTTGATTCCCTAGAAGAAAGCGGTATGAAGCCTGATCTTGTGAGCTATAATAGCTTAATAAGTGGATATTGCAAGAAGGGAAGAGTTGATGAAGCTTGGCATCTTTTCGTTGAAGTCCCTTGCAAAGGTGTGGAGCACGATACAATCACTTATAGTGCCATGATACATGGATTATTTAGCAATCAAAGATTTGCTGAAGGAAAGAAACTTTTTAAGGATATGGAAGCTAGAGGTGTAAAACCTAACATCATTACTTTTAATACGTTATTGGATGGGTTGTGCCAGAAAATGGAGATTGATGAAGCTTTTTCACTATTGCACATGATTGAAGGGAAAGGGGTTAAGCCAAATGTAGTCACATATAATGCCATGATACATGGATTATTAGTGAACAAAGATTTGCTGAAGGAAAGAAGCTTCTCAAGGATATGGAAGCTCTAGGAGTAAAACCTGACATCTTTACTTTTACTACATTATTGGATGGGTTGTGTCTGAACGGAGAGATTGAGGAAGCTTTTTCGCTACTGCACATGATTGAAGGGAAAGGTGTTAATCCAGATGTGGTCACGTACGGTGTTCTCATTGATGGATTATGCAAAAATGGAAAACATGATGTTGCAATGGATCTATTCAACCAATTTCCATCTAAAGGTTTGCAACCTAATGTTTTGGATATATACTATGATCATTGGATCATTATGTCAACAGGGGTGCATGGAGAAGGTAGAATGTTTGCTTGTAGAGATGGAGAACTGTGGTTGTGCACCCGATAGGGTGACATTCAATGTTATTGTGGGGAGTTTGCTAAAGAAAAAGGAGCTTCACAAGGCAATACCATTATTAGAACTAATTCATCAGAGGGGATCTCGTTCAGATCCTGCTACTCTTTCCATGCTAATTGATCATGTGCTAGGGCAAAGTCGATTTTCTTGTTAAATCAATTAGGAGTGTTTTGTTGAGGGAAATTGTGGCGGGTCAACTCGAGCTTTCTTGCTGATCTGCTATGGGTTTTCTTATTAAGCTATGATGATGGAATACTATTTTATGCTATCATTATTCATTTGCCATTCTGATTTGTGCTATGCTTACATTTCATGGTTGCACGATATGAATCTAGGATTCCTATAGAAACATTTTATTGTCTAAATGTAAAGAATCAGTTTGAAAACAACTGGTAATTCAGGCATCAAATTGAATTGAGATGAAATCCACTCTGTTTGGCCTTTTTACATGCATTGAGTGCTCCATATGTATATAGGGGTTGAGTGGACCTAATATAGTTGCGCGTATTCATTAGTAGATGTTAAAACTGTTCAAGTAGACTACGTTTAAAACGTTACAGTACTATGTATTTCTTGACAATCATCTCATTCTCTTTTTTTTGTAGCTCGACTGATAATTTTGTTTTGCAACCTTTATCATCTTTATTAAGATTTGCTTTATCTTCTATAGCACAAAACTTTATTTGATGTTTTTTTTATATGTTTTTTACTTCTGAGCAAGTAATGATGCATGCAACCTAGGAGCCAAAGGCATATTATGTCTCGTCTCGTGCCAACTTGTTTCACACTTGGAGTTGCATTTGATCTTTAGATGCTTGTGGTACGTGATTATGCGGATAAGCTCAGGTGCTCAACTGTTTATTGATGATAGATGCTGTATGCATTTTTTGAATTCTCTTTGTATATGTTGTAGAACAACATCAAACTAAATAATCAGTTTGCAAATCACTTGTGATAATTTGGCATGTTGGGCATTTTGAGGTATCCATATAGAGTAATTATATTTTTAGTATAGAAAATGTAAACTTATGTGTCGAGAGATCTTAGTCGAAAAGTCTGATAGAATTTACAATCATCTTGACTCCATAAACTGGCCTTGGTATTGGATACAAAGATCTTTCTTCGAATTGACTTCAACATTTTACTTTAAAATTACATTTCATTGTATTTATTCAGTAATTTTATAAAGATTCAGTATTCTGTTATGTCATGGGGTACATATAAAGTACTTTGATTTTAGTGTGTTCATAAAATGTAGCATCGTATTAATAATATCTTGCTGAATGAAGCCTTGAATTTGTTTGTGCTAAAACTATTGTAATAACGTCGGTGTATGCTTAGTATTTTTGCAATATATGGTAATTAAGATAATCCATCCTATGAATTTAAAAAAAAAAAATGATATTCCATCCTATCATTGGAAAATTTACAGGGTAGAGTAAAATTAAAAGCAAGTTGAATACAAAATGGCAAGAACCAAGTTAAATACAAAATGGCATGGTTTGAAGTTGAGACTACAATCAATTGTATTATTGTGTCATCTACTATACTACAGCTATACCGTATACACAATGCACCACTCTCACCTCTTGCAAGGAAATAGGGTGCTTACACCAACACCACCATCAAATAACAGCAGTATGAGTATAATTTACGAGCATCGAACTTAAGACGAGAGTGGATCTGCCAATAACTTGAAGAATGTTTGTATTCAAAATCTGGTTGAAAGTAGAAGAAGTGCAGTTCATCTACTTTCTTGAACAGCAGCTGGAGGTGATGGTGAATTTTCAGACTTGGTAGTGGAAGTCTTCGACTGGATATAAGAACGTGCTACATCTAGCATCATCTCCACCTCTTTCTTGTACTGCAAGTTTTAGATCAACTTACTCAAAATAGGTTCCGAATAACAAAATAAAGTGCGGAGAATCAAAATTATACCTCGTTGATAGCGCCTGATTTGATCTTGGATTGCATCACACACCATTTCTTGAAATGAGCACCTATAAGGCAGGTACCAATTGCAAGTTTTGTTTTTTGAGAAAAACATATTAATTGCAAGTTTTGAAATTACACGACTTGCATGAATTTTACTTGGGAGAGATTTTAAAGATTTAAATAGAATAATAATAGATCACAATACCGATTATGGACACTGAAAGCACAATGAAAAGATCACAAAAATCTGTTATTCCAACAAAATTAATTTCCTGAGAACATATTGCATTACTTCCTGATTTCTTTTTTCTTTTTCTGAACTGTTACCATTTATTTTCTTTATTTACAATCAGATCTTATTTTTTTCCATCTTTTCCAGCATATTTCTACGTGAACAATCAGTCATCAAACTCTAGGCCCCAATGTATACCAGAAACAACAGATAACAAGTATCAGAGCATGTAATTTATCAACTTAAGAACATAACAGAAAATTAAGCAAGCAGACACTTACCAACTCTAATATTCATGGTGCACGAAGACTCGGAATTAGACTCTAATGACCATCTACAGTGAATCTGAAGCAAAAGACATGAAAAAGCAGAATTAAGTCATAAAAAGAGAAAGGGATACTGAAAGAAAGATAATATTTGGCATCATTGCCTTTTTATTTCATCAGGTTATGATCCTGAAGCCAAACAATTGCGTATGTAAATGCCAAAGACTCAAAACATGGTTGTCGTTTCTTTCTTCTTTCTAGAAATGCAAAACCAGCAATTGATAGTATATACCTCAAAGTATGACCCAAATGGAACATCATGTGCCTGTTGTACAGTCTCAAACACCTGAACACAAAATATAGAAATATTTTAATGCCACCTGGCAAAAAAACAATATACAATTGCTTTATCATTTTTGAAGTCCAAGTCTGCACCAGTGTTTTCTTATCTGCCGATAAAACAGCATGTTGCCATTCTGTCATTGCTGTATCTGGAGGACACATTGGACTGTTGCAGATAGATCGAAATGTAATTTCTCTGACTTGACCATCGTATTCATCAGCAGAATGCCACTGACCCATCTGAAAGGAAGCATAAGAGGTAATTTTGGACAATAATACAGAGTAACATTACTAAATGCTCAAATTATGTTTCGACTAAATGCACAAATTATGTTTCGACTAAATGCACAAATTATGTTTCGACTAAATGCACAAATTATGTTTAGACTATATGCAGATACCTCATCACTCAGGCAAATAGGTGAAATATTTCTACTCACTTCAAGAACTCGCAATTGACAACAGAAAATTTAATGTAGAAGATTAAATTCCATTCAACGATTCATGCAGGACATCGGCGAATATTATTATTAACATTATTGTCGGCACCAAATGGTAATAATTGAGTGTTTAAACAGAAACAGGAACAAGAACTCTTTTGTCCTCAACATCTGTATCCAAATGTCCATTGTTTCTTTTTCCCTATTTCTGTTATAAGTAGGAGTTTGTTTGTGCGCAAAAGTGATTCACCAAAAAGTACTGGAATCAAGTAATTTATTTTAAACACGATACTGAAGCATGAGGTGTGGTTCAGATGAGTCTAAACAACAGAAAGTATTACTCAGCTAATGAATAAGCAAATCCTAATATGTAAGTTACTTACAATGAGGTTTGAATCCTTTCGGACACCACGATACTCATTTGTATAGGTTGAATCATCATCCAACAAAAGCTTGAAAAATTGCTCTGCAGTGCACGGGAAAACATCCTGCAAGTTGATACGGAGAAGGGAAATACAGAATAAATGTGCATCCTGGAAAACAATACACGGAAAGATTTGAAAGGAAAAGAACCAAAAGGATACATTGTAAATTTCAGAAAGCACTTCCTCCTTGATGAATGGTTGTGACTTTTCACTCTTAGCCACACTCTGCTCAGATATCTTAGATTGCCTGTTGCTGCCTTTGATAGAGCTGCTATGTGCACGCAATGCAGACTGTTCCTTTTCCTGTATACACAAAGATCAAGAGACAAAGCTACTCAGATAGGACTTCGCAAAAATAGTATGCCTAATCGCTAAGATATGCTCGGTTTGGACTTTTTTCAGTTCTTAGATCGGGGATTTCGATTTGCGAAGCCTATTGAATGATAAGGATCAGTGCTGGTGTTTGTTCAATGTGAACATTTCTGTAACATCATATATCTTTTTTTTCTAATAATTCAAAACCATACATGTATAGTGTTGTGTTGGAAATTTGAACAAAATAGTTCACATGCATAAAATTTTTGGATGTATCAGGAAAGACTACTTGGGGCTGGAAGTTCCAGGTGCTACTCGTTGACACATTAACATTCCCCAAGCAAAAAGTTACAGTACAACTTTAACTTCTCTTATATTCTGCAATAGAGCGCGAAAATGTAACAGAAGTAGAATTCAAACCTTCTTCTCAGCTTCTACAATGTCATGATAGTTCTTAACTGCACGCTGTAATCCTCTCAGTGCATGATTTCTGTTCCAGAAAGATGCAAATTTGTATCTAACTCTACCTGAAAGAAATGTGTATAAAGTGGATTACATGCAGACATCAGCTTCAAGAGGCATGGAAATCTTTTCCATGCCACATGCAACTGATTATAAGTTTTATGTAATAAACATGATACTAGGTACTTCATTGATCAGCAGAGAAAGAGTAAGACTAACCATCAGGATTTCCTAAAGGAGGCACACCATGCCCTCCAGCACCCATTCGGAGAATTATTGTGATAGCTGGATTTATAAATGCATGTTGGCTCCTCTTTATCTGAGATGGAAAACCAACTAAATGGATTCATTCAATTTCAATCATACTACCAGAGATGAGCAAAATGCATTTTTAGTCCCATGGCATTGCAGAATAGCTTTTTGAGTAGATTAGTGCATTTCAAAATTTTAGGGGACAATAATTGCCACTTCACTGAATGCCGCACAAGACCAAGAACATTGGTAGCAATCATAGAACCCTAAAATTTTAAAATGCGGTGAAGTTATTCCTTTTCTACTCCAAAAGAAACTAAATTTGGTGCAGTTTAAATTTTTATGGGACTAAAATTGCTACGCCCTATTCTATGGGCCTAAAAGTGCCATTCAGCAATTCCCACAGGACTAGAAATGCATACAACCCCCCAAAAACTGAATCATAGTGAAAGAAAAAGGATAATTCAACAAGGAAGATAAAGAACATTGTACCTCATCTATGTCACCAAAAGGTACCATTACCTGGAAAATGCAAACACAAAAATAATTAAGTAGAAATAGATAGCACTACAACGTTACAGTAATCAGAGTCAGAAGGACACCCACAAGGTCACAAACTTAGACAGAGAAAAATTCAGTCTCACTTATCTATAAATGAATCTTCAGAGGGTTTGAGACAAATAATCAATTGAATGGATTTTACATAAACAGATCTCACAGACCCAAAAGAAACAAGATCTCATAGAAGAACCAAGTTTTCCAGCCTAAGTTCCATGGAGATGCCTCGCAAACAAACTGATTTCTTGAAACAAACAAAATTATGCACCAAAATATGACATGTTAACCTTCATTTGCTTGGAGAAGACATTCGAGTGGAAGCAGATATGCCATGCTGATACATACATCCGGCCATGATACAAGAATGATCTCTCAAGTGCACAAGAATAGCTATGTTCCACAACCTGACAAATAGCAAATATCAGTAACTAATTCTACCTAGAGTTGTCCAAAACATTTCCAAGCTTTTAAACACTCAAAACAAAGAGAAAAGGCATCATTAAGAAAATCTTAAATCACATAAGCAGGGAATAATGCCTCATCAGGGAGAAGATTAAAAATTGTTTGCAGTGGTCCAGGTTTTTGATGAACAACTGTAGGTCCTTGTTTATCCAAAGGCCTTCTTCGAGGAGGATTACCACCAGTGTAGCCATTCAAACCCCTATCAAGCAGTAGATTAAACAATTCAGATATCTTACTTAAGGAAAGATTAATGAAAGATAATTTTGTACAGCATCAAGATTCGCATTGCTAAAACTGCAAAATACCTTTCAGTAATTTTCATCCCAATGAATGCAAGTTTTCAAAACAGAAACAAGAAGAAAACAGACAACCTTAAAAAAGAAAAGCAGTGACTGGATATTCAGGAGGATGATGTGTTAAGATAAATTTAACATTAGTTAAAAATATGACAAAACCAAAGCATAAGAGAATAAAGGAAACTTGTATCCACAATCTTTGACAACATTAAATTTAAATTCCTTCTTGTCCAATCAAGTGATTTTGTAAATTTCAAGAAAGAGGAAGCAAATTTTGCTCCAGTGAGAAAACAACAACAAGAAAGCCAAGAGAAAATAACCTGTGTAATCACACAATGCAGCATACATATACTCCCCAGAATGTTACAATGAGCCACAATTAAAAGGGAGAAGTATTTTGCAAGCAAAAGATCACCTGGAAGAATTCATCTGGAGTTTGAGCGTTTTGATATGAAGGCAAACCTGAAAATAAAACAGAAAAAGCTTTAAACATCAGCTCCAGAAGAGAGTATGAGGGAAAAATACAAAAAAAGCATTTAAAGTTGCAAAACAAGATGTTCTAAAAAACAGTATCCATGAGAACTTATTACCTGCCCAGATGGGCTGTCCAATGTATACCATACAGCACCAGTTTGACCTTCCTGTTCGACTCGGATAATCACCGAACCAAGAACTGCACTTTTCCAAATTATATCCCAATCATAAATTGTCACATTTATCTGCCAATAGATTTTATAAAAGAAAATTAGTGCCACAAAGAGTGACAAAGAAAAAAAGCAGTCAAAGCTTACATATTGTGAGAAACAAAACAAGTACATTAAATATAATTGTGATTTTATGTTTTGAGTTTGATTGGTAGCTTAAAGAGTTTGCAGTATTTCAAGGCTGATATATTCAAAAATGAGTTTCTAAAACATATAAATATATTTCTCATTGTCTACTCATACTGCAATGGTAATGAAATATTATATTTGGCTTCAGTCACTTTTTCAGCAATGAAATTTGTTATCATAGCCATTCAAGGTTCTCCTTGGAGCCTCTAAACTAGGGCTCAATATATATAGCTAAATGCCCTGAAATTCAGAATTCTGCATGCATAGATTATTTATCATGGCCGGATGATCCAAAATATGGAATGATGAATTACTAGAACAATTAAATAAAAGAGAACAAACAAGTTCCAAAGCAACTTGATCACTAGCTTGATCTATTAAGAATAACTCCAAGACCATAGGAGGACTTAACAAGGCACGGACATACGAATATACGATGCATCATAATATTTGGTAATGTCTACACATCATAAAATTTGTTAATGTCTATGCATCATAAGACTTTTTAGACATGGTAGGTGTTTCAATAATAAAAGTAACTTAACTTATACGAAGTTTTATAAAAACAAGCTTCGAGTTGAATTCAGCTGTGCCTAATGGTTGAGAAAATTCAAGAGAGCAAGAGTTGCATAAATAACATTTAATAGTGCACTGCAATTCCTGATAAAAAAGCTTAGATTCTCTAATCCAAGTTGCTTCATAAAAAAAATACCTCAACAGGAAGCTCATCAACCGAAAAATTGAACTCTTCCCCCCACATGGGATTTCTTGAGCCAGGTACCATAGAACTGAGAAGAATACGAAATTAATATCATAAATAATTTATCCTTGCTACAGACACTATAAATAAAGCATGACTGTCAACCAGAAAATTGGGAAATTATGTAATCCTCCATGAACTCTTACGGACAAATGCTGCTGAAAATCCATAACAGCTAAATAGAAATTAGAATTCCTACAATCCTCCTGAATCTTTATCTCTTTTGAATCACAAAATGACAGATGCTTTTTGCTCACTGACCTCTATATATATTAGATTTAATAATTCAGATAAACTATAATCAACCTAAGATGAAGTTCATGCCTCGTATTCTTTGCATCATTCCTAATTTACAGGAGATCATATTTTCTCAAAACCAAACAGGAGGAAAAAAAAAAAAAACCACAGGCGGGAAGCAGGGTACTGATGCAGAAGCACAACCAAAAGCATGATCAGGCAGGAAATTAGAAATTATGAGTGTCGAAGTAGTTGAGCATTTTATAGAATCAAATAAATGATGCATGTCAAAGTACATATATATGATATTGTCATAATACCAGCCCTAATAACTTGTCCATTTTTTCTTGTCTAGTAGTTTAGGAATTTAGAGGTGCCAATAGAAATTAATTATGAAATCACCTGAAACGCTTTTCTGACCCACAAGTGATAATTGCATATGGATCTGATGTGCCATTTAAATTTGCCCCAATAAGATTCTTGGCTGCTAAGAGTTCTACCTGAAAAGAGAGACTTGCTATCGTAGAATAACAAAGTTCGAGGATATGCTCGTTGTACTTGCAGTTCAATCAGGAAGATTGAAGGGTCGCTTACATAATAGCAACTAAAACAGACACCGATCAGACTAGAGTTAAAGGTACCTTAATTAAGTATGCTGAATTCGTTTGAGATTCTCCTTTTGAAAGCATCTACAAAAGAAGTGCAGAACTGCATGTCAAGCAAGTTGAAAATTACTTAAAAGAATAAATAATATATGAAGTAAAGGAATATAGCAAAATGAATAATACTCCAAGCAAATCAATCACAAATATGAATTAGAGACTCCAAAGAGTCAAAATTTGTATCAATACCCATCAATTGAAACTTACTAGGGTTATAACACCAGAAACAATATATGGGTCCAAATATATAAACAACATTATTTTCTGGTAACTTTTAATTATCTTAAAGAAGTCATCTGATAGTGAGTAGTATACTGACAAGTTCTCTATGCAAATGGGGAGTTTGAAATTTCAACCCTATCATCCAAGAATCATCAAAATAACAAGTTTAAGAAAATCAATGAAGATCACGGGAATCCTTCATTGAGAAAGTAGGTCGTATTTGTCAACCAACACTATCTAATGTACAAAAATAACGCAGACCCATATCCATATCACTTTTTAGAAATGTGTTGCATAAGTTAAAGAAAGTGATTAAAAGAAACAATAAACCAAAAACAGAGATTACCAATATTTCATAGATACCAGAAGTTCAGATACTAAATCACTGGTTAGCACATCAACAATGTTGGTTACACTCCATTATCTCACACCTGGGAAATTCATGTGCCCAATTGATTCAACATTACACTACCAATGTACAGACCCAAGAAAGGTCGCCATCAAAGCACCAACTTCCAATCCCATAATAAGCAATTTACAACAATCCCTTCGGCCATGATAAACCACATTTAAAAGTAGAAGCAAATTACTGTGATAAGTATAAAATTCACAACTTTCAATGAATGCAAGACACCACAAGCAATTCAGTGAATTATTAATAACAGAAGAAAAACACCTCAAATTAACCACTAAAGTAGCCAATAAAGGAGCACAATTTCCACTAATTCGGTAGTTCAATAACCGAATTAGCCTTTTACGTCCCCAAAAACCAGTGGCGCGCCATCAAGTCTAGTTAGAACGCATCCCAAACGAAAGAAATTGCACCAAAATAAAGCGATCGCAACACCACAAATTCGTCAACCCACCCCCTTACCCCCGAAAAAAAACGAAAATCACACTCAGAAACAATTCCAATTCGGCACAATAATTGCAAAAATGACCTTATCCTTATCTTCAACCATATCCAAGCCGCTTCCAGAGCCATCCTCGAATGCCCGATCACCGCCGCCGCGGCCGCCGTCGCCGCCCATAGAGAAGAACCAGTAAGCCACGACGACGAACGCCGCCGCCGCCACCGTGACTTGCACCTCCCACCACGACGGCACCAGAAACTCCATCGCTGTCTCCACCACCATCGTCGCCCCCATGAACTCTCCCTCTCGAACTGCACGAACCGCACCGTACTCCCACCCACGGCGAGAAAAAGAAGAAGAAGAAGAAGAAGCAAGAAGCAATTCCGGTGCCTTGGATGCCGAAATCAACACGCTCAGTGTGTGCGGTGTGCGTGCATGATGGAGTATATAGAAACGGAGGTTTGTGTTTTTGTACGTATAGAGAGAGAAACAGTCAACGAAGGGAGGGAGAAAACGAGGCACAGGGGGGAGACAGTACAAATATATTGAATCTGTTGGAAATTTTAAGCATGGATAATTTATTATAAAAAATTGATCGGGATTGCGAAATGACGAAAATGGGTCTGAGGGTAGTTGGGACTGGTGGAGTGGGTGGGGTGTAATAAGGGCAGAGATGAAGGGTTCTTTCGGAAGAATGTAGAAAGGGGGCGATTCAGTTGTTATTTTCTCTGAGATTAGTCAATTAGAGAGGGACGTATCGGAACATTCCGAATTATATCTATTAATATTATGTGAGATTTCCTAATTTATTTTTAAGTAAGCGTATTTATTTTTTTATTAATATTAATATAATTGATTTTTTAAAAAAATCATTTTTGAGTAACCAAGTGAGATTACAGTATTAGAGTTGTGTGTCCATTTTACTTCTCTAATTATTAATATGTGTATGTGTGAAAATCGTACTCCCTCCGTCTTACAAAAAAGACACCCGTATTTTTTGGATTATCCCACCAAAGAGATTCATTTTCTTATATAGAAATAATTAGAAAAATATGAGGGCAATTAGTAAAAATTGGATTAACTTAATTGTGTTTGCCCACTTAAACACTAATTAATAAAAAAAATCTTAATTAAATTAATTAACTGTAAATTTTCAATTTAAATAATTATAGGAAAAAGTAAAGCAAAAAAATTATTTTCATTAATTATTTATAAATTAACATTAATTATAATTCCATAAACTACTTACTATTTAGTTCAAGTAGCAAATACATTTTAATTCTAAACTTTCTCTCCTTAAATCTCATACCGAAAAGAAATTGGTCTCTTTTGACTGGACCGATGTACTACTACTAAGTAGGCAATTTTTGGTTGGACAAATGAAAATAATATTGTACTCTCTCCGTTCTACTTTATTAGTTATATTTGATTTTGGCACAACAATAATGATATATGAGATAAAGAGTTGTAAGGGGCCTAATTTTGCAAATATAAAGTTACATAGTTATTCGAAGACTCTAATTTTGCTTTGGAAATTCATATTCTGTTTCTTTTTTTTTTTTTTCAGTGTCATAATTTTTCTTCTTATTATTACTTTTGTTATTCGTGTATGCGTGTGGACTATGTCGCATTAAGGAGAACGAGCGTAATGGAAACGGCAACGTTTCAAAAGAAGTATGAATTGGAATGAAAAGAATATTTTAGTTCATAACTTTAGGATAAAAAGGAATTGATTCCAAGTCAAAAAAAATTAATAAGAACAAGTTGAAACCAATGGTCAATTTGCCTTCTTTTCCCCACTCCTTATGCTTACTGCACTATAAATAGTCGGAAAAAAAATAAGAAAGGTTGCGTAAGTGCCATATATGAATGACATGTCCGTTTGGGGACATCCGATAAAATTAGAACGACACAGAAGATTAGCATAGTCCCTGCGCAAGGATGACACGCATAAATAAAAAAATGGTCCATATATGAATGACATGCGTAGAGAGTTGTCAAAAATTGGGTCAGCTTGTAGGGTCCAACCCGATGGGCTGGCCTGAAAATCAGGCCGACTATAAGGAGGCCCAATCTGTTCTTCAGAACAGTGGCTCCAAAAAAATAGGGCCCCCAAATTTTAATACAAGCCCAACTTTTATTTATTTATTTTTAATAAGCCCATTTCATTCCTTTTTTAATTTTCCTTCTTAGTTTATCTCTTTCATCTTTAATCACTATTCTCGTTTTTCACATTGGCGGCTGGCGTTCCCTCTTTCTTTTAATTCTATTTCGAGCTTCGTGTCTCTTTTTTCTTCTTCCCTGTGATGTAGTTCGCCTTCTTTCATTCTTCCTTTGCCCCAAAAAATATGGAGCTCCATCTTCTATTCAATTTCAATGAAAGATCAAAATTATTTTGCATATTTGTTTAATGGAATATTTTGTAAGAATTATCGTAATATATTATTATTTTCAAGTCATATTTCGGTAAACTTTGAGGGCCTAATTTCATAAATGGCACAGGGCCCCAATATTTATTGAGTCGGGCCTGCTGAAAATGGGCAGGTTGAGACAGTAAAGTTATAGGCTTATTGGACTTTGGAGTCGCTAGGCTCGACTTAGAACACTCCAAAGCTTCATGGTTTCAGTGGACTCGATCATTTTTACTATAAATTACTTTTTGGATTAGGCTTATGTTGCTTATTTGTGGCTCGATTTTTTTTTCAAATCGGCTCGACTTTTGCCTCAGAGCCGATGGGCTCATGCCGGGCCAGTCGGATCCAATGACGATGATAGCTCTATATGCTCATTCCACTATTAGAAAAGATTCTTATGGAAACGAGGAACAAAATGATTTATTGATATAGTAATTGTTGTAATGCATTTCTCACTGTACATATAATTGGGCTTCTATAGAATGTTGATGATGTTGAAAGTCGTAGAACGGTAGTGATCGATCTTGCTTTTCAAGGGTAATTTAGGCACGAAAATAGTGAATTAAAGAACATAAAAGTAAATGACACAAGGGATTTACGTGGTTCGATCGAGAGATCTACGTCCACGGGGCAGAAAGTGTGTATGCTTTATTAGCTTTATGTGTGAGGCTTACAAAAGATTGTTCTCCCCTCTTCATCTATTCTAAACCCCTATTTATAGATATTTTTACATAGAGTTCTACTAGGATAATAATTCTTCTCCAACTTGGACTCTTGAGCTTGATATCCTCCTTTTGTAGGTAAACACCGAGCTTCTAGATCTCCTTCAGGATTAGAGTTGTAGTTGGTGTAGGAATCGGAGTTGCCTTGTTGGAGTGTTGGGCCGAGGTGGGCTGACCTGAGTTGGGCTGAGCTGAACCGTTTAAAGGGTGCCGAGCTAAACCGTTTGAGTCCAATTATGTTGGGCTCGATGCTTGGGCCTAGTAGCTAGGCCATATCCTATCACACCCCCCCCCCCCCCCAAAAAAAGATGTAGAAGTGAGGTGTGATGTGGGGCAGAGCAGTGAAGTGGGTGAGTGTAAAATGGCATTGCCCCGTCGAATTTGAGAAATCGACAAAGTTGAAATACATGTCGCCTCGTTAAGACGAGGTCGGTGTTTAAATTACATTGCCCCGTCGAATTTGAGATTTCGACGAAGTCGACCTGCATGCCGCCTCGTTAAGATGAGGTCGGTCTTAAAATTATTGCCCCGTCGAATATGAGAGTTCGACGAAGTCAAACTGCATTTGGCAACAAGTCAGACGAGGCAATCTTGGTTGGAAGGGCGAAGCTGAACACGGAGCGCCGGTTGGAGTCCCGATTTAGTGGGACACGTGTCGTGCCGTGGGGGTGGGAGTTGAAAAGGTGGAAGTTTTTGAATAAAACTTCCGCTATACGCCTTCTCCCGCATTTCGCCCTAATTTCAAATCTGAAAAAGAGTCGCCGCCTCCCCTCTGCCGTTGCTAGATTTTCCGTGCGTTTTTGCCGTCAATCATCGTTAGGAGTTATTCTGCCGATAATTTCACAAGTTATGGATTCTTCTTCCTCTCATTCTTCAAGTAGTAGGGGTAACGACGGTGGAGCGGTTGATGGGTTATCGCCGCCTCCGATGCCATCTTTTCCGTCGACTGTAAAAATAAATGCTTTTACTGTAGATTCTTTATCAACGGTTAATTGAGTGTGTCTGTCTTGCTCCGGTGACTGAGGGCAAAGTCCTTAAGTATAGGTCGTCGTTTAGCGCAGAACAGATTATTAACGTTTGTAGAGAATATCAATCTCCTTCCTCCGCTCTGTTAGTAGCTCCAGGACCGGGGGACAGAGCTTGTTCACCTTCGGACGGTTTCTTTACCGTGTATGAAGATAGTTTGAAGCACGGTCTTCGGTTCCCGTTGTTTCCAGTCTTTGGAGCTTTACTTCACAAGCTCGGTATTGCAATGGGGCAAATCGCATCGAACTCTTTTAAACAGCTTGTAGGATTAGTTGTAGAAGCTAGCACCATGGGTATTCCGGTATAAGTAGACCTGATACTGAATTTTTTCTTTTTTAAATTAGGTGATACGGGGTGGTTCTACTTGACTCCGGTTCGTAAGGATTTATTTCGTTTAATAACGAAATCGAAAATTACGAATTGGCAGAATAAGTTCTTCTTCTGTCGCTCTGATGAGGTTCCCCACCTCGTCTGGCGATAGAAAGGTAGTAAGCCAGAGAGGCAGGTTGCCACGGTAGAACTGGCTGATGCCATGACTAGGTTAGATCGGCTAGGTACAATGGTACGGGATTACACCGAAGCCGAGCTTGTGTCGGTCGGGCTGAGCCCGTTTAACCCCAACACCTCGTATCCCGAGGAGGGTGAGGTCTCCTTCCGTATCTTTTTTAGGTTTGCAAGATATTTGGTCTATCATGCGTAATGTCTTCTGAATTTTGGTTGCAGTGAAGCTGGTGAAAGACAGGAAGAGGCAGAGGTCCGAGGATCGTGTAGTGTTGGAGAAGGGGGTTCTGAGGCGTCCTCGGAACGAACTACGAGTGTTCTGGGATCATCTCCACTAAGGTCGCCCTCTCCTAAATCGTTAGTTCGTCGGGCGAAGGTGCCGAAGCCGAACAAGAAAGCTTCGGCAACTGGCGACAAGACTATAACCGTAGGCCAGTCCTCAGTTAGTGTGGCTTGCCCGGTGGTGGAGCTGGAAGAACAACGCCGCGTTTATCCCGAGGTAAGAAGTTCAAGCCTCTCTGTGTTGGGTTTATGGTATTTGTGCGCTGATGTTGTTCGCCATCTGCAGGATGCTGACCTGGTGACGGCGAGCTTTCACAACTGGGTGGACGGGCTGGTGAAGGGCGCGTCCACCCTTACTAGCTTCCTGAATGACGGGGTCTCGAAGTACAACGAGATTAACCGCGTCAGGCATCAGTTGGAAGAAGAGAAGGTCAGCCTAACTAGCGACCTTGCCGCTGCCGTCCTGGAGGCCAAGGAGGCCAAAAAGAAGGAGGACGACGCTGTTGCCGCAACTGAGGCAGCTCGGAGGGAGGTAGCCTTGCTGAAGGCCAAATTGGAATCGGCCGAGGCCGATGTTGTGGCTCGCCAAGGGCCGGTTCTCCGAGCCTATACTGAAAGGCTCTTCCTATCCGAGTTCTTCTCGGGTTTATGCGGCGATGTGGCTGAGGTGTTGACGGCTCGAAGTGTATCCGAGACCGTGGAGGCTATCGCCGAGGACATTCCAGACCTCGATAAGGCGAAGTACAGGCACAAGGAGGTGTCAGTGGAGGAACTGAACCGAATTTTCGCAGAAATTGTGCAGAAAAATCTGAAGGCAGTTCCTCTTCTCGAGAGCCTGGTGTCTTCTACCGACCTGCTCACTGCCGAACTGACTCGGGAAAGTCCGGTAGATCGCGATCCTGACATGGATGCGATCATTGCCGAGCTTAATGCCGCCCCGAGAAGAACCGAGGCTGAGAGCAGAACTGGTGGCGATGCGGAGGGGAAGCCAAAGTGCAAGAAAACGAGGAGGAGGTCAGTTGATCGCCTCCTCGTCTTTTTTTTTTTTGGTAGCATGTACTTCGTCATCAATAGGATGGCGTGTTTTGCTGAAGTAATGAAAACTTTATTCCTTAATAGAACTTTGTTTCCATTTTTGTAGTCTTCTCCGAACTATGTCAACTTATCGTCTTGTCTAGAGGAAATAGCTCAACTTCAACGTCAACTTGATGCAGCGAAGGTTGAGGCTTTACACTGGAAAGGCAAGATAGGCCATATTGAGAATGAGACCGAAATGAAACTGCAGGCCGCTCAGATTAAATTAGACAGGTTGCAAGCTCAATTGATCGAGCTGAAGGAGAAGCATGGTAGGCTTAGGGGAAGAGCCAAGCGTATCGAAGAAGAACTCCTTGAATACGAAACCATTATCCGCCGGAGTGGGAAGCCTACTATTGCCGAGGTCTTGGCCAAGGTGGATGAGAAAAGGGAGTGGCTTCAGCGTTACCGGCACGATTATGGCGAGAACTCTTGGGAGTACCGGGGGTTGGTCGACGAGCTGGTTGAAGCTATCAATTCGTATGAGACTGTAAAAGCTCGTCGGCCCAAGTTATTGCAGTATCTGACCCCAGAGACGAACTCATCGAGCTCGGCTAATTCTGGTCCGAGTTCGGGAGTGTTGGATGTGGCCTCCAGGGCTTATTTGGAGGGTCCAAGTGAATCACTTCGTCTGGGAGGGGTGTCGAGAGCTTTTTGCGGGCAAGGTCGAGCTCGTGGCTCCATTTCTGCCAACCAAGGTAGGGCTTCTGTAGATTACATTATGGGTTTGCCCGATCCTCCAGCCGGGCCTAGTTTTGTTGATAGGTGGCTTAATTTTGGTAGGTCGTCTAGCTCGGGAGCACCGCCTTAATGTAAATACCAATGTAATTTTACGCATTCTTGTCTTATACGAAATAAGATAGAATTTTTTTCGTACTCTTACTTATGCATTCATTATGAGTTTTACGCTTTATTGGTTTGTCTTAGTTTGATAGCCCTTTTCATCAAAGAATGAAGTTCGGCTTTATACGACTTTCTTCGCAGGAATACGAAGTTTTACCTTTTTGACTCACTTCGTTCTTAGACGAAGTATGGTTGTTTTGGCTCACTTCGTCTAAGGATGAAGTTTGGCCTACTATGGCTCACCTCGTCAGACGATGAGGTTTGGCCTTTGTTCGGCTCACCTCATCAGATGACGAGGTTTGGCCTTTGTTCGGCTCACCTCGTCAGATGATGAGGTTTGGCCTTCTATGGCTCACCTCGTCAGATGACGAGGTTTGGCCTTTGTTCGGCTCACCTCGTCAGATGACGAGGTTTGGCCTTTTACGTGCGTTTATAGTATATGCTCCATGGTTGGAGATTTTAAATACCATCGTCAGGGTTAAAAAATAGTTGAACGAAATAATTTGCACAAGTGGAAAGAAAAATGCTTAAAATGAAATATGCAAGACCAATACGAACTTTATTGATAAAAAAATCGAAGTAAAAATTTGAACAGGATGACTTGACTCATGACCTAACCGACCTAAGATGAAATGACCTTTACTCCTTTCCACCTATGCGAAGTATTTCTTTAGATGAGAGACATGCCAAGTTCGGGGTATCGGCTCACCAGATAGATGGGCGAGCTTATATGACCCTTTGCCGAGGACTTCTTCAACTCAGTAAGGTCCTTCCCATGTGGCTTGTAGTTTGCCGAGCTTTTCTGCCTTGCTGACTTCGTTATTCTGAAGTACGAGGTCGCCTACTTGGAATTGTTGGAATTTCACTCTTTGGTTATAGTATCGAGCTACTTGCTGCTTGTACTTAGCTTCCTTGATGTAAACCAAATCCCGCTTCTCTTCTAGTAGGTCCAGATCAGCTCGTAGTCCTTCTTCATTGGCTTCGGTTGAAAAATTTAGCTTGCAGTGGCTCGGCAATCCGATCTCAACCGGGATGACAGCTTCAGTTCCGTACACCAAACTGTAAGGTGTTTCTCCATTTGAAGTCCGGGGAGTTGTTCGGTATGACCATAGGACTTGGGGTAGGTTTGCTGCCCAATCTCCTTTGGCTTCGTCAAGTCGGGTCTTGAGCCCCTTGACAATTGTTATGTTCGTAACTTCGGTTTGGCCGTTCGCTTAAGGGTGGGCTACCGAAGTGAACTTTTGCTGAATGTGTAGACCTTCGCACCATTCTCTGAATGTTCGATCCGTGAACTGCGTTCTGTTATCTGAAACGAGGACATAAGGTACGCCGAAGCGGCAGACAATGTTCTTCCAGATGAAGTTAAGAGCATTCTTGCTTGTGATCTTAGCCAAAGGTTCGGCTTCGACCCACTTAGTGAAGTAGTTAATGGCTACGATGAGGAAATGTAGTTGTCCGGGAGCTCGGTCAAACGGTCCGACTATGTCGATCCCCCATTGTACAAACAGCCACGGGCTTTGCATGCTGACGAGGTCGCTCTGGGGTAGCCTTGGGACTATCCCGTGGATCTGACATTTTGGGCATTTCTTGACGAGCTCAACTGCATCGTGGAATATCGTAGGCCAATAGTATCCCCACCTCATCACCTTTTTTGCTAGTGCTCGAGCTCCGATGTGACTCCCACACGCTCCTTCATGCATTTCTCTTAGTGCATAATTTGCTTCATTCGGCCCGGCACATCTTAAAAGGGGTTGGAGATACGACCTTCGATACAACACTCCTTGCTCCAGGGTGTAGTTCGGGACTTTGCTTAGGATTTTCCTAGCTTCGAGCTTGTCGTGGGGCAGTTCCCCCTTTGCTAAGTAAGCTCGGTAGGGAGTCATCCAGTTCGGTTCGTCCTCCTCTACTAGGTTCAGTTCGGCTTCTTCAATGCTTCGAAGCTTGACTTCTTCTACAGGCGAGTTTGTTGAGGATGACGCCAGTTTGCTTAAGGCGTCAGCTCGGTTATTTTCTCCTCTAGGAATCCGCCGCAGCTCGAAGTATTCAAAGCATTCTTGCAGACTCTTTGCTTTTTTGTAGATATTTCTTCATTCTTTCTCCCTTTGCCTCATAACTTCCTAGCATGTGGCTCACTATGACTTGGGAGTCACTATGAACTTGAACGGCTCGGATATGCAAGGAACGAGCTAGGCGGAGTCCGGCAATTAATACTTCGTACTCGACTTCATTATTCGTCGTTGGGAAGCTAAAACGAAGTGCATACGCTGTCTCAATTCCATCTGGAATAAGTAGCATCACTCCTGCCCTGCTGTCTGTGCGACCTGAAGCACCATCTACATAGACTTTCCAGCAGTCTTTTGGAGGTTCCTTAGGCTGTTCAGCTTCGGCTTTGCTTGGGGGGATTTCGTCCTGTTTTGGCGCTTCGGAGAACTTAGCCTCTACTAGGAAATCTGCTAGGGCTTGTCCCTTTATAGCTTGCCGAGGACAGAAATTTATGTCATGCTCGCCGAGTTCGACCGCCCACTTAGTGATTCTACCCAATGCTTCAGGCTTGGTTAGTACTTGGCAAAGTGGCAGGTCGGTTAGAACTTGTATGGTGTGTGCATGGAAATACAGTCTCAACCTTCTAGCGGCATTCATTAGTGCAAGGGCGACTTTTTCCAATGGCTGGTACCTCATCTCCGATCCTTTCAGAGCTCGGCTAATGAAACAGGAAGTTGCCGACGTCCTTCATCCCGAACTAGTACAACACTTATAGCTTCATCCGAGGCTGCGAGGTATAGGGAGAGGACTTCTCCATCTTTCGGAACAGACAAATTTGGGAGCTTGGCCAGGTACTTCTTCAGCTCTTCGAACGCCGATCTGTGCTCGTCCTTCCATTCAAAGTCGGGTGCCTTCTTGAGAATCTTGAAGAATGTGAGCTGCTTTTCGGCGGCCTTAGATAAGAAATGACTTAGCGCTGCCAAATAGCCCGTCAGTTGATGCACATCGTGAATGGTTTTCGGGACCTTCATTTCCTGGACAGCTCGGACTTTCGAGGGGTTGGCCTTCAAACCTTCTTGCGAAACCCAGCACCCTAAGAATTTTCCTAATCGGACCATAAAGGTATATTTCTCGGGGTTTAGCTTCAGATTCACTTTCCGAAGTAGGCCGAAGACGATCTTGAGGTCGTCAACGCAGGTCGCTGGTTCCCTACTTTTGACAACGATGTCATCGACGTAGACTTCAACGATCTTTCCAATGTGACGTTCAAATATCTTGTCGACCATCCTTTGATAGGTTGCTCCCGCATTTTTAAGCCCAAATGGCATCTTCTTGTAGGCAAAGACGCCGAAGTCCGTGATGAAAGCTGTCTTCGGCGCATCTTCATCACTCATTAGGACTTGGTGATACCCTTTGTATAGATCTAGAAAGCTAAAGACCTTGTGATCGACCAGGGCTTCTACTTTCTTGTCAATGTTGGGCAAGGGGTAACAGTCCTTTGGGCAGTGTTTGTTGAGGTCGGTATAGTCAATGCACATCCGCCAACCTCCTTGTTATTTTTTGACCATGACCGGGTTAGCTATCCACGTCGGATATTTAACCTCGAACAAAATGTCGGCTTTCTGAAGCTGTTGCACCTCGTCATAAATGACTTGACTTCGTTCTGCAGCGAAGACTAGTTGTTTCTGCTTGACTGGCTTTACTCCAGGGTCGATATTCAGTCGATGAGTAATGATGCTAGGTGTTACTTCAGTCATGTCGAGGGGTGTCCAGGCAAAGACATCTCTGTATTCCCGAAGAAGTTGGACGATCTGCCTGTGGAGTTCGGCTCCTTCCGTGAAGCCTACTTTGACAACCTTGGATGGGTCATCTTCGTAGAGTACTATATTTTCCACCGGCTCGTCGGATGCAGATTCTTGTTTCTGCTCCAACTCTTCGGGCAGCTGTAATTGCTATGCTTAGGAGTGCGGAGGTGCCTCGGCACCTCGTAGTGCGATCTGCATGCACTCCTTTGCTCGCTTTTGGTCGCCTCGAACTACGATCACCCCATTTTTTGATGGGATTTTGATCGTTAAGTGGTATAGCGAACAGATCGCCTTAACCACCACCAGCCAATCCCTTCCGAGTATAACGTTGTATGGAGAATCCGCTTTAACAACGAAGAGGTTGATGACCTTAGTGATTGATAATGGGTGAATCCCCACTGTTACAAGCAGTTGTACAACGCCCTCCGTTTGCATCTCCTGTTGGACGAAGCTCTTTAGTGGGACTGGTGCTGGTGCGAGCTGAGCCTTCTCCACTCCTAGCTGGTCAAAGCAATTCTTGAAGAGGACACTGACCGAGGCTCCAGTATCAACGAAAACTCGTCGTACGAGCTTATTAGCCACCCCGGCTTCAATCACAATCGCATCCTGGTGGGGCATGGTAGGTGGCACTGGGTCTTGGTTCGAGAAAGTAATTACCTCGTCCTTTTGAACCTTTTTTGGGAAGGTTCATCCTGTTGCGGGCTTCGAGCTTCGGTCTTCAATGACGACTTCGTAGCTCCCTATGGGAGCCCGGTAATAGCCTGTACGACTCCATCATACTGAGGCTGGTCCTCATCTTCGTCGTCTTCTCGCTTCGGCCTGGGGGCCGCAGTTATTCCCCCCTCTATTTTGTCTTCGTCTTTTGTTGTCCCGGGAGCAGCCTTCATTCTGGTTGCGACTTTGGTATCTCCCCAGAGTACCGTCGCGCACCAAGTAATCGATTTCCGTAGTGAGATTTATGCAATCCTCCGTGTCATGACCGTAGTCCTCATGGAACTTGCAGTATTTATCTTTAGATCGGCGCTTCGCTCCTCCTCGTGACATTGGCTGAGGCTTCTCGAACAAATTCTGGTGAAGCTCGTAAATCTCTATCCTCGGCTTCGTCAGCTGAGTGAACTGGTTTTTCTCTTGGTTCGGCCGAGGTCCGAGCCGGGACTCTATAGGTACCCGCTGCAATCTGTCGAGGGCGCTTCGGCGACTACTCCCTTGGTCGTTGCGCTCCTCTCTCTTCTTTTGGTCGGAAGATTCAGCTTTGTCGGTTTCCCATTTCTTTTGATCGGTTTCATCCGCTCGTGCAAATCTGCTATGGCCCATAGTTCCCTCGAGGTTCGAGGATCCTCCCTGACGATCTCCCTGTAAAGGGCACCAGACTGAATTACGTTCTGGAATGCCGAAATGAGGACTTCGTCGGTCAGCCGATCGACTTTCAGGGTCTCTCTGTTGAACCTAGTCATAAAATCGCTGATCGATTCCCCCCGCCCTTGCCGAAGTGAAAGTAGTTGTGCCATGGTAATCTTTGGTTTGGCCTTTTGGAAGAACCTCCTATCAAAGGCCTCCATCAGTTCGGCGTAGGAGTTAACACTCCTAAGCGGTAGGCTGTAGAACCATGCACGGGCATTGTCGACCAGCAGTTCGGAGAACACTTTACACAAATAGATGTCGTCACTCAGCCCCTGATTCAACATGTTATACTGAAACTGCGAGAGGAAATTTTGCGGGTCGCACAGCCCGTTGTATGGCCTTACTGGTGGCACTTTGTATGTGGATGGGAGTGGCGTGTACAGGATGCAGTTGGTAAAGGGGGTAGACAGCCTCCCATAAACATCGTATGTGCCACCTCGGTAATTGTCATTATTGCGCCGAGGCGGGTTGGCGTAATGGGGAGGGTTCTCCCGTCGAGGTGACGGGATGTTAGGCCGAGGTGAGTGCCGATTGTGTTCACCTCGATGACCTTCCTCGAACCGCCTTATAGGGTCCCGTGCATGTAAAATTTGAACGCTTTGGGACCCTTCTCGGCGGTGAGGTTGTGTGGCCGCTTCACGTTGTCCTCCTTGGTTGTGTTCAAGTCGTTGTTCGGCGAACTTCAGGAGGTTTTGCTGGTTCTCGACCAGGAACGCCTTTACCACATCGCTGAGCTGCCGCTGGTAGTTGGGGAGCTCGTCCTCCTTGCTGCTATCACGGCTTTCTGAGTTTCGGTGAATTTGGTTGCCGAACTGGTCAACGGGTATGTTTGCGACATCCCCTTCGGGGGTCAGGCTTCGCATCGGCTCTTTTCCGGATCGTTGGAGGCGGTCGGTCTCCGGTACATGGCTGGCTTCGACCTCTTCCGCATCCCGCCGAGGAGGATTGTTAGCACCTTGTCGAGCTTGCTGGGCCTCTTTCTCCCGTTTGGCCACGGCAGCAGTAGCAGCAGCGGCGTTGGATCGTGTCGACTTTGTCGATTTCCTGCCATCGTGACTGAACTTGAAAGCGTTGATCGGAATTCACAAGATTTTACGTTCCCATAGACGGCGCCAGTTATCGATCTTGCTTTTCAAGGGTAATTTAGGCAAAAAAACAGTGAATTAAAGAACACAAAGTAAAGGACACAAGGGATTTACGTGGTTCGATCGAGAGATCTACGTCCACGGGGCGGAAAGTGTGTATGCTTTATTAGCTTTATGCGTTTGGCTTACAAAAGATTGTTCTCCCCTTTTCATCTATTCTAAACCCCTATTTATAGATATTTTTACATAGAGTTCTACTAGGATAATAATTCTTCTCTAACTTGGACTCTTGAGCTTGATATCCTCCTTTGTAGGTAAACACCGAGCTTCTAGATCTCCTTCAGGATTAGAATTGTAGTTGGTGTAGGAATCGGAGTTGCCTTGTTGGAGTGTTGGGCCGAGGTGGGCTGACCTGAGTTGGGCCGAGCTTACTGGGCCGAGCTGAACCGTTCGAGTCCAATTATGTTGGGCTCGATGCTTGGGCCTAGTAGCTAGGTCATATCTTATCAGGTAGAAACATAAAGACTCGTCTTTGAATACTTAAAAGCTTTGATTGTTTCAATATAAGAATATGGAAGATATGTTATGTTGGTGAATATAATGTTCTCATGTCATGTTATGATTTACTTACGATGACTGTAATATTTTTTTTAATCTTGTAATGACTCACTTTTGGATGTCACTAGAAACTTTCGATGATTATTGTGATGCAATTATAGATTTTAGCTTATTTTTTCGGACTCATTTTAGGCGAATCTGAATCTGAATTTAGATTCAGATGGGTGAACTCAGATATTATGATCTAAGCTTAGATTTTTTTTACCCCATATATATATAGGGAATGGTTCGTATGTAAATATATATATATATATATATATATATATATATCAAATATGAGTTAATTCCTAAAAGTAGCCACTTTGATATAATAAACCAAAATACTAGTCACTCATATAAAAAATACAAATATTAGTCACTCATGTATTCAATGTTAATTTTCACGAATACATGAGTCGTGTATTCGTGTATTCATGTATCCGTGTATCATATATTCGTGTATTCAAGGTTAATTTCACGAATACATGAGTCATGTATTCGTGTATTCATGTATTCGTATATTAAGGTTAATTTTCACGAATACATGAGTCATATATTCATGTATTCGTTATCATGTATTCATGTATTCAAGGTTAATTTTCACGAATACATAAGTCGTGTATCATGTATTCGTGTATTTGGTAAGAGTGGCTAGTTTTTGTGTTTATGAGTGACTAGTATTTTGGTTTGTTATATCAAAGTGGCTATTTAAGGATTGCCCCTATCAAATAGGATCTTAATCTTTAGGTAGTAACTAGAATCCAATTCTAACCTTCCATATTTTTAAATCTAAGGTTGTTATACATTTATATATTTGTTTATATGTTTTTCCTTTTTAAGCTATAAAGGGTTAATATGGTATTTTATTTTGTTTTTGTAACGGCCCCTGTTAGTTACTAGGGATGGCAGTCGGGTATGGCGGGCGCGGATAGTTGTATCCATATCCATACCCGCGAACAAATTCGATACCCATACCCCGTACCCGCTACCCGCGACGGGTACCATCCACTATCCATACCCGCTACCCCGCGGATACCCGCTACCCATCGGGTACCCGCGTACCAGCCACCCGCCACCCCCTCGGGTATCGCGAACCTACCACCCGTCGGGTACCCGCGACCAAAATTCACAAATCACAAATTTAAATCAATATCCAAATCACAAATCACAATGAATATCTAAAATACAAATTCACAAAACACGATAATATCAAATTTAACACAAATAAAATCCACAAAGTTCAAAATTCACTAAAAAAATCTATATTATTAATATAAAAATAATTAAATAATATATGAGTAATTTGCGGGTAATACCGCTGGTATTTAGCAGGTAATTTGCGGGTAATGTCCGCGAGTATTTTAACGGGAATTTTTAGTGGGTATACGGGTTTCGCGGGTATGGATAGTAACTATCCATACCCATACCCGCGAACTAAATGGGTAGTAAATCGTACCCATACCCGTACCCGTGGGTATCAAATCGCCTCATACCTCACCTATTAGGGTCGGGTATCCGCGGGTATCGGATATAATGCTTTTGGAACTATAATGCTTTTTTTTTCTTTCTATTTTACACCGTCCTAAATACAAACTATATAAACATATATTATTCATAATATAATTTTGTAATTTATGATTAAAAAATATATAATATGCTAATTAATAGTACAAATTCCATAAATTTAATTACTAGTCTTTCAAATAAACTTCATAGTCTACAAAAATTCTCAATATTAAAATATGAAACTCATAAATTTGAACATATTTCAATCAAATATACTACTCCCTCCGTCCCCCATATAATTGGGGAAAGAAACAGACGCAGTTTAAGTAGAATAAAATTAATGTAAAGTGGGAAAAGTAGATAAAACTAGGGAGAAAGTGGAAAAAAAATATGTAGAAAGTGGAAAAGTAAGAATAAAATGAAGGTGATAAGCAATTTTTTCTAATGAAATCTTTCTCTTTATGGAAGTCACATCTATATGGGGGACGTCAAAACGGGTTAACCACACATATATGGGAACCGAGGGAGTATTAATTTCAAGCTAAAACCCCTAAATCTCTAATTAAATCCGTTCGGCCTGCCTAGGCGGCCCACCTAGCCCTCCTAATCAGCCCAAGCGCCCAGAGCCCGCCGATTAGCCCAAATCGGGTCGGCTATGGTCCACCTAGCACCTAGGCACCGCCTAGCTAGGCCGATTTTAAGAACAATGTGAATGATACGTGAGCTATAGCTAATATGATATCAAAACAATACTTTATTTCAAGTTTTTATTTTTATTTTTATAATTGTATTATTAATAAATTAATTAGCATAAATAAAATGTTTTAACTTTCTATAGACCGAATTGAGAAATCGCATTTTGAAAATTAAGAAATTAAGAAAACAATCATTGTTGGTTTATATCATAACTAACCATAATTTATTGGGTGTGCTCTAAT
>CM038114.1:20714327-20726725 GCA_001642375.2 Mentha longifolia | reverse complement strand
TTTTTACAATAACATCTATATATTTATAAATATTGCACTTTAGACCCACTAAAGTTTTTCATTTAACAATACTACATGAGATAAATTGTTTTAAGGTAATATAATCATTAATATATAAATAAAAAAAGATAGCAAATTTACTCATTTATTAAATAAAAAAAATTACACAACTTATTAAATAAAGAAAAATTACACAACTTAAGAAATGAAATTGAGAATCAATTCTCAGAGTTAGTATACTCCTCCCACAAATGAGCAACTAATGCATTTCGAAGCTCGAAATGAGCATCATCATCCCTAATATTTTTATAACGATCCACATATTCAGCGAATTGGTCTCGATCATTTTGCGTCATGTTGGTATTTCTTTGGGGCACCTCCGTTACAAATTCGATAGGAGCACTAAGATCACGTTCATCCTCAATTATCATGTTATGTAAAATGATACATGCAGTCATAATGTCATGTAGCACTTCTTTCCTCCAATAACGTGCCGGTCGTGCTACAATTGCAAATTTTTTCTGGAGAACACCAAATGCGCGTTCTACGTCCTTCCTGCATGACTCTTGTCTCATGACTCTTGGAAGGTACCAGTCAGCAGACGAATTCTGGGACCGAGTAGAAGAGAGCTACAACGCTTCAAAGAAAAACCATTGGGAAACTCGTAGTGCAAGATCTTTGCAAGCTCGAATTGGAGTTATCGAGAAGGCTGTACGCAAGTTTCATGGGTGCATAAGAGCTGTTGAGGGCGCACATCATAGTGGCATTTCACATGAAGATGTGGTTAGTATAAATGGTTCGCTTTTAAATTAATATACTTTTATTATAATACAATTCTAATTTTTTTTATTACTTTGTATAGATGGACAGAGCCAAAGAGCTATTCGAAAAAGATCCACATTACAAAAGGGGGTGGAGATTTCATCATGTGTGGGGAACTATTGGTGATTTTGAAAATTTTCGATGTGCAAAGGGATCAAAAAAGAAAGCGCGGACAAATAATTCATCTGCCTCGGAAAATTAAACTCCGGATTCACAAGACTCAGAAGGTATGCCTTCGTTTTCTATGAACTTAGGTGATGATGATGATGCTGATGGCTTCAATAATGATGAAAATGATGAAATTGGTGGTTCTTCGTCATCACGGCCTATTGGTATGAAGAAAGCAAAAATAAAGCACACAAAGATGAAACTACGAAATCTTTAGTTGAAAAAATTCGATCTGATAATCAACATCTTATGGAGATGATGAAGGCATCCAATGAACTACTCAATCAACAAATGGAAAAGAAGAATGCATTAAAAGAGATCAAGGAAGAAAATAAAATTTTGTTTCAAGACTCGAGCTTAATACAAGATCCACGTTACCGTGCATTTGTTCAAGCTGAACAGGCACGCATTTTACATAAGAGAGGGCAACAATCTAGCCAGTCGGATCCTTTTGCTACTGGCTCCTATTCTCCATATTTCAATAATCTTGGTGGATCTAGTTCCGATATTCCAGAGTATTAAATTTATAGTTTCATCGTCTATGTTGTGATATCGTGGCTTTCTAAGTTTAGTATCTTTATTATATTTTCAAGCATGTTACTTATTGTCTAGTAATTTTGTGATCTATTTTCTTGTATTTGTTATATTGTCTAGTATTTTGTTGTATTTTCAGTTATTTAATAAATGAATCAATGTCATTGTATTGTTCTATCTTTATATCTTTTATGTAATCTTATGATTTTTTAAGATGATATAATCATTAACATATAGAATACATAATACTCCTAAATTACATAAACTATGATATAATTTTTGACCAAAAAAATTGGCCTAAATCATAAACTATTAAAAAAAATATCCAAAATTGAAATTAAAGTTAAATTACTTAAGCTTCGATTATTTTTCTTTTTTCCTTTTTTACTCTTAAAATTTCATTAGATCATTCGTGGCCAAATCAATGATATTCAGAATTGAGATGACTAATAACATGAAATTAAAATTGAAATTCTCATTTTAATATTATAAAAGGTCCAATTAGCCCATTAGTCTAATTGGCCCAATTTCATCTTCTTCACCGTCTTCTTCAGCAGGTATTTTCTTCTGTGCTTTCTTCTTCTGTTTTTTTTCTTTTCTGTAATCAATCATCTATCAACCACAAATTCAACAAAACAAAAAGAGAAGGACTCAATTGTAAAATCAAAAAGCTAAAAAGCATTTTGCGTTTTTGCTACAGTAGAAACTCAAATATGCGTTTGGAGGAGAGAGAAAACGCACAAAAACGCAAAATGGGTTCCGATTTGCAGCAGCGTTGGGCACCAAATCGTGCTGCATTTTGAGTTTTGGTGCTGGGTTGGAGATGCCCTCAGTAGTCCAAACTAAAAATCATAAGAGTAAATAGTCTCTTGCTGAACTCCAAAAGTATACTCTCCGAGAGCCAAAAATCTTAAAGCATGAACACACTCTTTCATTCTGAAAGTTCATGACAAACATGACACTTGGAGTATTCTGAAATCTAGAATTTATTATACAATTCAAATCATAGAACCTAAGCTAAGACCTTACGACAGTAAGCATACACATTCAACGATACTTTTGGGAAGATTTTCTTTAGGAAAATGCCCAGTATTTGGAAAACTTGGAATAAATCATAACAACATACTGAAATAAGAGGTGAAAAGGATCCGAACCTTCGTCGAGGCTTCGAGCCTAAATGGTAGAAAATCAGGGGGCGGTAGCTCGACGGCAGCATCCGTGGAGGGTGATACCGGTCGACGTTGCTGACGGCCGGAAGAGAATCGGCGTGAGAAATTGCGAATCGCAGAGAAAGTTCGAGAGAGATTGTATCGCGTAGAATGACGGAGAAGAGAGGTTGGGGGTTTTTAGTTCTGCGGGCCGGGTTTTAGATCCGGGTTGGGCCGAGATTGTGGTCTGAGCAAATGGGCCGATCCATGTGATAAAGTGGGCCGAGAATTATTTATCGGGCCGGGTCGGATAACTGGTGGGCCTCGTTTAGTTATTTCTTTTGGGCAGATTATTAATTTAATACCCAACACTAATTAATTATTCTACACCCACAAATATTAATTTAGAGATTAATAATTCTCGAGTGAAGTATTTTTACGAGCTTAAAGAAATAACTTATAGAATAAATTTATTAACTAAGAGTTAATAATCAAGATTTTATTTGATTAAGCTAATCAATTATACAATTAGAATTAATTATTGAGAAGCTTCTCAATTAATTTAATTCCGAGTTTACAATAAATTAACTATTGATTTATTAAGAAATATTCCAAATAAATCGTTCTTATAACGGAATTAATAACTAGAGTTTAGCAGTGAAAATAACACTTAAAATTAAGAATAATCTCCGAGGAGACATAGAGCTAGAATCCTTTCGATAAGATTTTATCGCTTGAGCTGAGAATCTTACTCCTTTATTTAATCAAAGGTCAAGCGAAGAAGGAACAGTAGCCGAGGAGAAGTTAGAACTCAGTAGCAATTAAAATCGAGAAGCAAGTGAGGTGGACTCTCTTCTAAAACAAAGCATGTTTTATTAGATCAGTAGCTTTTTTAAAAGTGTTGTCATGCCATAAATGTTTTCAGTTTTTGTATGATGCCTATCTGTTAATTGGTGCAATGTCAAACTATGAATCGAATTCGGGTCCTTGAATGATTAGATATCATGCTTGGACTAGTGTACACATCGATCGTGTCATTGCAGATAATGACCGATCACGTGACCGAGTAAGGTGGCCACCTTCTCGGCACAACCAACTCAGATATGGTAGATTACTACAGAACTTAGACTGCATTCGCTTTAAGATCACAACAGTTTTTGTGAACATAGGTCCTTTCAGTAAAACCCTATGATTCACTGATTAAATGGCTTGACAATAAAACCAGTTTTGGGCATGTGTTCACTGAGTACATTCGTATTCAGCCCTGTACATTATTTCTGATGTACAGGTTGAGCAGGTTGAAGCGGAGTGACCGGCGGAGCTTTTGTCAAATTTGTGATTATTAGTTGTTGAAAACTCTTGGTAATACATGTTTCCATACATGTATTTATAATTATCTTTCCCCTGCGTACACTCTGATATTTCAAACCCTATTCGATTTGGTTGTATTCTAAGTCAGAATCTTGACATGCAATACCATACCTTATCAGTTTATCTAGTAGTTCAAGTTGCTTCATGAGCCCATTTCTAGAGATATTCCACCTTTCCATTCATTATCTAATATTTATATTTGTAGTCACGAATTTACCGAGCTTAGCTATCGATTAGCAAAGTGCGGTCGTGACATGAAATCATGCTTATTGTACATTGAAACCATGCTTAAATCAATGACAGACATAGATTTGATTAAGATCAATAGTCCAGATTCATTCCTATTTAACACACCAGGATTTATTAATACATGAATCAAACTATATATATATATATATATATATATATATATAGTTTGAAAGACGTACTTAAAAAAATTAAATTATTGTATTTAGTTTCAATATTTTAAACATATTAAAAAATTATTATAAAATTAAATGTTATTCATTATTAACTTATTTTTCTATTATATTTCTGAACATTGGACGTAAGTAAGCTTTTTTCTTTATAATGATTTGAACAACGAGTGATTTGAGATACAAGAAAAAAAATACAACTCTTAATAAGTGTTACCTCAAAAAAATTCTAATGAATCTTAATAATTTTATAATCTTAAAATAAATAATTATATTAATTTTTTTATAAAAATTACAACATAAATAATTGAGTTCTCCATTGAATTTGGATAGGCACGCCAAACTAAATTAATTAATACTATATCTGATATCATATAAACTACAAATGTTAAATTCTAGAAGTATTTCCAGGTAGAATATTATATTCATCATTCACAATCTGTTGTCCAAGTTGACTTTTTGACTTTTTTTTAAAGTTTATGACCTGTAAAAAAAAAACTAAATTCCAAAAATACAATTTAAAATCAATCATCACAAAACTCCAAAATTATCTATAAATTATTTTTGGCCAATAGATCGTGGACGGTGGGAGTACATATTTTGAGTCGGGACCTATAGAAATCTAATAAGTATGACCATCCTCCTTTAAATAGGCACCCAAGATATTAAAATGCAATGAAGATTCTACTGAAATAAATATATTGATGATACTAAATACTAATATGTTTTTTTTTTTAATCGAAAAAGAAATTTTATTTTCACCGGTAGTGCCTCAGATTACATCAGCAACCTTACATCAGCAGAACTAATTTTACCAATGCCTCCACACATATTTAAGTTTATTCTTGGACCAAATTGCATAGCTCGAGCTTCCCACCTCTTCTCCCCTAATCATACATTAGTTCCAAAATTAGCATTTGATCTCATCCTCTATCCTTTCAAACCTCCATTCTTTCTGTGAAAACTTCATCGCATTTCGCCATTTCCACACCACCCACACCGTGCAAATCCACAAGCCCTTAGCCATCTCCTCCATTTACCACCTTTCATCAAAACTGTGAAGCTCTGAAAGTGAAAATCTATGGTTCTCGGCGCCGCCCACGGCACCCCAACCCACTCCACAATCTTGTCCCTCAGCCGAATTACTTTTCGCATTTGAGGAATAAGTGGTTTGCCGACTCCAGAGCCAAGTAGCAGTTGCAACATCCTCTTGCCTCCATTCCGAGCGCCATTCTTCAGCTAATGTTGTCCGTAGTCGGTAGTCGATTCTACACAAGCGTCGAAGCTATTACTTGGGCCTTAAGCGGCGCATAACCTCTCCAAACCGAGAGTTACTGGTGAAGGAATATTCCTTAGACAATAATATAAGTATTGTTTATGTATTTTGGGAGTTGGATTTTAATATTATAGAATTAAGGTTTGTTTTCCATTGTCTAGTGTTCTTCTGGTATTCAATATATAGAATTAATGGAATTTCACTTGATCTATGTTCTTTCCCGCTATTTTGTTAATCTTAGTCAACGGATTAGACGCTTATCTACATCAGTTGGTATCCCGAGTCTTGCTACGATCCTCCTACGCCATGGAGGACAACTCTGTTCGGATCGATACGGCTGAGGATTATTTGGGTCTCCAATTCATGATGACGATTCATCCAGTTAGGATATTTAGTTAAGGGGGAACTTGAAATCAATATATATTTGAAAGTTATATGTTTTAATTTGATTCCAAAACCCTTATATTTATTTCCTTATTATTTTTGATATAGATGCTAAATTACATGTACGCTTTAATGTATTAGTGAAGCTCACTTGTTAAGGAGCGTTGAATCCTTGTGTAACGTTCGAAGCAGTTCAAGGAAGTGAAGCGCTGTAGCTTTTGAGTGAGCATTTTATCTTAGTGTAAAGAGTCTGCTTTAAGTCCAAAGTGTCTCAGTAGCAGCCGCTCAAAACTACTCGAGCGTCACTACACTTAAAGTGCAAAGCGTTTGCCTTCAAGTTGAAAGCAGCCTTCATTAAAGACATTCCAAACCACCAAGTATCACACATTCAAAGCGATAAGTTGACTCTGTGCTCATAATTCATATTTGATAAGCGGCTTGCGCGCTCCATACGTATCATTAAATGAACTGCAGTGTCAGAACCGAGGTGCACTACTACAAAAAAGTTGATAGACAACGGTTTTAAACCGTTGTTGTAGCCATATTTTAACCGTTGTTGTACGTGGTGTTGTTGTAAGGTAAGCGCTCATAGACAACAGTTTTTAAATTGTTGTTGTAGATACTTGCAACAACTGTTTTTAAACCGTTGTTGTAGGTGTTCAATATACGTTGTTGTTTATTTCAATAATTCAACCTATTTTAATATAAAATAACAATTTATAAATTAAAAAATATTGACAATCAGATTAAATAAAAATAAATTATTATAAATATAAATTTCAAATTACAAGGTACTAGTTACAATAATTCACTACAAAATGTCTAAGTTCTCCATAAAACAAAATTAAAGCCAATTCAAAGAAGAAATAAAATCTAAGGACTTAAAATTTAGAATTCAAACTAGAAAGAATTAAGACTAAGCTAAGCTAAGCTAAGGAAGAAGGACGTTCAACCTCGACTCTCTTCTCTTAGTTTCTTGGGGATTAACTCCAAATCTTCGAGATCGGCCAACCTTCACACAAAATCAATAAAATCAAGAAATGAGAAATATGTATTATAAAAATAGAAAACCTCATACTCACATGTGTAAATATGTTACTAAATTCTTAGGAAAATCAAAATTCACTTCCAATATTGCATATCAATCAGCATAGAACCTTAGATCCAGCTTTCAAGAACAAGGCCAATTGATTAACTCCATCACAAACTCCAAAAACAACGAAGAATCCAAATTATCAAAGCCAATGGAGAAGTTAAAGAGATGACAAAATATGATTATAACAGAATGGAGATTAACACAACAAACGAAGAAAGAAAACAATGAAAAGAGAACTTGAAATCAAGAGGGATGTGGCAGCTTATACTTAAATTATCAAGACAATCACATACCAGCTACTACACATGTGCAATAAATTATTATATTTGGTGCATTGACAAAACTTAAGGCAAAACTTACTAATTCCCAGTTGAGTCCATATCTGGAAGCAGCCAGATTGCTTTCTTCATAAACTTACAAACATATTTAAATGACCAAGGATGATGAACTGGTAAGATATGATCCCTACCCCCAGACCGGTTCCAATCCGGTTGGTTTGTAACCCACTTTCAGGCTTTCTACATTTCCAACACTACAGATATTACAAATTATACAAGTGATGCAAGCTTGTGAGTCTCAAAGGGGAATTTTAGAAAGACAGTATGTACAATAGGAACACTGAAGATAAAAATTTCGATTTCAGAATATTGGCTTGCTGTCCAAATCCAATATTTCAATCAAAACAAATTCCATGGTTAGATTTCAGATGAATAACATCATACTGCAATATAATTAAGTAAGTACTCTTCGACTTTGTCGTAGAAAGCCATCACACCAGTTTTTACATTAAGCTTAAGAATTGTTAAACCTTCATCAGTTTTTCAAAATTAAGCAAAAATATATAAAGTGCTTTTCCCAAAATCAGAGTTATAAAAATTGTCCAACTCCATTTCATGATAAATATTAACACATGTATGCAGTAGTAGCTGATAAACAGTGCTGCAACCATCTTTAAGCAATCATTAAATATAAAAAGCAGAGAAATAGACTAACGCACTCACACCCTATACAGTGCCGCCTTGCATTGCTGTTTCTCCAACAAGAAAAAACTGATTGTAGTGAAGAATGGAATGTAGAACAAGTCAGCCCCTTCATGCTTGTAAACTCTCACCACATTCTACAATAACCTCTTTAATTCATGTGCTACCAAATCCACCCATAACCAATACTCAATCAAATGCTACATCCAATAAATAACATCATAGTAAATAGATATTAGAGATAAACTAAACATAATAAACACTATAATTGAGTAAAGTTCAGGGAATCAAGTCGTGTAATAGGCGCGTAAAACAAACTCTCGCCTCCGTAGAGTCATTTCTCCTCGTTCTCTGAAATCAAATCGTCTAATCGCCTCCAACGTCATCGTCGGCGCTCATGATGGAGATTTGGATTTTTTGATTGATAAGAAACATAAGAAACTTCTTAAGTGAGGAAACAGATGAATAATTAACGTTAGGGTTCGGAGCTGTGGGGAAAGTGGTTTTTTGGAGAGTGGGGAAAGAGGAAGAAGAAGATGAGGTGAAGACTGGAGGGGCAGCCGCTGGAATGAAGAGCCATGAGAGAAGGCAGAGTGCCAATTGAGAGCCTGAGCGTAACAATCGACGCAACTTTTGTGAAAATTTAGGGGGAAAAATAGATTAAATCAACGCGAAATCTGAACCTAATTTTCTATCCTCGGGCAATCTGAACCTAGGGCACCAAAATCGATAGGAGTTAATATCTGAGTTTCTTCATCAATCGCCATGGAAGAAGTTCAAAATGAAGAGGAAAATTAATATTATTGCACCCAAGAAGGGGAATTAAATTGATTACCAACCTGTTGCTGCTACAGTACTGGTAAAGTTTGCCTTGGCATGAATAGATTATGGGGGAGATGGCGACTGCTCGGTGGCGCCGAGATGGTGGTGATGGGTGCTGCAGGTGTCGACGGAGAAGAGTAATTTAGGATTCTAATTTAGGGCAATGAAAAAAAATAATTTCGGTGAAGAGTATTTCGGTGGAGAAGCCCGATAGTCAAATTATGAAATTTTGCCAGAAACAGCAACACACAAATAACAACAGTATATAAAAACCGTTGTCTATGAGCACGTGTTTTCATTCATAGACAACGGTTGTAGATACAACAACGGTTTTTAGGGATTTAACAACATATTTTTGAAAAACCGTTGTCTATTGTGTGTTGTCTATGAACTTTTTTGTAGTAGTGGTGTCAACTTTTGATTGCGCAATGAAAAATAAATACAGTACGAGTCAGAGAACCCGCGCAAAAATACAAAACTAGTCAACTTTAACAGCTGCTAGGGTAACCTAACTTGGAGAAGAAGACATTCTCAGAGTACGACTTCTTGCAAAAGATCTGCCTTTATGCAGATTTTAAGGGAAGGTGAAGAATACGCGCCGCTTCCTCTCTAACGAGAAGTTGCGGATCTTCAGCTATAAATAGAGGTGTTGCGACTTACTTGAAGACATACGAAACTACTTACGCGCACAAGTAATCTGCAAGAACTCTCAAACATTCAAAGCATTAGAATTCTTTCTAAGTTCTTTAGCCCTTTAAATAGTGAGTCCTTAGAAACTTTAAAGTTTCTAAGTTAAGCAGCAAACACCTCTACCCTAAGCCTAGATTGAAAATCTAGTTTTCGTCCTAAATCTAGAAGGAAAATTCTTATCTTTTACTTGACCTTCATCGTCAAAGGATTCTCGAGTTAGAAAATGTCAAAATAAACTCCAACCCAAGAGTCGAGTCTATTATTCGTAGATCAAGTTATAAGTTGGGTTTGATTTTGTTTAGAGATTGAAATTGTGAAGCTTAAACCTGCGTGTTTAAGTGGAAGGTTAAGATCAAAGGTAATTTGTTGTTAGGGCCCTCGAGAGCCTATGTTAATCTCTGAGGACTTAGATTAGAGGTCAAATCTTTGTCACTTCGCTTGGAAGTATAAAACAAGAGAATGAAGGTATTAGTCCAGTTGTGGACAAAACGGATGTAAGAGAGGTTGTGTGCTTTGTTAATCTCTGAGGATTTTGAGTCGAGTTCGATTCTAAGTCACTTCGCTTGGAAATATAAAACAAAAGAGTGAAGGTATTAGTCCGAGCATGGACAAAGGAGAGTTACTCCGAACCACTATAAATTGCTGAGTGTTTTATTGCTTTACCTTATTGTATACGCTCTATTATAAGCATTCACGCACGTTACGATTAACAAACAAACCACGCTTTAAATGCCAGATAAACTAATCGAGTATATTCACACACCAAATTCCGCACCGCACTCACACGCAAAAAGTGAAACTTTGAAAGCATCAAAACCTTTCAAAAGGCTCCACTTAGTAAGAAGGCCGAAATTCGAAAAAGGAGTTAAAATCTCCTTCTCACGTATTCACCCCCTCGCCCCTCGACGTGTGACTCACTTCGGGACCAATATATCCCCTATTTTGGAGGAGGGTATGTTTGGAGACTATTCGGGTCCTCCAATTTATGACGATCACCCAGAAGAATCTTTTATGTTGGATGAGAAAATTTTGCCAGATGTTGGACAATATGTAGTGGTACAGCGCGAGTTCACACGCACTTTTAGTTGTAAGATTTTTCATTTTAGCATGGAATATTCAAGTTTTTGTGCAAATATTATTGTTACCGATATTATGATAAATTATCTTTGGTGGAGAAATATCATTTGTGGCTTCTTAGAAGTCATAATGTGGCCGTGGATTGACATTTATTGGTTTTTGTGTTCAAACAAGATGATTTTGTTTGTAAAAAAGTAATGTTAAATTCAAAGCCATTGTTGATGTTCATTGTCGTTAGGTCATTTGAGTTTCTGATGCCTTTGGCAAGTGATAGTTCCTTTTGAGATGATGGTGCTTCTGATTTAAGGACGAATTGTCGATGCAGAGGAGAATGATGGAAATCAAAAATATACATAGATATTATTATTATTATTATTAGTAGTAGTAGTAGTAGTAGTAGTAGTAGTAGTAGGTTTTGAATTTACTTCTTTTTCAAGTAATTCCTTTTATTTTTTGGGCTTGACCCTTATTGGACTATAAATATGAGTATTCTTTATGCATTATGGGAGTGGATTTTGATATTATAAAATTAGGGTTTATTTTCCATTATCTTTTGTTCTTCCGGTACTCAATATATAATCAACGAAATTTCACTTTATCTCCGCGTTCTTTTTTGATATTTTGTTAATCTTAATCAATGGATTAAACACTTTTCCTGGATCAAACATTTTTCCTGTAACAGGTTTCCTAGTTTGAATGGTTGAGGCGGCCGATAGGCAATATGGGTGTTTATCCTAAAAAAAATTAAAAAGAAATTTAAAAAATTAGGGGTGTCAGATCCATTCAAAATGATTCAAACTTTATCCCCAGTGAATTTCAAGTCCCCCCCCCCTTTTTTGATCGGAAAAGGAAAATTTTATTAGCGCAAACAAGAGGCACATGAGATGCCCAGGAGGAAAAAAATAATTACAAGCTAGTCATATTTCCAAAAGTCACTGAGTCTGTTTCTACTCCATGCCTCAAAATTCCAATTTGCCTCCGCCTCCCCCTGGACATAACACCAACTACAGAACCAACATTTGACCTCTTCCTCAATTCTGCGGAAATTCCAATCTTTTTCTCGAACTTGACTGCGTTCTGCCATTTCCACCATACCCACACGACGCAAATCCAGCAATCCGGATCTTCTATTGCATTTGTATGTGACATCTTCTATTGCATTTATGTATAATTAACATGTGGCATAATCAATGATTTATGATTTAAGATTTATATAAGAAAAATATATACCCTAACATTTGAGATTTCTAAACCCTAGGATTTGCCACATGTCATTAATCTATTTATATAATAGAATATGCAATACAATTTAGCAATAGAGGATCTCATTCGCAAATCCAGAGGCCACTCATAATTCTTTAGGGCTTACCTCCACCAAGTAGCTCGGTAAAGCTTTCAAAGTGCCCGACAATCTTCTTTGGAGCAACCCAGCTGCAGCCGCTCCACTGTACCATCTCTGTCCAAAGTTGCTGGACATTCGTTCACTCGAAGAAGAGGTGCCAGCAAGATTCCTCCACTTCCCCACAACATCAACATCCTCTTCCATCCACACGGATCTCCACTCGTTTAAACTGGTTGTCGATCATCGGGAGTTTATTTATAACAAGCCGCCAC